>JAKTVY010000008.1:0-547165 GCA_030560805.1 Suzukiozyma palmioleophila
CGCCGCACCGTGCTAGCCACCACTATATCAAATTGAATATTAACCAACACCAGAAAGGTAAACAGAAG
This sequence comes from Suzukiozyma palmioleophila, assembly GCA_030560805.1. Lineage (NCBI taxonomy): Eukaryota > Fungi > Ascomycota > Pichiomycetes > Serinales > Debaryomycetaceae > Suzukiozyma > Suzukiozyma palmioleophila. Next base: position 69 of record JAKTVY010000008.1, read on the forward strand.
ATACAAGGTATCGAAAGGGTTATGCTACAGAACAATAATGCTATTCTATATTAGTTTGGGAAGCGTAGTTTTAGATCTTTTGTAAAACTATTCTAATTAAATGGTATTGTGAAAAGAGCTCTTAGTCAAACAAATGGGGTTTCCTGCTACGGCTGCTTTGCTACCATAAACAGTACTACAAATCCTTCACTGGGTCTGTCGACACCCATAATGAATAATCTGATCATCGTTTCCCACAGTGTAGACCGCGTACCCAAGCTTTTTTCCACAGATTGGACATGTTTGGTTCATGGAATCGATAGGGTAACCATGGTTTTTTGATTCCAAGACTTGTGCCTGGATCTTTATGTTGGAGACATTTATCAAGTTGGCTTTCAATCTACTGTCATGGAGTTCTTGCTGTTGCTGGATCAAATTTTGTTGCAAGTACATCCCTATGGTGTATAATGGAAACGACGATGGTAACGACGTCAATACCCTGAGAATGTCCATTTTTGACCCGTGAGCAGTAAGCAAGATCCTAATGGATTCAATGTGGTTTTCTGTCATGAGAATATCGTCTAGTAATTTATGTAAAAGGTTCTTTCCGATTGTAGGATTGGAATCAAATATTTCGCAACAGTACTCGATAGCACTCGCCAAGTCGTCTAGTTGGTTGAACAAAACATCAATCGACTTTTCATGCTCTCCGAGACGTTTATAGATGAATATCGTAAACCTCAAAAATGCATCATCTGTTATAGGAATATTCTTCAACAACTTCAAAGGTTCATGGATCTCATATTTATCGAGAAATTGATAAAGTTTGGTGTAATATTTACTTTTGATGAATGTTTCTGTATCCATGACTTTCCTATCATGTTTTAGTTTCTTTAGGTACATTAATCCCAACTGAGTTCGAAATACTCCAACCAAGTTTTTCTTTTCGAGTGTATCTTGCAAATCACTTTCAAACAATAACCACTCGACGTATATTATTCCCAAAATTTCCCGCTTTAAAACATGTATCAAGAAGTCAACCACTCGAACATTATCGTAACTTTCACATTCATAAGAGTCATTCATAAATATTTGTCGGGTATACTTCTGGCTTTGCTCGTCATTCTCAATGATAACCCAGTAAGAAAACTGAAAAATAAGATCCAAGTGATCATTGGACAACTTTCTCATATATTGAATGGTTAATTCGGGAGTAATATACTCATCAACTACAGGTGAACCATTCTTATTTTCATGGTGTGATAATTTGTACAACATTTCCAAAGCATCTTTATGCAAATATCTCCCATAATAAAAGTCCAATAGCTCTTCAATAAATATTGGCTGAACTTTTTCATGGTCCAGCAATAGACATCGATTGACAACTTGGGCATTGCAATTGTTATTTGGTAACCGTAATAACGGCCCCAACAACATTGGCTTGCAATAGAAATAACATAGGAATAATGTAGTGTCGATAATACTACCGATATATTCCATGGTCTTCGCCATATTCTCGTTAGTTACAAGAGGATATATATCTGACGGAGTGATTTCAACGCCTTTCCATTGGAACGAACCTTTCAACAAATTATGATGGATCCGTCTCTGTTCAGTCAAATATACTATTAAACTGTTAACTGCTTTATTGAACTTTTGCATAATTTGCGGTTTCTTATCAATCTTTGATAAGTCAAAGGATTTCATCGATTTCAATGTTTTCCTTTCATCAACATCTACTTCGCTGTTCGCAATTATACTGTTTATATCCTTCACCGACACTTGTTTGATTTGGCTGTAAGATTTCGCAGTTTTTACACTGCCCTTATCGTCACCAGATTCAATTTGAACTTGCCCGTTCAAGAAATCAGGAAATAAGGGTAAAATATCTTTATAGCTGAGTATCCATTCAGATCCAATTTGAACTAATGCGATATTGTACTTGGAGTACGATTCAAAATATATGATTGCCTTCTTTTTATAAAGATCTCGTAGCACAAGTTGTTTCTTGTCGTTTGTTTGAAAGTATTGATCATCTTCAGGCAAGCTGTTAATAAGATTTATGGCCTTTTGTAAACCTATAATTTTTAAGTCGTTATTTGGGTCTTTGGAAACGGTATTGGTGGTAAATGAAAACTTGCCTGAAATCGATAAAAACTGGTGAATTTGAATTTGGTAATGAGTGACCTTGAATTGAAAAATAACAGAGCCAGCTGTTATGGAGACGATGCCATTCTCAGTCGATATCGAAGGAGTTCCTACCGCAGTGTAGCCAAAGGTCTGAATAACATCCCCATGCAAATCGATGATTTGAATTTTTTTCGGATATAGCAATAACAAGTAGTTAGGGTAGATGTACTGAATGTTCAATGGGATTTTCTCAAATGCTATTGGGGAAACTGTCACAGAATCATTAGAGGAAAGTAACACCTGGGTGTCTTTGATGAGTAACAAGTCGTCATTGTAAATGTTGAAAATCCAGTTTCCAGAATACTTTTTAAAGTACGAGAAGGTGGTAGGAATTCCACTAGACAAGTTGACAATTGAAAAGTCTAGCAAGTTTATTCTGATGAATTCTTCAGATAGTCCCACAATCAAGGTTTTGTTGAATATGAACAACTTTTTTGTTCGTTCTCTTACAGGTATCTCTTTATATCTATTGACTTGGATAATGTTTCTAGTCTTGTTTGTAATTTCATTGATGATTACCTTCTTCCTGGAGTCAAAAATAAGAAGTCTTTTCGAGTCAATTTCTACGTAAACCATGTCAGTGGGCAGTTCGTCGGCAAACGTGTACAATAAGTTGATGTGGTTGCCCACCAATTCATAGATGAATAATTTGGTCGATGACTTTATGGCTAGAATCAACTTGGCAGGATCGGAAATAAGGATTATTTGTTCAATTGACGACGAATCTTTGGTGACATTTTTATGGAATGAGTAATTCAATTGATGTTTGCCATCATTGAACGATTTGGGAGCCTTATCGTCTCCAAACTTGCTGTAATTGTCGTATATTTGCAAGTCACCATTAGATAGCCCTACGTACAATTTGGACCCTCGAGAAAAGACCGCGGTGGCCCGGCTTGTCGAGCCCAATTGTATCTTATTGTACGGTACAACGATATCAATGTTCATATGTCAATGGTGGTAGGGAATTGAAAGAAGTTCATTAAACTCTGTATGATAAATTACTGTTCTGTATGCCCTTATGGTGGTGGTGCGATTACTGTGCGCGGTGACTGGTCTTCATAAAAATTACAACGGCAGGTACCGCGACGTGGTGGTACAGCACGGCGAGGTCGCGGTAACGGGTAGTCTACTTGTACGTGTACGAATGCTGCAATTGAAATAATGTATTCTAAAAGCCTAAACAGTTGTTAAGAAGTTGATGACCCCAGCACAGTATTTGACCAAGTCATCAGACTTCATCTTTGCGTCGTTATTTACACGATCCAACTCTTTCAAGTTGGAAATTAGGTCCTCTTCATTATGATTATTGTGAATAACATCACCATGGCACTGTAAAAACATCGAATAGATGGCTTGATACATATCGTAGTTGGTGTTTGAGCGCAATCCTTGGATCAATGCCTTGACAAAGCTATTCATCTCGTTCAATGGTGCCACAGAGTTGATGGTTCTGATTTCCATGTCGATTGTCGAGGGACTAGCACCTATAACCCAATCTAAGAACTCACAGTAGTCACCCGTTTCTTCTCCTTGTCTCAACAATTGGGTGAATTGAGACTCAAATTTGTGTCCATTTCCATTTAGTTCTCGTAACCTACTATGTGCTTCCTCAGTCTCCTCTGTATCTTGGGATACTTTCCCTTCAGCAACAGAAGCTCTGTCACCAACAGCTTCTCCAGACAAACTTAAGAAAAATGGTGCCTTTTCTGGCTTTTTAGCCGGTTGCTGTGGTCTGCTCCGGCTCTTGATGGTTTCAAGATGCAATAACGTATTGTATTTACTTCTTGGGCCCAACGAAAGAGTGATTAAACTCTCATCAATTTGTTTCACCGATTCGTATTGTGAAAGATCAATATCTTCAGTTGATTCTTTGTCGAAAGCTCCATCCAAAATGGTACTTCCACCATCACCACTTGAGTTTGGTAACAAGATATTGGAGAATTCTTCTTCTTCAACATGTCTTGTGGAAATTGGTCTAAATTGAGCTCTGTTTGTCCACAAAGAAATCCCATTACCAGAAACATGAGTCGTGGCTAAAACATCACCAATTGGTGAAAACTTGACGGATGTAGCGACGTTTGGTAAACGAACACCATCAATACATCCTCCAGTTGGCAAATCCCAAGTTCTCATAGTGGCATCCAAAGCTACACTGACCAACCATCTACCGTCTGGACTGTAGTCCATACCAGTAATTCTGTTGGTGTGACCGTAGAGGATTCTGACAATCTTTTGTGTCATTACATCAATTATCACAATGCTTAAATCGTCCAAAGAACAAGCAATCAAGTCGGAAGTTTTGTGGTAAATCATATTTGTAACTGGTGCATCTAATTGCAACTTACCGAGGTATTTAGAATCAGCAAAATCGTAAAATCCAACTATTCCATCTAACCCACAACTCACCATCTTTCTATTCATTCCATCAATGGCTAAACCAGTAACTGGTTTTTTATGCAAAACGTATCTCTTTCTTAAAGTCCCTGACTGAAAATTATACGAACCAATTCCTCCAAGAGAAGATCCAACTAACCCAAAATTACCGCATTGCGAAATACACACTGATTTCACCATCCCATTGTCAATAGTAGGTAAGGTATGGCGACCGACTCTTTTGCTACGAGAATCCCATGTACGTGCAAATGGTTCATCTCTGTGTGCGGTAACAATGTTTTCCCATTCACCTTCTCTTGCTTGTGATGAAGTAATGGCAATGATTTCTGGGAACTTTTCTTTCATCGACGATACGGGACCAGCTTTACGTTTACCATCCTTTGACTTTTGTGCTCTTTGGGAAAGTTCCTGTGCTTGAGCGTCTTTTCGAAGTGAGAAGCACCAGAAACTTCTATCTCTTGATGCAGAATAAATGAAATGAGACTTGTCTTCATTTGGAAATTCAATAGCTATTGGGGGAGCCGAGTGTCCACCTCTTGATCTTAAATGACGTGGTGGAGAAACAATTGAGCTATTTGATGATGATAATGTTGGGTCGAAAACCCACTCTTTCAACTGGTTGTCTCCACCATTGGTAACGACAATTGGCTGGCCGTTTAAGAACTTGGCATTGGCAATACCCCCGTGAGTCTCTTTGTGAGCGTTTCTCAAAATATGAACTCTTGAACGTCTAGCCAAGTCATAAAAGAATAAGTCTCCGGTGTTCAACCCTGCTACAAGATGAGGTGATCCATCAGTTCTGAAGGAAAGAGAAACAACCTTAGCTCCAACATCTTCTGAGGAAACAACTATTTTCTGCCCTAAAACCTTGCCTTTCTTCAAGTTGTATAAGTAGACATTACCCTTAGATGACCCCAATGCAACCACATCCAACACCGGTGCCGATTCAACACAAGATATCGATTCTGGGAAATCTCTTGATTTGTACAACAATTTCCCGGTACGGATGTTGATAATAAACAAGTTTGATGATGTGGTTACCACGATTTTGTTCAAGTACGTTGGAGGGTGGATTAAACCCACGATTTCCCCATCGATGGCTGGGTTAATTACTGATAAAGTGGTGTACAATTCGTCTGGGAACTTGGATGACGACAGCTTTTTGAATACAAACACCTCACCACTGGCACTAGTAGCTACTAAGAAGTCTCCAAATGGCAAAATATGGGTGATTGGCTGGGAAGTAGGACATTCAATTGTGTGCTGCAAATTCCCACGCTTGTAGATAGAAACGTGATTGTCGAACCCGGCAAACACATAGTGGAAGTGGGCTGCCAAACAGGTGATTTTCGAGGCAGTCTGAGTTTGACTAACGAACAACAAGTGCAAGGTTGCAGCATCGTAGATTTGGAACGATCTGCCCACAGAAGTGACAATATAAAATGTAGAACCTAATGTCCCAATAGCGAAAGGAACATCGTTGGAAACGTTCCCTAATACTCTAAACGGACTGAATATTTTGGATGGTCTAACAGTCCTAGCAGACTGAACATCAACCTTCCTTCTCTTATCCACAGCGTCGCTCATTGATATGGTTGGAATATCGTTTAGATTGTAAGTTAAATTCTTGTAGCGGTTTTTTTGTTCTGTAGTGTATGAAAGCGCGATGAGATGAGATCTTATACCAAAGTGATTTATTTACACCCATGGCAGTAATGGACATTCCAGTAGGGAAGCCTCGCGTTTGACAAGTAGAGTGTGCTGTACTGCTAGAGTAGATGTGTTTACGATTTTAAAATTTGAAAAATGTTGAAGTGTTACATGGTGCCTGTAGATTTCACTCGGTTTGTAGTGATGAGTATAACTTGTAGCAAAAGTAGTCGTAGTTGTTAGCAAACACGCCAATCTGATGTGAGGGCCGTGTTCAGTGGTGTAAAGTGTATGTTTCCACTACATTTGTTTTGTAGGTCCACACGAATTGTGTAGACATATTTGGTTGTTACTTGTATCTGAAAATTTTATATTCTAGCTTCTTTATCTAACCATGACGACTACCGATAAAAGACCGGCCGAAGACGCCCCAGTACAGGTGCCAAAGAAACAGCACGTCGAGGATAAGGGTGTTGCGCCCATCAAGCCAGAGTTTATTGTTGATGCCAAGGTAGAAGAAGTTTACGACGACGAGGAACCGCAAGGTGAACATGGAGATACTCAACCTAACGGTAAAAAGAAGAGAAGCAGAAAGGGCCAGAACAAGAACAGAGATTTAAGACAACAACATGAGGAGATCAGATTGTGTTCCAGTTTGTTGGACCCGGAAGGAACAAGAGAGTGCAAGTTTGGTGCTGAACAGTGTAGAAACTCTCACGATGTTGACGCTTATCTTGCGGCAAAACCACAAGACATTGACGGTGTGTGTCCCGTATACAAGGCCATTGGGTACTGTCCTACTGGGTTAAAGTGTAGATGGTTAGGAAGCCATTATAACAAGGAAACGAAAACCTTGCTCAAAGACTTGGAAACAATGGAAAGAGCAAAGGTCGATAACTACGAAATTAACAAAGTCTCTGGTGATGTGAAGTATAGTTTGCAAAAGAAACAGTACAAGTTTGAGACGGCATTGACCATGATTGACTGGTTGGACTCTCAAGTTCAGAATGAAACGAATATCGCCAAACAAGAAGAATTGAAGAAGGACAACCAAGCAACTTATGTCGAGCAACCAATCAAGCCGGGTGAAAAGAAGAAATTAAACTTGTCGAGAGCAAAGATTGTTTCGCCCCTCACCACTGTTGGTAACTTGCCATTCCGTAGATTAATGAAAGATTTGGGGGCCGATGTAACTTACTCAGAAATGGCATTATCTTTACCATTAATCCAAGGTACTAATGCCGAATGGGCGTTACCAAAGGCACATGTTTCTGAGTACCCTGGATTTGGTGTTCAGATTGCTACTGCTAAGCACTGGGCTGGGGCTAAGGCTGCTGAAGCTATTTACCGTGAAACCAAAAATGTTTCTGAACTTAACTTAAATTGTGGTTGTCCTATCGACTTATTGTACCGCCAAGGACAAGGATCTGCACTTATGGAGCAACCAGCAAGATTATTGAGAATTTTGAAGGGGATGAATGCTTGTTCTGGTGATATTCCTGTGACATTGAAAATCAGAACCGGAACTAGGGACGGTAAAAACACTGCTACCACGCTAGTTGAAAGAGTGTTAGCCGAGAACGATGTCGCTGCTATCACCTTACACGGAAGATCTCGTCAACAGAGATACACACGTGAACCTGATTGGAATTACATCAAGGATGTCGCTCAAGTCGTCAAGGCTTGGAACCACACTAAACAAGAAGACAAAGAAAGAACTGATGTCCCCGATACTTTCTTCATTGGGAACGGGGATATCTTTACCTACGAAGACTGGCACAATGCTGTTAACACCGATGGTATTGATTCGGTCATGGTTGCTAGAGGAGCTTTAATCAAGCCTTGGATCTTTGAAGAAGTCGATAGCCAACAGTACCTCGACAAATCTGCTACTGAGAGATTGGAGATTCTCCGTACATTTGCAAACTACGCTATTGAACATTGGGGATCCGATGAATATGGTATTGGATTGGCTAGAAGGTTCATGTGTGAATTTTTAAGTTTCACCCACAGATACATCCCAGTGGGAATCTTGGAGAGATTACCACCAAAGCTTAACCAAAGACCACCACATTGGAAGGGAAGAAACGAGTTGGAAACCCTTTTGGGAAGCTCCGACTACAAGGACTGGATCAAGATCACGGAAATGTTCTTGGGTCCTGCTGGCCCTCTGTTCCAATTCACACCAAAACATAAGAGTAACGCATACGAGACTCCCAAAAATTAACATTTATTGCGATAACTATATATTTTCAATCATAAACAGCCTGTAGTCGATTTTCAGTAGACTATTGACGTACTCACCCTATTCTGTAGGTCTACAGGGGAATTATTTTCTTTGCTTCAAATCGACATCGTCGTAATCTTTCGACAAGGCTTTAGCTTGGCTTTTCAAAATATCCAAGTCTTGGTCCTTTTGTTCCAATTTCAATTTCAACGCCTTCAATTCATCACTGTCTTCGACCTTATTTTTGGCATTCATGCTGTCCAAAGTGTCCTTTGTGGTGGTCAATTCGTCAACCAAGGCATAAGTTCTGGTGATGATCAACGTCAAAAACAAAGTGAACCCACAAAGGTACATGTTACGTTGGGCATAGAATCTTCTGGCCTGAATTTCAGATCTGTCGTAGAGGCCGACAGCAGCAGCAATCGACTGGGACGAGTGGCCATCGGTCGAAAGGGCGGCCAATTCGTTTGTAATGGCCATAACTCTGTTGACAGAGTCGATGAACAAGATCAAAACGAACCCAAATACAAATTTGAGACCAATTTGAAACTGTTCGTTCCTGAAGGGACGGGAAAATGTCGATAATACCGACTTTCTCACCATTCTTGGGAATGGTAACGACAAAACGGTAAAAAATACCATTTCTGTAACCAATAATCCAAACACTAAGTTGTAGTAGATTGCCATTGTGTGTTTCACTCGATTGTATAAATAATGGAATGTATCAGTTTTCAAAGTATGGAACAACTGTTGCTATGAAATTCATTTTCGCGGAACTGCAGCAGTGCCTCCTAATGCCATCGCGGTGGTTCCATCGCCGTCGTGGTGCACGCACCGCCGCACAGTGGTAATTTTTTTCATCGTCGGGGCGAGATCCGTCCCATGTGAATGTCAGACGAGGAATATAATGTCGTTTATTAATGAATTGAAATGACTATTAGTATATAAATGTGTATATAAATGTATCAATATCCCATTGACACCTTGAGGGTGAATGTAACTAAGAACGGTAATGTAATAAATAAGATCATGTACTGGAAGATGAGGGAAATAGCCAAACAATCCATTTGCAAATGGTCGTCGCTGTTGGGGTCAGTGTAGAATGCAGTAAAATAGACTAGAGATGTAGCAGATGGCACCCCAAACTCGAGTACCGATACAAATCTAATAAGGTCGTCGTCGTACCACCCTGCCTTGTGCAAACCAGTTGTAAGGCCCACCCCGAATATAGGAAGCACAATCAACCGAGAACAGGTAATCATGGCCGCAGTTCTCCAGAACCCAGGATAAAGCTTGTGGACTTTCAATCTCGAGATTGTTGCTCCCAACAATAACAATCCTAGTGGCACTGATGCTGCTCCCATATAACTTGTAATATCTATAACAAACGACAATGGTGGTTGTAAATCGGGGGCAGGGGGAATATGGGGATGATCTGTGGGAACAAATAATGCTTTCAATGGTGGCGCCATCGCAATGATGATGGAGATTATTAATGCTAAACTATTGGGCGACAAAAAGTTCTTTAACGTCTCAATCACTCTTGTCTTTATCTTCGACCTGGAAGCTTTAAGGTTTTTGATCGATTGGTGTGTTGATTGTGCGGAATTGCTGAGGTCTCCTTGGGAATAGATGGATCCCAGTCGTTGGCCTCTTGTTCTATCGTAGTCGGAAAATTCGTTAATGACGTCGTCAATGGTTTCCGTCTTTTGCTGCCGCAACTCGGCCGTTCTCGATGGAACCATTTGTAAGATATTTGGATGGTGAGACTGCACTGATGTACTTGTAGCTACGGATAGCGCATGAGACATCTGTTGCTCTAATGCATGTAAACGTAAAAATTCCGAGTGTTGGTTATCTGCTCTGTTGTGACTGGCCTCGGATACCATTGATATCGAAGAAGAATCGTCATGAAATGAGTGTTGTCGAGTGTCTTCTGGCACTGGGTGCTCGGCAGGACTTTTTTTCTCGACATTTACTTCACTTTGATCCGACGACTCTATAGATTTTTCGTCGGTGTTTTTCGGCAAAAGCTCATCTCTAAAATCCCACTGGATCAACTTGTACAACCCAAGACTGAATTGCATAAAGATCTGTGCTGCCACAAAAATACAGACAAACGCTACCCCACGGTCACCCTGATCTACAGTGAATAATGCCCCACCTTTGGATAACGTTTGCAAGTATGCGATGGGCAAATCTGAAATGTTAGGGAAAAGACCCACCGAAAGTAGCCCACCAAACCATCGTTTTGGGCCCTTGGTCGTAAAGTATGTGGCGATTGCTAGCAATGCCCCCACTCCAAATAAGAGGGTTGCGGTGAAAAAGATGATGCCAATGTTCTTGATATCCAGAGATTGCAAGTTGGAAACGACATTGTTGAACAATAAACACGGCAAAATCGCAGTGACAATCAAATCAGAAATATCACGGCAGGTGGTGACAGTCAAGATGTTTCTTCTCGCTAGGTAGAACCCCACCCCAATGATGAAATAGATCTTGAAGATAGGCTTGACAGCCGCATAGATCACTAGACCTATCGAATGCGAATCTGACATTATGGCAAAACTATGATGACGATCGTGGTTAGAACGTCTCAAATGCAAATAAAGTCACCGTCAAGTCAGATAAAAAATGTGTCACGGCCAACTTCTGGTAGAAATAAAGAAAGAACAAAAATTTTTAGCCTTGTAATAAACTCCGAGCCTGAGACTTACAGAAGGCATTTTCAACAATGTATTCCGCCCTGCACCAAGATGGCCGTAAATTATACAGAATTCGCAACATGTAGTGCGTTTCGACAGTAGTGGGGCAGGAACACCCATCCTGAAGCAACAAAACCGCACTCACCACCACCATTGTATCACCACCGTATAGTAGCTGCTAGTGGCTTTACTAGATTGGTAGCTAGACGGAAAAAGTGCTTGTAGCAAAGACGATGAGTCACTATCACAGTTCCCCCAAAAACAGGGGTATTGTTCCTCCACGCCTCCGCAACGTCTACATGATGTTGGGGGACACAACGTAAGGCCGCCTTGGGGGTGATGCAAAGTTTCATCGACTTACATTTGAATAAGGGGATCAATATGGACGATATATGCAACAATTCGCTGGTGCGTTTTGCAACCATTTATACAATCAGTGAACATCAGGAGGTCAAATAGCCATAGCTAGCCGTACGCGTATCGTACCGCACAAACGTGCAATGTACAATACCCAACGTGCAAATCGGGACGTTTGGAAGTGGGAAACTTGTAGCTATCTGGCCATACTCTGCTCTACAAACCTATGCGACATTGCAGCTACTATAAAAAATATTTAATATATACCACGTTTAAACCGAAAAACAGCAATCAATGCTGACCAAATTGCGACGGTCCAGACACCTTGGATTGATGATGGGCCAACCGTATATGGGCACAGTTCCATGACAGTTGTACCAAATGAAAATAGGCGAATGGTACCAATGAGAATGATTATAATGCCGATGAGTGCACATAATGAATGACGACACAGACCAAAGTAGGTCTGCAATATGCTCCAGCTGTTTACATGTGGATCTATTACGGGCTGAACAACCAGGATCAGCTTGGGTGTAAACAGCACGAGGAATGATGTGCTCTGAATCGAGTAGATAGACGAAAATTATGAAAGATCCACGGTTCGCACCGTGACTCAAACTCTAACGTGGGATACCCGGGTGACCACGACACGCTCTTGCGGTTGTGATGTTGTGCCAGACCCAGTATGAATGTTGACTACTTGAAGTACATCGTCAATTTGACATATTTCAAAGTCAAGGGAGTCCAAGTCTATGTCATCATTATCCAAATTCCAGTTCTCACACTGGGAAAAAATCGACTCTTCAGAATCAGATAAGTACTTTCCGCTACCAGAATCGGATAATGTATCTAGCAACGGAGAATGAGGAGATGTTTGGGATTTGAGTATTGAACCCAGGTCAAAACTGGAGGTTTTGGGAGTCTGAGGAGGCTGGATAGAAGGGATTTTTTGGTTGAGTCTTAAGGGGTCAAGAATACCCATAGAAGTGGAAAGTTTGCTTCTCAACCTTGCGGGAGATCTTGAGGGAATATCAGACATTGCAGCAGAAAGATAAATATGGGAAAAATAAGTTGATTCGACCGGCTTGGTTATATTTCTAACTTTGGAACAAATCTGATACCCAGAAATTTACTGTGCCTAGTTGTGATTCAGATGACCAGCCTTCAACTGTAGCTGTGGCTAGGAGATATAGCTATGTGTAGCAATAGATGAAACAACTATGTTTAATAACTGTTTGTTCAAAGAAGAAAAATGGAGTTATCCCTTATTTCAAGTATAAGTATATATGGATCAAAAAAATTTCTCGTGGGTAGAAAACGATATAAATCAAACGTGTAAAGCCCTGCAACACGGTCACGTCAGCTCAACAATCTATTGAGAAAATCTCCTAGATAATTATATCTCAACCACATGTCAAGTCCCTCCTGAATATCCACAATCAGTAAAGAAAGACCTGGTCAAACTAGTCCAAATAAACATCTTTTCCTAATTAGGAATTTTTCACAGCAAACCTCCCACAAAATTATGCACCCAATAAACGAACCTTGCAGGAGCCCGCATTTTTTTGATTAAGCGAGCCGAGTCCAATAATACATCTAAAACTGAAAATCACCCCTATTTGATACCAACAGAGCATCAGGTTGTTTATTTACCTTGTGGTGACGATCCTAACTGTCCTGATATCAATACTCTAAACATGGTTGGACTTGGCAGAGGTTAATTTGGTTGCATATCAGATCTCCTGAATTCTTCCTTCTTTATCCAGGAACGACCAGCAGATTTCGGGCTGGTTATATTTATCCTCTGACGTATTTCACTAGCATAATATACAGCACTTCCATCCCGGAGTCATCGTGACGGAATGTCACAACTTTGAATCAGGGTAGCACGTTGGTGTATAGTACCTTCATCTACTGTAGGGCTGAAATTCCATTCAGTATTGCCCAGATCGGTATGGTTTCACTATGTTACTTAACATTGCTTTATATTGATATTTGTGATCTTGATAGGATGGAAATATCTGGGTATTCAATGGATACCCCTTGGGAGGAGAAATACTTGGTTACGAACGGAACCTTACTTTTTACAATGCATGGTGCATTCAACCAAGCTTCGTAAATCTTACAAGTAATTATTCTGCTGAAACTGTGTCCAAGGATCATGAAACCAACTTTTGATTACTGATCCTTTTCTCCTTGTTGATTCAAGCAGTGTCGATTTATTTTTACAAATACTTTCCACTTAGACGTATTTTCAACCAAATTATTATTTTTGGAAGTACGCCATAATTTAATCTTAGAACGCGGACAATAATTCTCATCTACAGTTTGAATGTCTCTATTTACCTATCGTACATTTCAGATCTAAACTAAGTTTTAACCTTCTTCTTAGGAGGTCTATCATCTCCATCATCTTCATCCATGTTGTCGTCGTCACTTTCTGAGGCAGATGCATTAGAGTCGAACTCCTCTGCAACATCTGATTCCGATCCACCTTTGAAATCATCATCAGCCGATTCATCTTCATCTTCCCCAGCACTTCCCATGTCAACATCTTCATCATCGTCATCGTCAGCCTCATTCATAGCTTTGGCCAACATGGCCTTGGCAATCTTTTCTTCATTCTTCACTCTCAATCCCTTGGATGTAGCGTAGTTTTCGATCGTTTCTTGTTCATCCTTATCGATACTTCCGAAAATATGAGATCCACCACCACGTAACACAATTTCCAAATCAAATGTACGCGAAGCACTGACACCTCCTCCAGTACGGGCCATGGTAATGTTGGAAATCTCAGAAAATGGAATATAAACAGTTGGTTTTGTCACGAACAAAAAGCATCTATCAAGTGGATACAAGTAACCCTCACTGGCCTTCAATGAACAAGAGATACCTGGCTGTAAAAACCTAGATTGGAACGATCCAGGAACAATCAATCTTCTTTCAGTTAATCCTCTAAAACAATGGGACATTGCCAAATGGATAGGGGCATCATATGACTTTTGCAATCTTGATTTATACTTAGATTCGTATTCTTCTTCGGTCAAGTTCAATTCCACTTCGATTTCTTCTTCCTTTTGGAATTGCATAACTAAGAATGGGTACCTCGTTTGACCTTGTCTTAATGGAGGGTCAATTTGAATAACAATCAAATGGTGGGTATCATCTGGTTTTGGTAACGAGAAAATCCGTTCAATCTGTTTGTATTGGATCTTGTAATCGTAGGTTTTACCACGTAATCTTAATGATGTTGGGTACATATCAATATCGTATCTACCTCTTGGGGTCAAGAACAACACCTCACTGAATGACACAATTGCTTCCCCTGCAACTTGTCCGATATCAGCTCTCGACTTCACTTCATCATAGAAAACGGTTGCTGCATTGATCTCTTCTGTTTCTGTCTTATCTTCACCGTTTTCAGCCTTTACAGTTGATTCATTTTCAACAGTTCCTGGAACATAAAATCTCATTTCCACTAATTCATCACCTACTTGTTCAGGTAAGTCCAAGTTGAATTCCACTGCAACTTCGTTTTTCCCTGTTAAATTTGAATTGGTGATGTGATTGTACGGAATCTCAAATCCTGGTTTGTTGTTTATTTCGAAAATCAACTCATTACGAGCAAAATCAGTCTTACCCCAATTCCATCCTCTAAGAGAATGTTCTTTGTGTTCCAATGTCAATTGAAAGTTTCGTTGCAATTCTTGTTTCAACTTATTAAAATCTTCAGCATCGAATCCATCTAGCATAACCACACCCTGGTTCTTGGTCTGGACTCTCAACTCGTACCCACGAGACGAACGAGACCACGATGTAGTTAAGATCTCTTCAGAAGGCAATAAAAATGGTTTTTTATCAGATGAAGCGCCTTTCCATCCAAAACCTGACTCAGCTATACGCAATCGTCCACTGTTCTTGGACTGATTCAAGTAAATTCTATCGAAATCAGTGGGAGTCATTTTTGGTGCTGATGGTACAATTATGGTGTTGCTGAAATTTCCACGCGTATAGATGTAAAACTTTTCACTATATACCAGAACCAACCATTTCAAACATCAACAACTAAATAAACCACAAATAGGGATAAACGAGAGGGAGGAAATCAAGCAAGAGACGTATGGCATTAGAGAGTTGATTAAACGTTGTAAATTGAAAAAATTGTACTAAATTGAGTGTTGGTGTTGACGCACTATTTTATATAGGCAATGTTCTTACTAGTCGAAACGTTAGAACGTATACTGAAAGGGAAGTGTGGGGAACAAGTGTAGATGTTATATGCGAATAGTTTGGATATCGTGGTTTGATAGGTTAGTGGTTGAGCTTGTGGTAAATTACGTTTGATCGATGAGACAGGTTAGTCAACGGGTCCAAGATTTTGCAGCCACTTGCCATTTCTGACAAAAGTATGTGTGGACAGCAATAAAAGAACCTTACGGGTTGAAGGGAATTTGTATCCACCGTTGAAGCTTTCAAACTCGAACTGCAAGTTTTTAGCAATTTTTAGGGACATCGATTTTGCAACACTTGCAATTGAGAATTAGTGCTAGAGTTAATTTGGGCATCACATTATTGAATTCTTGAGTCGTTGGCACATCAGCATGTCCTTAATGTAGTGGGGACCATTTTTGCTTTGCTGTCGCCACAGATGAGCAAGTTTTGCTCCAATTGCAGTTTTTATGTTCTATTGCTGCAACGTTGATATATGGTTATCCAGACAAACCCAAGAAATTATCATAATATTTGTCGTATTAGCCAACATGAAGCATATATCAATATACCGTTGTCGAACTTGGTCAATTATTCGAGATCATCTCAATACCTAAATGTCGAGTCTTGCTTGAGCCATTCGTGAAGCCAGTATTTCGGACTTCCTACTTCCTTATGGGTTAGTCAAACCCTGGATTTAGCATCAAGGAAGTTTTCAGCTTAAATGGTTCTTCATATCACATTCATCCAGCCGGACAATTGGTTCTATTCTTCTACACTCCGACATTATCGCAGCAGGTGTTAATATACTTAACAGACTGTTCATTTACGAATTATCAATTACTGACATTTAGTGATACTTGTTCGTATGGGGCATATTGTATCCATTCATACTTCGAACAAAACTCAATTGGGAGCGTTTCTACAACGTCACACTATAGCCCCAAAAGTGCTGCTCACGTTTAATCACCAAAGAACCGTTTCAATTTATCGGAATTAATCAACTCTTGTTTGATTTCTTTCACTCTGGCTTCTCTTATCGAAGTTCGTGTAACTGCTCTGAATGCATCCTCCGATCTATATCTGAACCCTTCGACTTGTTTCATGTCGAACTGGTATGGCTTGATCTCAAATCCGTTCCGGGACTGTTGTTTGATAATTCTTTTCAATATCTTCTCATCTCTCTTTGCAGTATCCAAAGTAGCAATCTTGTGTTTATTGTACTCGGATTTTGGAATAACAAATGACAATGCCATACCTGACTTTTCTTACAACTGCACAATATACCTTCAACTTTACTGCCCATTACATCACTACCGATCTACCTTAATTGTGTGCAACCATACTAGCTACTCTTTACCAAAAAGCAGGCTAATTCCCCTCCGACAGCTACATTCAATCTTAGCCGCATGTCGTGACGTAACTACATCATCGTTTCATTGTCGTGAGTCCTTTTCGGGTTTTCCCTGATTCCGGAGGACTCAAACCGTTATCGGGACGGACAATATGCATGAAAGTGACTCACTAGAACAAGGTGAAAAATTCCAAAATCATAGACAGTTTAGTTATCATCTTTAAACAAGCAACATGGTAAAGAAAGCAGGTGTCCTTGGAGCCACTGGTTCCGTTGGTCAAAGATTCATTTTGTTATTGACTGACCACCCAGATTTCACTATCCACGCGTTAGGTGCGTCTTCAAGATCCGCAGGTAAACCATATAAAGATGCAGTTTCATGGAAACAAACAGACTTGTTGCCAGAATGTGCAGCAAACGTCGTTGTCAGTGAGTGTGATGCTAAAGCTTTTGCTGATTGTGATGTTGTTTTCTCAGGTTTAGATGCTGACTACGCTGGGGAAATTGAAAAAGCATTTGTGGCTGCTGGATTGCCAGTTATTTCCAACGCCAAAAACTACCGTAGAGAAGCAGACGTCCCATTAGTCGTTCCAATCGTCAACCCAGAACACTTGGCTATTGTGGAAAACAAGGTTAACCAAGCCAAAGCTAACGGGTCTGCAAGACCAGGGTACCAAATCTGTATTTCCAACTGCTCTACTGCTGGGTTGGTTGCCCCATTAAAACCATTGGTCGATGCATTTGGACCTATCGATGCTTTGACCACAACTACTTTGCAAGCCATTTCTGGTGCGGGATTCTCCCCAGGAGTTGGTGGAATGGACATTTTAGACAACATTGTGCCATACATTAGTGGTGAAGAAGACAAGATGGAGTGGGAAACCAAAAAGATTTTGGGTAACATCGACACCACCAAAAACGAATGTGTTCCTTTGAGTGATGATGAAATGAAAGTGTCTGCCCAATGTAACAGAGTTCCTGTCATTGATGGCCACACCGAATGTATTTCCCTTAGATTCAAAAATAGACCTGCTCCTTCTACTGAGCAAGTCAAGCAAGCATTGCACGATTACGTCTGTGAAGCCACTAAATTAGGCTGTCACTCTGCTCCTAAACAAACCATCCACGTGTTAGAACAACCAGACAGACCACAACCAAGATTGGACAGAAATAGAGATAGTGGGTATGGGGTATCTGTTGGAAGAATAAGACCTGATCCTGTTTTGGACTTCAAGATGGTGGTTTTATCACACAACACTGTCATTGGTGCTGCTGGTGCCGGTATCTTGATTGCCGAAATCTTGCTTGCCAAAAACTTGCTTTAAGTAGTACATAGTATTTGATAGTTCAAACGTTAATAGTACAATTCACATAGGAACTTAATCTTCACGTAGAGTTGGTGCGGTACTACATCTACTGTCAAGTACAATTGCTGCCAGTCACATTGTGTGTATTCAAAACTATCCCAATGTGTTCAGCATTCGCTCTGCTCGGTTCTCACTGATTGACGTATTATACGATATTCAGCATTAAGCTCATCGCCAACATTACATATTGATATGAGCGTGGATGCCTCTGAGTTTATAGAGATTACGGCTGATGACGTAGATGATCATGTGTTTGAGCTTTACACTGAACGAATGCCTGACTCCAATCAGAATCTAGGCTACGTTGATCGTAGTAGTAATGAGATCACAATAGAATTATGTGATGGACGAGAATTGACGATTACCCAGTCAATGCACGCATTGGGGTCGACGAAGGAAACAAGTTCTACTGGGTTCATCTGTTGGAAATCGTCAGTCTATTTCGTGGAATGGATATTCCAGCTGAAGTGTCCCATCACCTTCACTAATAGTACGATTCTTGAGTTTGGTGCTGGTGTTGGTGGAATTTTGGCCTCGGTATTGGCTCCTTTGACCGATCATTACATAGCAACGGATCAGAAACACATCTTAAAGCTTCTAAAGCACAATATTGCCGAAAACATTGACGCTACAAATATGGCCTCGACAACAATCGATCTACAAGTATCGAAAAATAAGAAATTGCAAAGGAACCGTCGGATTGATGTAATTGAATTTGATTGGGAGCATTTGCGATTCAGTCAGGACAGTTATAGTCTGTTGATGGGCAATGCTATGCCCGATTTGATTGTGGCCTGCGATACCATATATAATGAGTATCTCGTACCCTTCTTCGTAGAGGCTCTCAAGGCAATGCTATCACCCACCAGTGGAGCGTTAGTTGTTGCTCAATTGAGAAATCCAGAAGTGATTCAGTACTTTGTTGAGCAGGTCCTACACCATGACTTGAAGCTATACTATATTGCTGAGAGTCTTCTATCAGCTGAATTGGCCCGTGGATATGTCGTCTATTATATAAAGACCCAGTCAAGAGAAGAATAGATGGTTATTGTGTACAGTGAGAAGAAGAATTGATCAGTATGATCCAGGTTGTTGTTACCCAGTATATCTCTATGCAACTACTGGTGACTGATGGAACCCATCCCCAATTCTACAACCAAGTAGACCAATAATCAAGACAATAGTGGTTGTGTAGGATACACACAACAGTTGGAAAAATACAAGTACGATCAACAAATGTTTAGGAAGTTCAAATCCATCAATGAACACAGAAAATACCAGTATCCCAATAAGCTCATTTTTGATATCATGTGGACTTTTCCAATTGACAAACCAGACTCCGAAGTTTTTGATAACCTTCTACATCGACCCGAGTCTCTCTGACTCAAGCATATTTGATGTGTCTTGTATCCGTACTTTGCTTTATCTTCCAGTGCCTGGGCATCACAGCTAGGATTTTGCAGCCATTTTTCACAGCAAGAAAAATGCTCCATTTAATCAAAATTTGACTGCGATGTTAGCTAAGGATATAGATTAATATATAGACCACACCACTGTACCAGAACCGTCTATTCACCATCCCACGGGACACCTGAGTGTGTGGTGTGTGAAATCTACGGAGGTTAATGTCCCAAAACTCACGTGATGCATTCCAATATTTTTCTGTATTGTAGAACGAATACATTTTTACTCCAACGATAGTTGGCGAACAAGGTGCAAAGCTGGAGGCAACGAGCTCAACTTTAATTGTCCATGTCTGTGTTTGGAGGAGCGGTATCCAACTTCCAGGCTGCTGGGGCGCGAGACGGCGGCTCCAAGTCTAATGGATACTCCGATGAACGAAGAAATGGCAGAAAGAAGCAGTTCAGACCAAAGACACAATCCGGCGGTAATTCGAACGGCAATGTGCTGACAAACAAATCCAGCAATTCCAATGGAAATGCCAGTGGCCAATCGAAGAGAGTGTGGCGAAAACAAGAGTCTCGTTCTCAACTGCCATATATTCAAGATGGACCTACAAGGGTAGCACCAAAGTCAACAGGCAAATTCAAAACATATACTCCCGAACAGA
Organism: Suzukiozyma palmioleophila; assembly: GCA_030560805.1. Classification (NCBI taxonomy): domain Eukaryota; kingdom Fungi; phylum Ascomycota; class Pichiomycetes; order Serinales; family Debaryomycetaceae; genus Suzukiozyma; species Suzukiozyma palmioleophila. The sequence continues at coordinate 20,575 of JAKTVY010000008.1, forward strand.
TTCAATTGACGGGACCAATAGTTCTAGATCCAACAGCATTGGGGTTTACACGGGGCAAAACTGTGCCCAATAGACCCATACCGAAGTATTTGTTAGGTCAGCCTCGACTACTAGTGACACCTCCATTTAAGCAAGATCCTTGGGACAAGAAGAACCAGCAGACTATGGATGAAATGGAACGTGCAAATCAGGGCAAGGATTACCAAGGTTTATACGAGGAGTTTCAAAAGATGAGGGAAGTGGAAAGAAAGCAGATGGAAGCCTTAGGACTAGTAGATGCGGAAAACATCAGTAAGGATTTGACGGAAGCGATTTCTTTTCAAGGCTCGTGTACTGATATGTGTCCTGTGTTTGAACGGGTTAGAAGACAATTGGAGAACAATGTTAAGGCTTTAGAGAAGGATCCTGTGACGAATAAAATTTCTCGAGATTTGGCAGTGAAGGCATTTTCTAGACCTGCTGCGGGCCAGCCCCCTCCATTGCCATCAGAAGTAAGACCACCGCATATTTTGAAGCAAACATTAGACTATTTGGTGGAAAATGTCGTAGACAAACTTCCAGATGCCCATTCTTTCATCTGGGACAGAACCAGATCAATCAGACAGGATTTCACATACCAGAATTCGTTTGGACCCGAGGCTATTGATTGTAATGAAAGAATTGTCCGAATTCATTTATTGTCGTTGCATATCATGGCTGGAGCAGATGTCGAATACTCTCAACAACAAGAGCTAGAACAGTTCAACAAAGCATTGCAAACATTAATTGAAATTTATCAAGACGTTAGGAACCATGGTGGGAAGTGTGCCAACGAGGCCGAATTTAGAGCTTATCATTTATTGAGTCATTACAGAGATCCTGAATTGGAACGGGAAATTCAAACTTTACCTAATTATATTTTTCATGATCCGCAAGTGCAACTCGCATTAAAATTAAGAAACATAATAAGTCAAAATAACATTGTTGAAAGAGGGTATATAAATTCGATTGGGGCATTAAACATGTTTGTTGAGTTTTTCAGAATCGTTTATAGCGACGAAACTCCGTTCTTGATGGCTTGTTTACTAGAGACACATTTTAATGAGATAAGGTTTTATTCTCTTAAGGCCATGGCAAGAAGTTATCACACGAGAGGTAAGGCATACTCTGCTGAAGCATTGAAAAATATTTTGGGGTATGATTCTTTAGACAAGTTAATTAAATTTGTCGAATACTACGAAATCGATGTTGTACATGAAAATTCAGAGGTATTGGTAGATTTGTTTAATAAAGAAAAATTGGAAAAGAACTACAAGTTGAATTCGATCCAAGATAAACCAAAGCTTTCACAAACGTATTCGAGTCAGTTGGATATGAAGATAAAAGGCAAGAGCTTGAAAGATTTTATTAATCAAGGATTTCCAAATACTGATTTGCATTTATCTACGAATCAGAAACCAATTAGCACAATCTCAGAAAAACCACCTTCCATTTCAAACCCTCCAACAATTGGATTCGGTGCAAATACAATGCCAACCGCCAACTTTAAAAAACCACCAGCATCCCTCAACAACAACAATCTTTTAAATGGTCCACCCTCTACTACTCTTGTGAAAGAGGCTACATCAACTTTCAAAACAAATGACGCACAATCTCTGAGCTCAAAAAATGATTCTTCCAACAATTTATTCGGTAGGACAGATATAACGAAGCCTGTTTCAAACAATGTACCATTTTCTGCACCTGAGAAACCTCCAAAAGTTTCATTCAACTTAAGTTTTGGAGCACCAACAAAGAACGACAACTTTAAACCACCCCAAGTTCTACAAACTGAGAAGCCCGTGAACAATACCTTTACATTACCATCAATAAAGACTGAAAGTGTCGAAGCTCCCAAACCAGAAATAAAGTTTCCTAGTATTCCAACAACAGTGGCACCAAAACCAAAACCAGTTCCAAAAGCCGTTGTTACAGAAAGTAAAAAACTTTCTTCATCAATACATTACAAGCAAGCTGTCACTGAAATAGCGACACAGATATTAGCGAATACAGTGTCAGATGAACTTTCTAATTTTTTGCCCAGGTTGATAGAAAAGTACGGTTCGATACGAGAACATGAAGAAATAATAAAAACATTCAGAAATGAACTTTACCGGGCCTTTATATCGGAGGTCATTTATAACGCAACATTGGAAGCGCAAGCGGATTTTATTTATCTGAGAAACTTGAAGTTGCATTGGATCAGACGACTTTTGAAAGTTGGACAGTCACTTCAACAGCAAAATGAGTTGAAAAAGAGAAAGATAGATGAGCTACAGTCGATTACTTTCAAGAAAAATGGATTAAAAAGGTTTGCATCAAATTCAGATTTATCATTTTCAAAACGACGTAATACTTCTAACTCTTCAACAACTGAAATAATTTCTAAACACCTGGATATTGAAGAATTGTGGGCACCCCTTGATTTAAGTAGATTTCTTTCCGTGTGTTCACACAATATCAAGGTTAACATTGAAGCAAAAAATGTTGAGTTGAGTTTTCTTTTAGTGGTTGAGAACTGGTCATCAATGTACTCTAAATGGTTAAACAGCAAATTAGGTTTGAAAGCAAACAACACCACCATGAATTATGAAAGGTTGGAATCAAACGAGAAATTGTCGTTGAAACTCACAAGCTTACCGAGTAACAATTACTTAAACAAAGACTTTTTTTCGTCAACATCATTTATTTTATTTGAATGTGGGTTAATGAAGAAGGATGAAGTTTCAATCCAAGAGAAATTGAACCGAGATAAAGGAATTCTCAGTAAAATCATTTCGTTGGTGGATAAATTCAGTTATTATAAAGTTCAGATATTGTTGGTTTATTGGGATGTGAGTGAATCTGGTTTAAGTATCGATGAAGTGAGGAGCTCATTGAACTATGATATTCATATAAAAAATTCCAATACAATCCAAGATATTGTTGTTTGTGATATGACATCAACCGATAGCAATATAAACGATATACTTGTTGATGGGTTTGATACTTTATCAAAGAATTTTAGAGGAGATTTGACAAATAAAGGAAAGAGAAAGAAAGACAGAGTCGCCAGAATAAACCATCCAAAACCAACTGAAGTGCCAAAAGTTGTTGAAAGTTCATTCAAACAGAAGGAAGACAGTTTATTGCAGAAAGCTAAGAAGCTCAAGCGGTATGACTACTTAACACAGCACATACTTAACAAACCCGGTTCCAATGCCTTCAATACGAGTATTGGCTCGAGAACAACAATCCAACCGAATGCATCCTTGTACAATAGTAGCTTCGTAAGCAACCTTACGATGCAAAGACGTAATAATGATTCTACATTTTTGAACCTTAACACCACAGGATACAACACCACGTTGAATAACATGTCGATTTTAACGGGATTTGGAAATGGAATGATTGAAGAGAGCACACCCGTTGGGTCTCCTAAGAGACAACGGACTGATGGCTCCAAGTCTACAAAACTTCAACTGCTAAGACAATTGACAGCGGAGATCACCGCAAAGTACAAAAATAAAGCATAATACTCCAAGTGAGACTCACATATAGCATCTGTATAATAGTATAATATAACAGCTAGTAGATCCACTACTTTATAATGAAGAATGACAAGAGTAGACTACAATATTGAACTTCGGCGAAAATGAATAATAGCATCACAAGCACAATGGAGAATAAAAATCCCAGATAGAGCCGTCAAATATAATATACCCTGCTTGTAAGTGCAAACAGACTTGCCGTCATAAATCTAGAGAATAGCGATGCCTTCCTTACACATAAACGGGAGTTTACCCCCACGGTTAGACCCCAATACCGAGATTCTTTGTACGGAAGCCGTTGTACGGTGACGGTGGTACGGAGACGGTAGTTCGGTGGTGGCGAGGAAAGCCGATATCCTGTACGTAACATTTTCCAAGTTGTTCATATTTCACCACGATAAATAACTCAACGGATACACAATCAAGCACCAAAGGCAGCATGGATCTCTTGAAAGACGCAGCAAAGAACCTTAATCTTTACGAGGTTAAGTCGTATGTGCGGAAGGCACAAAACGGTATGTTTCTAATGTAGGAAATTTTTTTTGTGAACAATATACTAATGATGTAGTGGCTATGAACTTGACGGAAATGGAATCCAAGGTCAGAGAGGCCACCAACAATGAACCTTGGGGTGCTTCTACCACATTGATGTCCCAGATTGCTGCCGGAACGTACAATTACCGGGAAAGAGAAGAAATCATTGCATTTACCTTCAGAAGATTTACTGAAAAAGCTGCCAACGAATGGAGACAAATTTACAAATCTCTTCAATTGTTGGATTACTTGATCAAGAATGGGTCGGAAAGAATCATTGACGACGTCAGAGCAAATATTTCCTTGATTCAAATGTTGAAATCATTCCATTATATCGACTCCAAGGGAAGAGACCAGGGGATCAATGTTAGAAATAGAGCCAAAACGTTGATTGCATTGTTGAATGACGATGCATTGATTAGATCCGAACGTAAAAAGGCAAGAGCAAATGCGAAAAAATTCGGGGGAGTGAGTTCTGCTGCATATGGCGGGGCATCATCGTTTGGCTCTAGTGGGGGTAGAAACTTTGATGATGACTACAACAACAGAGTTTTCGGTGATGGTGGTGTTTACGGTGCTAGATACGATGATACTGCAGCTGCGTACAACGAATCAAACAGTAGTCCCGAAGAATTTGAAGAGTACGATGAAAATGTCTCTAGTCGTCCATCAGGCGCATCCAAACCAACAACAAGCTCATCTAGAGTTAACGCGAAAGCTTCTACTAAACCACCAGCAAAAGAACCGGAACCAGATTTGTTAGGAGACTTGCTTGATTTTGAACCAAAGGCCCAGGCCAGTGGTTCTACCAACCAAGCTGCTCCTGTTCCTGCTGCGGATGATGACGATGACGATTTTGATGATTTCCAAGCTGCTCCATCAAACACCACCACCACCCCTCTTTCAAATAATCTTGCTAGCTTATACCAAACTCAGCCTCAGTCACAAAATCCAATTCCATCCGCACAACCCACATTCAATGCTCCTACGGTGAACTACAACGTAAATACCTCAGTTTCAACTGGTCCTGCTAAACCAGCCCCAAGTAACGATGCTTTTTCGTCATTGTTTAGCTCAGCAAAGACCAAAAGTAAAACAACCTCAACTCCTCACACTCCTACTAAACCTGCTCAGGACACCACTTCCAATTTTAATAGCAATACTAACGCCAGTGCCAGTCATAACAACGGTAATACCGCTTCTGGTGAAATTGACTTGTTGAGTTTTTAATTATAGGTTGTCGCGAGGATTTTCAGCAATGTCGAACCTGTTTTTCAAAGAGCTATCTGCATACTTCACATCGTGATTTTGGAGCAGTCAATTCAATAAGCAAAAAATTGTATTTCTAATTTGATGAGTGTTCAACAACAGCTAGTTTCAGGCACTATTTTCAGAAGAAGTATGTAGTATTGGTATAAAGTTGTGAGAATCCGATTCGACCTTGTTCCCAGAAACGTGATAAAAACTTGCTGTGAAAGTTCACAATTCAATTCTGTTTATTTAAATTACAATCAACTACTTTTGTTACAAGATGTAGATCAGATATGACAGTGATTTGTTGTGGCCCAAAGAGCCACCAGGTTGCGTTTACAGAAACATGCGTAATTATTGAAAACCTGTAATGATTCAAATCCTGAGTTTCTTATTCAATGTCACAGTAGAATGGGAGATGGCATTCATGTATCTCATTGCTATACGATAACACATAGATAGGTTAGAAGATGATAAGATAGCCTTACTTACGCTGAACTCAGCTGATCGGTTTCCAGATCCCTCAAAATCGAGGTGGTTTTTATGCCTAGTACATGGCTGCGAAAACCGAGAAAAAAGAGCTTGCATGGGTTTGCAATTACTTTAATTTATTTCTTGTTTTATGTAGACATTGGCTCATAATGGTCAATTTATCATAAGTCATGCACCATTGTTTGATATTGCTGAAGTTTGAACACTAGATTACAAAATGGCCCTAGGGTCCTATATTTTTTGATTTCTTTCTCACAATGCAGTACGCTAAGCAGGGTCAATAATGGAAATTAAGGAAAGTTCTAGAGCAAGACGCCGACCACAAAGCAAAGATCTAGGCGTGGACATTACTGGTTTGCCATCACAAAGATGACTTCGTGCTGTGTAGTTGCAAAAAGTTGCGCGCGTAGAAGAATAGGTGCATCATGCGCGGTATGTTGTTGGTGTAATGCATCAAAGAGCATCGAAGGTGGGCCGCGATACCACAGGGCCATATGGACATTTTACAATATCATCGTGTGTGAAGACTGTGGGATCTTTCATATTCATCTATTCCTTCTGGTGCATGTTTTTCTATGGTTGCATTGTACAGTACTATGCGAGGTGTTGCAAAGTAAATGGATCAGGCTGCGTCAAAAAGCTGCTTCTACGATGCATCTCACCGAATTAGACTTTCAGCTGCACCGGAATTGCCACCATCGTTTTTAGTAATCTGGATGTCATTGCAATGTTGCATTTATGTATTTGGTTGCATGTACCGCCTTCAGGGTAAATGTCAAATATAAGTTCAAAACTAAAGTGGCATTAAACACTGGCAGTATTCTCTACTTGGTTAGACAAATCTCAATCTACACGATATACACTTTTTGCACTGCTGTCTAGTTCAGTGGGCACCGTACAACTTCTCCACAGCACACGATCGATATGCTCCTGTAAGCGAGAGTCGGTTCCGTACAGTGAATTGGATGACTAGAACGGTACTGTAGGTGACGGCTGCGTCAACATTGCGATCGATCTACATGTGGGGATCAATATACCAAATTGTAGTGGTGAACCCTTGCCAAGTGGTATATGACCTATAAATCGATTGACCCCAACGCTGTGAGCGTTATATAGACACTCTCCGTTTACTGAACCCCTGTAGTTTGGTACTTGATTAATGAATTCCAATACGTTCGTTGTACCTACGACGTCGTCATGACATCTGTACCGTCCCTTGTGCCATATACAACATTTAGGTGGTTGCATACAACACCGCTTTGCGGGACGCAGGACAAAATTCCGTTGACAACACTGGCAAAAATCACCTAGGTTAATCTACCATTACCACAAACACTCAATCAAGACAACTGTTCACCTCTGTCTTGTAAAGTACCGCGTACTCTTCTGATCAATATTGTTTGTTCTACTCAAACATCTACTAGGGAAGACCCCGTCTGCATATTGATACGCCGGGTAACCCCTGCTGGAACACTACGAATATTTCAGTCTAGACTGAAATATTCACGCGAAACAATTTGGAATGATTTTTATACATGAAAATTTTTCGTTGGCAGAGAATCCCATCGAGGGATTGAATGAGGCACCAATAAAACATTTTTTTATTTGGTTTTTTTCTTTCCTGAGTTTTTATCAACGAACACATTATTCAAAATGGGTATGTACTTTGATTACCTGCTCTGAAGTCAAGATTAGTTGTAATTGGTGTCTTTCTAGACTGCAAGTTCTTCTATTTCTTTGTCGCCGTCAGTTCTGTTCCCCCCTTTCTTGATGACAATTCATCTTGTAAGCACTTAGTTTTTGAGGCCGTTCATTTCAATTGGTGATCCAATTGGCCATAGCGGTTCTAATGATGACTATCGTTGTACCATTGCGATCATTGTGGGCTCGTGGTGGACAGTTGATGGCGATGGATTTTTTTTGAAATTTTTTCACTTTTTTTCAAAGACCCCTCTTGCCATGATTTCGTCTCAAAAAAAGTGGCAATTGTTGCAAACAATTCCACAGGAGGAAATAGTAATGAATGGATGGATAGATAGATGGCCTGATGACTTGACGACACTTCAGGGTTGATTAGTTGATGACATTGGTACTAACATATTTTTAGTTGCTTTCACTATTGAACAAATCCGTGAGTTGATGGACAAAGTTACCAATGTCCGTAACATGTCCGTCATTGCTCACGTCGATCACGGTAAATCCACCTTAACCGATTCTTTAGTTCAAAGAGCCGGTATTATCTCTGCCGCTAAGGCCGGTGAAGCTAGATTCACTGATACCAGAAAGGATGAACAAGAAAGAGGTATTACTATTAAATCTACCGCTATTTCTTTGTTCTCTTCCATGCAAGATGATGATGTCAAGGAAATCTCTCAAAAAACCGAAGGTAACTCTTTCTTGATTAACTTGATTGATTCCCCAGGTCACGTTGATTTCTCCTCTGAAGTTACTGCTGCTTTGAGAGTCACCGATGGTGCTTTAGTCGTTGTTGACTGTGTTGAAGGTGTCTGTGTCCAAACTGAAACCGTTTTACGTCAAGCTTTAGGTGAAAGAATTAAACCAGTTGTTGTTATTAACAAGGTTGATAGAGCTTTATTAGAATTGCAAGTTACTAAGGAAGATTTATACCAATCTTTCGCTAGAACTGTTGAATCTGTTAACGTTATCATCTCCACTTACACTGACAAAGTCTTAGGTGATGTCCAAGTCTACCCAGAAAGAGGTACCGTTGCTTTCGGTTCCGGTTTACACGGTTGGGCTTTCACTGTTAGACAATTCGCCACCAGATACTCCAAGAAATTCGGTGTCGACAGACTTAAGATGATGGAAAGATTATGGGGTGACTCTTACTTCAACCCAAAGACCAAGAAATGGACTAACAAGGATAAGGATGCTGATGGTAAGCCATTAGAAAGAGCTTTCAACATGTTCGTCTTAGACCCAATTTTCAAATTGTTCTCTGCTATCATGAACTTCAAGAAAGATCAAATCCCAACCTTATTAGAAAAATTAGAAATCACCCTTAAATCTGATGAATCTGAATTAGAAGGTAAGGCTTTATTGAAGGTTGTTATGAGAAAATTCTTGCCAGCTGCTGATGCCTTATTGGAAATGATTGTTATCCACTTACCATCTCCAGTTACTGCTCAAGCTTACAGAGCTGAAACTTTATACGAAGGTCCATCTGATGATGCTTTCTGTACTGCCATCAAGAACTGTGACCCTAAGGCTGATCTTATGTTGTACGTTTCCAAGATGGTTCCAACCTCCGATAAAGGTAGATTCTACGCTTTCGGTCGTGTTTTCGCTGGTACTGTTAGATCCGGTCAAAAGGTTAGAATCCAAGGTCCAAACTACCAAGTTGGTAAGAAGGAAGATTTGTTCCTTAAATCTATTCAAAGAACTGTTTTGATGATGGGAAGATTCGTCGAACAAATTGATGACTGTCCAGCTGGTAACATTGTTGGTTTAGTTGGTATTGATCAATTCTTGTTGAAATCCGGTACCATTACTACCAACGAAGCTGCTCACAACATGAAGGTCATGAAATTCTCTGTCTCCCCAGTTGTGCAAGTTGCTGTTGATGTTAAGAACGCCAGTGATTTACCAAAATTGGTTGAAGGTTTAAAGAGATTGTCTAAATCCGATCCATGTGTCTTGACTCAAATGTCCGAATCCGGTGAACACATTGTTGCTTGTACTGGTGAATTACATTTGGAAATTTGTTTGTCCGATTTGGAAAACGACCACGCTGGTATTCCATTGAAGGTTTCCCCACCAATTGTTTCTTACAGAGAAACTGTTGAAGCTGAATCCTCCATGGTTGCTTTGTCTAAATCTCCAAACAAGCATAACAGAATTTACGTTAAAGCTCAACCAATGGATGAAGAAGTTTCTTTGGACATCGAAAACGGTGTTATTAACGCCAGAGATGATTTCAAAGCTAGAGCCAGAATCTTGGCTGACAAGCACGGTTGGGAAGTTACTGATGCCAGAAAGATCTGGTGTTTCGGTCCAGATGGTACTGGTCCTAACTTGGTTATTGACCAAACTAAGGCCGTCCAATACTTGAACGAAATCAAAGATTCCGTTGTTGCTGCTTTCCAATGGGCTACTAAGGAAGGTCCAATCTTGGGTGAAAACATGAGATCTGTTAGAGTTAACATCTTAGATGTTACCTTACATCCTGATGCTATCCACAGAGGTGGTGGTCAAATTATCTCCACCATGAGAAGAGTCACCTACGCTTCTGTCTTATTGGCTGAACCAGCTATCCAAGAACCAATCTTCTTGGTTGAAATCCAATGTCCAGAAAACGCTATTGGTGGTATTTACTCTGTTCTTAACAAGAAGAGAGGTCAAGTTATCTCTGAAGAACAAAGACCAGGTACTCCATTGTTCACTGTTAAGGCTTACTTACCAGTCAATGAATCCTTCGGTTTCACTGGTGAATTAAGACAAGCTACTGGTGGTCAAGCTTTCCCACAATTGATCTTCGACCACTGGTCCATCTTGTCTGGTGATCCAACTGATCCAACCACCAAACCAGGTTTGATTGTCAAAGACAGAAGAACCAAACAAGGTCTTAAACCTGAAGTTCCAGGTTACGAAGAGTACTATGATAAATTGTAAAATTGTTATATGAGTTACATAAAAATTTTATTATTGTTTATAGTCATTATAATTGAGGAATTTGTTACTTTCTATAGTTAATACACTTGTTTTGTATAAAAATTGGCCCATTGTAATATTACCAAAAAGTAATCCCATATTAGTAATTATGTATACAATTAATGTACGCAATTAAAATGTACAGAGAATGTACCGATGAGGTATTTTTAAAGAATTTGATTGACAACTCCCGGCCATATTGCCCTTCTCGTACCGGCGAATACGATGCGCTAATAATTGAATTCGACTACATATGGGGTCATAAGCTATTCTTGTCTATATCAATGCAGTGTGCCATATATGAAACGCCTGGTAGTGGTACCCATAGTATGGCTTAGGTGTACACCAAACTCTGTGGAGAACTCCTTACAACACGGGATACTCACACTTAGTCATAATTCTTTCTCTAGCAACGGAATTGTTACCACGCATATTTTCAGAATACTACCACACGGTACTGTAGTTGTACAAAATTGTCTCACATATCACTATATCCGGTAAATTTTCACTTAGGCCGTTAGGGAATCGACCCATCAAATCACAAGTAATGTACGACACCATTCTACAGGTGCCACAACACCACTGTGTTACATAGAACACTATAGTATGACGTACGATATCACCCGCTGGATTCAGCATATGCTATCGGGTCCATCAGTATTCCAAATTCCCGCTTTGTATGCACCAAGACCAATTTGGTAAAATTAGTCTTATGTCCCAAGGAAGCAGCTTTCACAACACCCACGCCGGGAGTCCAGTACCCGCGGTGCGGTGTTACCAGTTTGAGCAGGACGGATGTTGTGACACTTGCGTCGAAATTAAATTTGTCATCCTGTTTAAAGCCCCTGGCCGATGGTTCCGATTCATGTACGTAATTTATGTACTAATGCATCGATTAGTATATATTCACCGTCATCGCAGAAATTAAATTTGTGACTACAACGAATCAAACTATTATCTGCGTAGACTCGCCGTCTTACTTTCCTCGTGTTGTTAACCGTATATCATTAAATTGCATCGTTTGGGACCGTCTAATTGGGATTCTGTCGGTGAACTACTTATCCAGGCTTTGAATTTCTTTTAGGAAGTATTAAAAGGTTTGGCGTCAGGAGCTTTTTCAATTGTCATAACCACTTGCAGGGATTGGTAATTAATCCTGTTGCTGGCAGTGTCATACTATGTCGTCTACTGATTTACTGACGCTAGTGTCCGATTCGGTGGACTCTAGCTACCTTACTTCCCTGATATGCGTGTCGGTGGTATTCATCGTTTACTACGGGTACAAGTATCGCAATTGTAACGAGAACTTGTCCCATATGCTACTAGCACTAGTTTGCCTCGGGGTATGGAATATCGTATTGGTATCTGGCCGTGCAAAGCTAGTGCTATCACCGAAATCGGTATCTCCCAGCGTGGTGAAGGATTCCGTGTACGGAGCAGTGATAGTGGTTTCATTATTGTCGATCCACGCATTGGCGATTGGAATGCTCAAGTTTATCGACTACGTAAACCAGTTGCCGGTGGTGGACTTGGAGAAGGCTCAGAACCAACCCCTCCATTCGAGACAAAAATCGGTTTCGTTCGACAACAACCTCACAGTGCACGATGGGACATCAACCTACACCACCCAGTTAATACCAAAGATTTACAATCATCATTTCCAAAAATCACGACTCGTTGTATTTTTCTCGATTTTAGCATGCTCGATTGTGTTTTATCCAAAAAGTTTGTTTTTGAATTCTACCGCATTCATCATTAATACCGACTTCATAACGTTTAAATTCGATCAAATTTATTTCAGTCTAATTGCGTCGTTCACATTCGATTCCGTACTTAACGTTATTCGAGTCGTTCATTACCACCAATCATTTGAAACCGGTAGGGCTCCTAATTGTTTGTCAATCATCACTACCTTCATCTGGTCATATTTATCAGTTGTGTTGATTGGATCCTTGTACTTTATAATTATGATTAATGATATCCTCCTTAATATCTGGACGAAGAACCGGTCGTCCTCCATGTCTCTCATATTCTTCGATTATTTCAATCATGCATTATCGAAGGAAGACTTTTTCAATTCCTTCGGTTCCCTATATGGGTCGTTAGTAAGTTGTTGGAATGTTTTATCCACAATTTGCTTTATTGTGTTTCCATTTTTGATATGGATCGTTTTAAATCTTAAGTCGTCCCGCCGGGACAACTAGTACTACTGACTTGTATAGATCAAAATGAATATTTATTACCCACTATTTGACATGTGTAGAGCGTGTGCTATCAGAACTAATTGTTGTCTGTTTACAGTGATTTTGTCTATGGAATTGCCTTAAACTCTTAGTTAGAAGCGCTATACAGAAATTATGGTCTTAAATTACGCACTTTGTACCGTCTCCCTTCGTACTCCAACTTGTGAGCAAGTCAAAGTGGCATTCAAATTGGCTTAGTGCGAAATTTGCAACCATTTTACAAATTTTAGACTTTTTATGCATGAATGGGTTCCACAAGTACAAGAACAACAAAAGAAATACCCGACAAGTGAGATCTGCCCAACAACAATCGAGACAATTGAGATAGAAACATAGTAATATTGTTTGGTGTTTTGCCGGCAAACCGATTCCGTATAACCTGCCGTATCCGACTCAAATCAAATACCATAATTAAGTTACGGCAGCAGCTTCGGTATATTCTACCAAAACACACAAAACAAACAGATTATCGACAGAAAATGGACATCGGGAGCTGATATTGGGAGTTATGTCTCGTTCTTTTCAGATTCACACCTTTTCCTCGCTAAATATTCATTATTCAGTTTCCACATTTGCTGCCGCAAATACGTGTCCGGAGTTACAACCACCACATCATTACCACATAATATCACCTACAGACGGTTTATATTGCTTACTACGTTACTGAAGGGGATGTACTAATAAATACTCAATTGCCGAATATGTGGTCAAAATTATATATGGTACACGGCATCGCAAATAAGGCGCTCCGAAGCATGCCCCAAAAAATATCAAAAGTGCGTGGAGAAAAGCGAGCCTCGAGTTTTTTTTCAAAAGTCAGCTATTGTCCCAGAGTTCACCGCAACTGCCATGAGTGTTGTCTGTTTGTAGTCCGTGTGGCATCCAGGAGGTGGCCATTGCGACCACTCTTGGTGAAATGATCCGAGTTTTGATAAGAATACAATGCTACCGGTGCAACCACCTTCCAATTTCGGATACCGCATGCATGTCATGGTTCCTTATCAATGAACGGAGCAGTATAAATAGCATCGCATTTGAACAACTGGAGAAATATCTGCTTTCTCATTACATTCATTCAGATGGAAAGATTAGCTCAACTTTCTTTGCAAGCCACTTCTGCGGCCTCTGCACCTGTTGCACCTATGCACCCAATGGACCCATTATCTCCACAGGAAATTGCAATTGTTTCTACCATTGTTAAGGAAAAGTACAAGGGACGCCAAATTGCGTTCAATACCATTACTTTGAGAGAACCCATAAAGGCAGCATATTATCGCTGGAAAGAACAAAATGGCCCTTTACCTCCAAGAATTGCCTACTTTGTTATCACGGAACAAGATGTGGGGGAGTTCCAGGAGGGGATTATTGATATAACCGCGCGTCATATTGTTGAGACTCGGACTTGTAACAATTCACAACCAATATTATCTCCTGCTGATCTAGTTTTGACGGAGCAAATTGTTCGGAATGACAAAAATGTTATCAAACAATGTGAGCTTAGTGGTGTTCCTGCTTCAGAAATGAAAAATGTTTTCTGTGATGCTTGGGCTATTGGATATGACGAAAGATGGGGAGCATCAAGACGGTTGCAACAAGCCATGATGTACTGGAAATCGGACGAAGACGATTCACAATATTCGCATCCATTAGATTTTTGCCCAATCATCGATATGAACGAAGGTAAGGTTATATTCATTGATATTCCTAACAGAAGAAGAAAAGTTTCAAAAGCGAAGCACTCGAATTTCCATCCAAAACATGTAGCAGAAAAATTTGGAACTAAAGAAAACCCTTCTGGATTTAGGAACGATGATAAACCAATTGAAATTTATCAACCAAAGGGAGTTTCATTCTCTATGGATGGAAACGTAATTTCGTGGTCTAACTTCCAATTTCATATTGGATTCAACTACAGAGAAGGTATCGTTTTAAGTGACATGACTTATAATGATAGAGGCAAAATTAGACCTCTCTTCCATAGAATTTCCCTTTGTGAAATGATTGTTCCTTATGGTTGCCCAGAATTTCCACATCAACGTAAGCACGCTTTGGATATTGGTGAATATGGTGCTGGAAATTGTACAAATCCACTTTCATTGGGCTGTGATTGTAAGGGGGTCATTCATTACCTCGATGCACATTTCCCAGACAAAGATGGTGGAGCAACTACGTTGAAAAACGCAATTTGCATTCACGAAGAGGATGACGGTATTCTCTTCAAACATTCTGATTTCCGTGATGATTTCCAAACTACTGTGAACACTAGAGGTAAAAGATTGATCGTGTCACAGATTTTCACGGCAGGAAACTATGAATACTGTTTATACTGGATCTTTAGACAAGATGGTACCATCAAGTTAGAAATTAGATTAACAGGTATATTAAATACTTTTATCTGTGCTGAAGATGAAGACACTGCACCATGGGGAACTAGGGTTTATCCTCAAGTGAATGCTCACAACCATCAACATTTGTTTTCTTTGAGACTTCATTCAAGAATTGATGGTGATAACAACTCAGCTGCTACAAGTGACGCCAAGCCTAGTCCTCATCCAACTGGTTCCAAAGAGAACTTTTATGGTAACGGTTTTTACGCTGAGAAAACGACATTCAAAACAGTTAAAGATTCATTGACACAATTTGACGGTTCGACAGCGAGAACATGGGACCTTTTCAACAGCAATTCTATCAATGTTAATTCTAAAAAACCAGCATCGTACAAGTTGGTGTCCACATTTTGCTCTCCATTGTTAGCCCAACCGGGCTCATTAGTCCAAAAACGTGCACCATGGGCAGAATACTCGACACATGTTATTCCCTACAAAGATGAGGACTATGGATATGGAAGAATTTACCCTCTGGGAGAACATGTAGCACAATGGGATGGAGAAGGACAAGTAGGAATAAGAAAATGGGTTGGAAATGGTACAGACAACATTGAAAATACTGACATTGTCATGTTCCACACTTTCGGAATCACCCACTTCCCTGCCCCAGAAGACTTCCCAGTGATGCCAACAGAGATCTTCGATCTCATGTTGCGCCCAAGACATTTCTTCACTGAGAATCCTGCTTTGGATATCAAGCCATCATTCGCAAGAACAACAAGTGAAGTTCGCAATGGGGCAGCTGGAATCGATACCTGTTCATTGAAAGCTGACAAAAGTTCAAGGTTAGCGTTTGAAACCAACGCAGAATGTTGTTCTAAGCAGTAAACATCGCTAAATAGGAAAGTAGTTTATGTAAATCAATCTATAATATATGGCTGCAAAATTACAATGTGCAACGACGATGGGCATCGCGAACCTGCATTCATATATAAGACAACTTTCAATTGAGCACAACATATTAACGATACAAACATAGCAAACATGAAGTATATTATAGAGCATATGGAGGAAGGTTTCTCCGAATGGGTCATATTAGAGTATAGTCAAATTATTCGTGAAGTTGGAAGTGAAAATTTGATTTTAACATCATTGCCAGAAGGAACCACCGAGAAAGATATTCCTTCGAGATTATTGGACATGGGGTTACAATGGACAACCAAAGAGTGTATCAATATCGATGGTGGTATTGACACTTCCAAGGTCTGTTTGTTAGATCCAGCTGCGCAAACCGATTTGGTTCCCGAAGACAAGCAGAAGTTTGACTATTTTGTGTTTGGTGGGATTTTGGGGTCTCACCCAAGAATAGATAGAACTGGTATCTTGAGAGAGAAATATGGCTTCGCCGGTAGAAGATTAGGAGAGCTCCAGATGACAACAGATACTGCCATCAGAACCACCCAGAAAATTGTCGAAGATCAAATAAAGTTTGAAGACATTAAGTTCTTGGATTATCCTGAAATTAGATACAACAAGTATGAATCTACAGAAATGCCCTTCCGTTACATCGTTGGTAAAGATGGAAACCCAATATTACCACAAGGTATGTTGGAATTGATTAAACATGATGCCGAACAAAGTATTGACGACTTATTATTATAATTGTATAGTTTATATAGAATTAAATGTAGCTATTTTACCAATATAGCTTTCTTTTCGTGAACAGGAGGTTTTGTTGACGTTAACACTTCTCGCATTATAAATCCTGCCGTATCTTCATCTTCAAAGTACGAAACATGTGCACTCACCGCGGAAACCACCGATATATCAAACATTCCAGAAGGCAAACAGTAGTCCACTCTTCCTGTGCGGTTGATGTTGATTAGTTGTTCCAACTCGTCTTGTTCTATCTCTACTTTAGTAGCCTTTTTCTTTGGACGTTCTTCCTTTTTATTCGAAATTAAGTTGGATACAATATCCCCTAATGCATTTTCATCCTCAATTCTCTTTTCCTTACTATCAGTATTTTTAGGCTTACTGAACCAGGTTGATGCTTTCGATATCTTGTCAGTGATTCCATCTCCAAAACTTGCCAACTCCTGTATTTGTGTAGAGAACCCCTTCAGTGCAAATGGAATCATTTCCGGTTTATACCGCGCAAGACTAGTATTTATCAACGGTTCCATTCTATAGGCAACTGGGTCACATGAATGGAAAATGTTGTATAAACTCTTACATTTTGGAGCTTCAATGGCCGAATCACTGGAGTTCAGTCCAGCAGGTAATAAAGATCGCGAGGAAATATTGGTTTGTCGTAATAATTTGAACATTCCAACAGGACTACCAACGCAAAACAAACTGTCAACCTCAAAACAAAGATCTTTAGTAGGATCAGAATTGGTTTTATTGTTTTTCTGAATAGATAAGATATCAAATGAGATGGCACTCCCTAATGAATGTCCTAAAATGTGTACCTTACCGTTAAAGTTAGGATTTCTTTCCCTGTATAACTGGTAAACTCGATTCAATTCCTCTGTAACATAAGTGTAGATCTGTTCCACGTATCTAGGTTCATAGTAAAGTAAAATATCCACTAGTACATCACCAACAATGTTTCTTAATGGTCGGATTCCGTCTACACAAATATCTGGTAAACTTGGGTATTTGAATTGACCTTTATCGTCCTTTATTGGGAATTGGGTCCTAGGGCTGAAATCAATCTTATGTCTCCAAGTGATGGGCAATACTTGTATCCGATTATTCGACTTTGATGCTGGGTCTTCAGTGTTCTCAGAGTATATTAATTTTTTATATTGTTCATCAGCTTGATACACCTTTTTCATGGTATTTCTCAACACGTTTATACTGTGAGGAAAGTTAATTGATTCATACTGATCACCAAGAATTTGTCCAATCCCGTGGACACAAAGAATTAAATGATCAACTTCTCTCTCCGACTGATTACGAGATAAATCGTTATCAAAATCGGCCTCCATTACTTGTTCCATTTGCTTTGTGTCCAGCTCCGGAACTTCTGCACTAGGTTTTTTGTCGTCAGTAGTGAATAACCCTGTTATTTCCTTTTCCAAGATGTCAGAGACTGCTGGTAGTGGATTCGTTGGTAGGTTACTGAAAATGGTTTCCGTCAAATCTGAAGTGAAACCTCTTTGAATGTACTGAACTGAAATCAACGGGATTGATTTTGTCCCTAATTCACGAATCACCTTAATTTGAAACTTAGAGTTAATAGATTTAGGGAACATGGCCGCATCTTTTTCATTGAAAAACAACAAATAGTTGTCATCGATTTCAATCATATCACGCTCGTTTTTAATGTCGATGACATCTGTATCAATAGAGTCGATTAAATTGTCGAATTTAACTGCCAAATCTTTCGCAATGGAGCTATTTGGAGAAACGCCAGAGGAGTTGCTGAAATTGTATGGTTTCAATTTTTGGTATTGCTGTTCAATCGCGTTGGCCACGGGGTAGGCAATGGGGACCCCATCACTCGTAAACCACGTACCTCTACGAACTTCATAAACAGGACCTTCCCAGTAAATTGGGGACAATTCAAACTTGTCAAAATCAACCTGAAACAACTTGTCCTCATGAACATCTACGGTTTTGCAACTTGTTTGCTGATGCTTTGCTTTTTGAAATCTCTTCTCTAGGTTCTTAGAATCGTACTCCGAAAATGGCAAAAAAATCTCAGGCAATTTTTCTTGAACATAATTGCATCGTTCTGGTTTTGCTTTGGGAACATCAGTGGCGTAGAACCATTTTATCGCAATTGGTTTCTGATTTAAGATTGGTTTACTGTAGGAAAACCACCTTAACCCACGCAGGAAGGAAGAATGGACCCGATTTTTCGGTTTACAACAAAGAACTACAGCCAATGACATCTTCTACACCAGGACTGTTGTCAACAACTCCCGTCTACCACGGACTAGGGGGATGTATTTCTAAGGCTGAGAATTTGATGTAAGATTTTGTATGATAACATTGAACGTATGTGCAGTTCCAGTGGCTGCAAAAAAAGTTATAAAATCAATCTGTGTATATTTCTTCTATTCAAAAGTCTACCTCAAGTGATACCAGCCGGTGGTAGGGTTATGTTTCCTTGTGGCCATTGGAGAATGGCTGCTCGTGAAAAATCGCCGTATGCCTTTGTGTTGGGGATTTTTCTGCCAACTCTTAAGTAAATTGGAATACTCTCTTTTGAGGGAATCAAATCTTGGAAGGTAGATGACGCAAATAGTTCTTTCAAGTTGATGCTTTTGATTTTATCCCCGACAAATACTTCGATATCGTTTACCAAAAGTGAGATAGCTGAGTATTTTTCATAGGCCTTGTTGTAATTTTTTCCTGAAGGAATTGCTTGCAAATGCAACAAACCTTCCTCTCCATCGTAGGAGAGGATTTCTGGTGGTAATATATTTCCTAGCGGGTCGTCTCGTCTCCATACGGAAAGGGTTTCAATGATCGACGCCAATCCCCATCTTGATGCACCGGAGATGTATAAACCAAGCAATAGTCCGGAAAACATCATTGCTGGACGACTTTTTGTCCCACTAGCAGGGAGTAACATTATCGCAAGAATATAATGGTGGAGATGAAATGAGAATCCCGGAATGGTTGCGAGGACTATGATACCAATCAATAACGTGAGGTAGAATTTCAAATATTTGACAAATTTCCCAGCTGCCCAGATACTATAAGCTTGCATCATTCCACAAGAAGCGATCAATACAATTATGAATATCATAGAAATGACTCCTCCTGGTCGTTGAGAAAGGTCCTCAAAACTAAATCTGTCTAGAGGTAATCTATCAAAAGTAATGTTGTTCAAAACCCCTACCCAGAATAAAGGATACCATGTTAAAACTCGTGTGACGTAAGAAACGTCTGCATCTTCACCATCTTGACCAAATTGCGATAAAGTTTCTTTGATGGAGAAATGCCAAAGCACATAAAGCATAAAACATGTAGGCAAGAATCGTTCTGCCCCGATGGAAATCATCTTAGGTATATTCTCTGGGTCTGTGGGATCAATGGTGATAATTGGATCCATCGCCACAATAATTGTCCAAAAACCTACCACGCTGAGAGTCCAAAATGCAACAGCACCACTACCCAAAAATACAATGGGAATACCCAAAAGTATATTGACAAACGTGAAAGGATATCTATAATCAATACAATTGACGAATTCATCTTCGTCATTACGTTTGAAGTAGAAGGACGACTTGAAAAACGATAAAAACTCTAACGATTCACCAACTAAAGATCCCTGAGCTGACAAAAAAAATGGTTGATTCTTACTATTGAATGACATTCGAGCACAACCACCGTATGTTGGTGAAATCAACCCTGCGTGAACACCAGCAAAACACGGATATGAATCACCTCGGTACGGGTTAGATATTTGCTGTTCATCTATTCTGTTTTTGATATCTGAGCCACCGCCAATGATAAAACCACGATATTTGATCAACTGGTCCCCTAATGGTATGAACGAGTATGCTTTAGCATCATTACAAAGAGCTGGACATCTAATAATTATGTCGTGGTCCTCACTGACAGTGGGACAATTTTCCCCGTTTAAACCACACTGCTGGTTCGTACCAGTCCATATGTCACTACCACCGCACGGTATCGAGTAAACAGGAGTGTTTGGATCGTTCGTTGCATAAGGCACACGGAAAAGAATTGGGTTTAACCATGTCCAACATAGTCCGAACCAAAATAGCAAGTACAAGACATATAGCAGGATTCTTATATTTTTGGAGCACCTTGCATTGAATCTATCAGGAAGCAGTTCTAACCAAGATAACCAGGAAATTCGACTTATTGGTTCATTCCTCGGCACAGCTGGACCACTTAATAACTTTTTGATCCAGGGTTCAGGTTTGAAAGCCTTCATAGGATCTTCGGTTTGATAAAATTCTTCTTCAGCATTAACCACGGGCAGAGTGGACCGTCCCTCGAGGTTTTGAAGAGGGATATATTCACTCGACCGACTGGACCGAGACAGCAGAACCATACTTCTAATTTTAGTGGTTATGCGTTGTTGTATTCATCTTGTGTTAATGTGTAGTTACGGCCATGGTAGCGCAACAATTAAGTTTTCTACATCTAGGTAGTTTCTACATTGAGCTAAACTAACTTTATATTTGTAAACATTACCCAAACAATTCATAAACTAAGAGCAAAACAGACGTTCTGCATAACCCAATTTACCAAACAAAACATCAACAAGCTAAAATAACAATCTATGATACAATTAATGATTTAACGTGGCTGCGAAAAACAGCTATAATTAACCTGAACACATAGTACATGATTCTGGATTGTTTATGGCGCATGCAATAACTTTTGATGAGAAAATGTCAGCGTCTGATTCATTTTCATTTTTAGATTCGGTTGCTTCAGTATTGTCATCGGAAATCTTCAAGTCAGCAACGGAGTTTTCCAATGAGGTTGGTTCGGTAGAAGTAGATCTGGTAGTGTTTGGTGATGCCCCATTACTGACGTTTGATCTAGCAACGTATTTTCTTTGGTTCAATTTTTCAAGATTTGCAACAGTTTGACCGGCAGAACTTGCAGATTCTTTATCAACAGTAAATTGAATAGCAGCAGAAGCAGCTTGGGTTCTTAAGTAGTACATACCAGTCTTCAATCCTTTCTTCCATCCGTAGAAATGCATAGAAGTTAATTTACCCATTGTTGGGTCTTTGATGTGAATGTTCAATGATTGTGATTGATCAATAAATGCGGCTCTGTCGGCAGCCATATCAATGATGTGTTTTTGAGAAATTTCCCAGACAGTCTTGTACAATGCCTTGATTTCATCTGGAACATTAGCCAATCCTTGGACGGAACCATTGTTGGCAATGATATTGTTTTTCATAGCATCGTTCCAAATTCCAAGATTAACCAAGTCACGCAATAAGTATGGATTAACAATTTGGAATTCACCAGCCAAAACTCTTCTAGAATAGATATTAGAAGTGTATGGTTCGAAACATTCATTATTACCTAAGATTTGAGATGTTGATGCAGTTGGCATTGGAGCAACCAATAAAGAGTTTCTCAAACCATGTTTAGCTAATTTTTGTTTCAAGGTATCCCAATCCCATAATTCAGTTGGTTTTCTGTTCCATAAATCAAATTGCAACAATCCTTTAGAGGCTGGAGAACCTTCATAGGTTTCGTAAGGACCTTCTTGTTCAGCTAATTCAATAGATGATTCAACTGCAGCATGATAGATTGTTTCAAAGATTTGAATATTCAATTCACGAGCTTCTTGAGAGTCAAATGGTAATCTTAAAGCCATAAAGGTATCAGCTAAACCTTGAACACCTAATGCAATTGGTCTGTTTCTCATGTTAGAGTTTCTGGCCTCAGGAACTGGATAATAGTTTCTGTCGATAATTCTGTTCAAGTTACGAGTAACAACTTTAGTAACTTCATGCAATTTTTCAAAATTATACCATAATTCATTCTTGTCGTCTTCAACAAAAGATGGCAAAGCGACAGAAGCCAAGTTACAAACAGCAACTTCATCTGGAGAAGAGTATTCCACAATTTCACAACACAAGTTAGAAGATTTAATCATACCCAAGTTCTTTTGATTGGATTTGGAGTTACAAGCATCCTTATATAACATGAATGGAGTACCAGTTTCAGTTTGTGCTTCCAAAATTGAGTACCATAATTTTTGAGCTTTAACAGTTTGTTTACCTCTGTTTTCAGCTTCATATTTCTCATATAATTGTTTGAATTCATCACCGTAAACATCAGCTAAACCAGGTGCTTCGTTTGGAGAGAATAAAGTCCAGTCCCCATTTTGTTCGACTCTTTCCATGAACAAATCTGGAATCCATAATGCTGGGAACAAATCTCTTGCTCTGATTTCTTCTTTACCATGATTCTTTCTGATATCAATGAAATCAAAAATATCCGCGTGCCATGGTTCTAAATAAAGTGCGAATGCACCTGGACGTTTATTACCACCTTGATCAACATATCTGGCAGTGTTGTTGAAAACTCTAACCATTGGAATGATACCATTAGATGTACCGTTTGTACCAGCAATATAAGTACCAGTAGATCTAATGTTGTGAATGTGTAAACCAATACCACCTGCTGATTTGGAAATTAAAGCACAAGTCTTCAAGGTGTCGTAAATACCTTCAATGGAATCTTCCTTCATGGCAACCAAGAAACAAGAAGACATTTGTGGGTTTGGGGTACCAGCATTGAAAAGAGTAGGAGAACCGTGGGTGAAATATCTTTGTGACATCAAGTTATAAGATTCAATGACTCTTTCAATATCGTCTCCATGGATACCAATAGCAACTCTCATGATTAAGTGTTGAGGTCTTTCTGCAACTTTACCGTTGATTCTTAAAAGGTAAGATCTTTCCAAAGTTTTGAACCCGAAGTAGTTGTATGAGAAATCTCTATCAAAGACAATGGCGGAGTTTAATTCATCAGCGTGTTTTTGGACAATATCCCATGTTTCTTTGGAAATCATAGGCGCGTGTTTGCCGGTTTTTGGGTTGATGTATTCGTACAATTCTCTACAAACTTGAGAAAATTGCTTGGTTGTTTGTTTGTGCAAGTTGGAAACCGCGATCCTAGCAGCCAAAATCGCGTAATCTGGATGAATGGTGGTCATGTAGGCAGCGGTTTCAGCAGCTAAGTTATCCAACTCGATGGTATTAACCCCTTGGTAAACACCAGAGATCACTCTTTGAGTGATGGCAACAGCATCGACGTGATTTGTGTCCAAGCCGTAACACAATCTTTGGACTCTAGCGGTGATTTTATCAAATCTTACCGGTTCCTTATGGCCGTCTCTCTTCAAAACATACATAGTTGGAAATACTTTAGTAAAGATGAATATTTAGAATTTTAAAATTTTGATGGAAATACATCTTATAAATACGCGTTGTACGCGGCGTGGATTACAAATCTCGTACAGAAAAAATTGTAAACACTGAAAATACAGGTTGTTTCTACTGCGAACAATGTGATTGTTTATGCTTCACTACTCCCAAAGAACATCGGAGACACGTAATAGAGATGTGTTATGTAGCTTGTGTAGTTTCTCATTGAAGTCCCACAGAATGAGTCCTTTTTTAATCAAGAAACCGCTACTGGTGCCCTACTAATAATGATACCAGACGTGTATGTATTAAAATATCGTCCCGAAAGTGGTAGACGTGTAGACACCAGACGTGTCCAGGGCAGACGTGTTGTGATGTAGATACTGTTTCGGGCAAGCGATAACCCAATTGATCTAACCTACTGTGTTTACTATAACGGAACAAAGGATATGACGTTTGTAGCCGTTTGTTTAAATTTCAGTCTATCATTCAGTCCGAATCGCATACGAAGTATTGAACTTTACTACTGTAGAGTATGGTTGCCATGCAATTTGAGTGTCGTAGACCGATACAACCCTGTATACGATTCATTCAGACGTTGATCGCTCAAGTTGGATACATTTCTAGGCATATCTACTTGAATGTGGTTGGTTAGTTAAGCATTTTCGTAGTCGGAGATGTTTCTGCAGCATTGTTAGAACACTGTGGTTAGATAATGGCTTTGTACACATAAAAGTAAACATACCGTGTTTTATTTTTAGATCGAACAAAGCTGGTCTAGTCAATTATTTACGCTAGCACCTGAGTAAAGTAACCAGCATTGACGGAGTTGTAACATATCGCAGACACCTTCAATTCAATTTTTCAAAACCTAATCCGAGTGTTAAACAGGTAGTTTCACACTTCCAAGAGGGACAGAACTAGTAACTAGCACATTAAATAGTAATTTGCAATACAGAGAGTTCTACAACTCTTATCCAAACGCTGCAAAAATAAACAGGTACTACTGCTTTAGTAACCCATTATTATTCTTGTTCTAGACGCTTTCAATTTCATCTACACTTGTGCTCTCATTATTTGCAAGTCGTTTATTAATATCAATAAATAGTCGTGATTTTAGTCATTACAGTCAATTCCAAATGAAAATGCTTAAATCATTTATACACCTAATTGATTTTTACAACCCTACTTTGATTCTTCTTTGCCCAAGTCACTAGATGTTAGTAGATGTCCGTGCGGAAATCTCATAATAGTAGTCATTGAATATACATACTTGATAAACTTTTCTAAATCAAAATCATCATCCTTTGGTTTGACAGCTGGTGTAGCTTCTACTGGAGCTGGAGCTGCCTTGGATCTTGGCCATGCAACAACAGCACCTACAGATGCTAAAGTAGCGATAGCAAGCTAATTGTTAGTTGTTTCGGCCGGCACTGGAATAACCGTGGAGTAGTACTCTGAAGTGACCACCATCAAATTGTTACAATTCATGTGCTGTTGTTACAATATAATGAAATTGGTACATACAATGTGAGAAGGAACTTGTTTACCCAAGATAGTGTAAGCTGCAGCCATTTTAATTACTTTGGTTCCACAAACTATATCGACTTTAAATTCAACCTATAGATACTACCCGAGGAGTCGTGGAAACTCAACAATTACCTTCGAAGTTTGCCGACCCCGGATATAAGAATTGCGATCGAACAAAAGGTGCAACAGTCTCACGATATTCATGTAGACGCAGTCACATTTGTACCAAGGTAACTACACACTTTACGTGAACTTCTAGCAAAGCACCTCTACATTCGTTGATG
This sequence comes from Suzukiozyma palmioleophila, assembly GCA_030560805.1. Taxonomy (NCBI): domain Eukaryota; kingdom Fungi; phylum Ascomycota; class Pichiomycetes; order Serinales; family Debaryomycetaceae; genus Suzukiozyma; species Suzukiozyma palmioleophila. The sequence continues at coordinate 46,352 of JAKTVY010000008.1, forward strand.
GTATAAAATACGGTAGCGCCGCTTAATCAAACCGATCGGATCTCGTTGAAGCTCAAGATGGTAGCACTGATTTTTATTTGATGACAAAAAATCCTAGTAAGATGGTAGCACCGACATCTTTTTGTGGTGACGTCGTGGTTGCAAAATCATTTGTGCTACGAACGAATTCTTGGTAGCGCCTAAATAAAGACTATAACAACCCTCAAGTTCAATTATGTAATAATACGATCTCAACATCAGCTGTAATGCGAAATCCATTATCAAACTCCCGTTCTATTCCTGTCTGTATAGTACAACATTATTCCGCAACTTGGGCCTGTCGCCAGTAGTTCTCTATTCTGAACTCATTTAGTATACTGAACACATCGTCTTCGTTTCTAGTTCTCATGATACTCCATTTTTTGAATTTGAATTCGGCAATTTCACCCTCCCACACCAATTGACATCTATTATCACTGTTGTCTTCCATTTCGTAATCTGCGGGAGCGTTTTTTGGTATCACGTTTTCAGACCATTTGATTCGATTCAATAATAGTTTTTTGTAGAATTGTATATTCTTGAGACTTCCTTCGACGATCACTAGATTGAACTTTGCATTGGTCAAGCATATTCCCACAAGTTCGAGTTGTTTTGCATTAATGTCGATCTTGTATAGATGCTGGGGATTTTGGAGCTTATCTACTTTGAACACTGCAGTATATAACCCCTTCAGCAATTGCTTAATATTCTTGGTATGGATTTTCTCATGACGTTGTTCTGGGGTCAATTTTCTTGCTTCATTCGCCTCTAGATGTCGTTTAAGCCTGTCTTCCACTTCTTGGCGAACTTGTTTTTCCACGGCAGTGGGGTCTTTGATGGCTTCGTTAGTCAAAACATTCATCAAGTTCGACAATTTCACCTTTGGAGGTGGAGGGGGATCCAATCCTAATTTTATTCGATCTTGCTTGATTTTCAACTTTTGCTGTCTTTCATTACGTCTTTTTCTTTTCATTTCCTTCTTCGTCAAGTATACTTTAGTATCCTCGGCCTCGGTATCCCATAATGGTGGTAATAAAACCGGGTGCTGGATGTATATCGATACTGGTGCAGCCTCATTATCGAGCACAAGTGTAGACTCTGAAACTTGATCATACGATTTGACTGATAAATAAGGTTTGTCCCACCACTCTACTGCCGGGGGATACTCTGGTTTGTATGCTTGCTCTCCTAGGTCCTCATCAGCAGTCAAGCCCTGCGCTCGGTTCTGTTCAAACAACTCTTGTTCCATTTTCTGCTGACGAAGCTTTTCCCGCAATATTTCTCCCTCTGCAATATACTTCCCATGAGTGTTGAAGGTTAATGGTTTTGATTTCCGTCCTCCTGTTGTGTCTTGTTGGTTCAAGTACGGATTGATGGCAGCAGGGTCAAACCATTTTCGTACCTTCTGTTTTAACGGATTATGACTGCCTTGAGATACTGTTGGTTGAACTACTTTTCTTAACAACGGATGAAGCTCCACGCCAAGCCCTTTTCCTGATGGTTTTCCAGCATTTGGTATGGTAGACAGTGTACCTGATGGCGACAGTGCGTCATTCTGCAATCGTTTCCGTTTCAACAATCGCTGTTTCGCTTGATTTATGATATCGTCTTGGTCTCTAGAACCTTTTCCAGACAGCATAGACCGTTTCATTGTCAATTTCACCAAATTACCAAGCGTTTATAGAAGACTGGTATAAATTGAAAATTCCCATATTTCCTGTATAATGGCGATGTTCTGTTCCTTAAACACAGCAAAAACTCAAAGTACCACAAAATTGTTGCAACAAGTTTCTTTCTAGCAAGTCGTTTTTGACATCGGTAAAATTGACATTTTAGAGTGAACATTGTTGATATACACTGGTTATAAGCAGAATTTGCTACAAAGATATTTTTTTTATTAAATTAAGTGTGATATTTGCCCCTTAGTTCTTGCTTGGTAGTCATCAGTAGATTTTGGTTGTGCAATGATAATCCAAAAAAGAGACCATTTGGAGCGAATGGAGATGGCAAAGCCATTGAAGTCGTTGATTGATCTGCTTGAGACATGTCCGTTGGATGAGTTTCCCGCTCTTTTGAACGACAACCTTGTGTGGAATCGTCCCAAGGGTGACTTGCTCCATTGGGTGCCGGTAATAAATAGGATTGACGAGATTTTTGAAAATATCATTAAGAAATACGGATTGGATAATGAGTTTGTTAAGCTTGACCTCTTCTCGCCGCAGGACACGGTTTTGGTGGTTGCGTGTTTGGACTTTACTTACACCTTGCTCGAGAACTCGAAACTTGATCACGACCGTCCTATCTACTCCTCGAGCGACAGGGTGTTTGATCTCATCAATACCCCAACAATTGATGTCAGATTAAAAGCGTTGGAGGTGGCTGTTCTTCTTGGTGAACGTTTTGAAAGGACTAGTTCTTCCAAATACTCCCTGCCCAAATCGGTCAAGTCTAAGGTGTTACAAATTGCTCATTCTTTCCCGCCACAAGTGCCAGCAAATTACAGTCTGAAGTTTCAAGATAATTCCAAAAAACCAGAATCGTCCCCTACTGTTATTGGAGATAATTATAGCTACATAGATACCATCAACATCAACAAGAAGTATCCATCCAAATGGAAACACATCAACTATAGCTATTTCAAATCAGTCATGACAAACAGTTCCAAATCAAGCGATCATTCACCAAAGAAAAAGTCAGAATCCCGTAAATCGACCAAGTCCTTAACTAAAAATGAAGGTATATCATCATTCGTCCTATCAGAAGACGCTATTCGGAAGTTGTCATTCCAACAAATTCTAGATAGAGCAAGTGAAGCTGTTCCCAAGCAATATTGGTTTGAAATAAGTCTTATTGCGGCAACTGCTAAAGCATTCAACACAAATTCTTACGAATCTTTGAAATTACGTGAAAAGTTATTGAGGATGAAATGCTTATCGATCGGGTTTATAACATGCATGTGTAATTCCAATTATACCTCATCAAAGCTTTTTGAAACAGAGCCTTATACATTCACGTTTTTGGTAGACTTAGTCCTGCCAGAAAACTCACTGACTGTTCCTAAAGATGTTTTTGCATCTGCTATAAGAGCTCTTCAATGCATCGCTCTTAGAAAGTATTGGTGTAATGACATTATTAGATGTATGGGAGGGAATGTCAACCATGGCATATTGTTTCAATGCATAAGGCACATACGAAAGGCAGTTGAACAAGATGCTGAAGATTATCAGGAAAATGTATACGTGTACTTTTTTGTGATATTACAATTCTTGATCAGCACAAAGAGTCTGACTTTACGATTAGCTTCTGGTGGCCTTTTACAAGAATTGATGGCATTTTTCAACGTTCACACAAAATACAGAAGAACATGCTCTGCAGCTATCAAATTAATTGCAATATTTTTACTGAACTCACCAGATTCCATTGAAGATTTTGCAAATAATGATGGGTTCAATTTGATCATTGAAACTTTAAAATATGAAATTGACTTTGCATTAAACAATCCTGATTATGATGGTGGTGCACCGAAAGATGCAGTTGTATGGTATAATATCAGTTTTCGACAAGCTGAATATATTCTGAGTCTAATGAAGTTAGTTTCTGAGATTATTGAAGCAGATTCTGGTGATAGATTAAGGAACCTCTTTGATTCCCCTATCTTGGAAAGTTTTAACAAAATTTTGCACAACCCTCGCATCTTCGGGCCAGATATAGTAAGTGCTACGTTAGATTCAGTTTTCTTTATCATTCATAATGAACCTACTGCATTTGCTATTCTTAATGAAGCTAAGGTAATCGATACAATTCTAGATAATTATGAAAGCTTATTCATGCCATCAGGTGACTTATTAAAAGCACTTTTAGACATCTTAAGTTCAATCTGCTTAAATAAAGCTGGTTTAAAGAAGGTCATCGATAAGAATATTATTTCAATCTACTTTAAATCTTTCAATTGTGTTTCGTACGCTAAGGAATTGGTTAATTCAGATGAAAGTACTAGTCTAGGAAGTTCGTTTGATGAACTTGGTAGACATTATCCTGTTTTGAAACCCATCATTATAGAGGAATCGAAGAAATTAGTGGAGAATTTTGCAGCTTCTGTGAATAACAATCTCAAAGGTATCAGATTTTATACATCGTCAAAAGGGTCGCTCTATCATAGTGCTAATGATACAATTATTGAAAATGAGGACGGTTGCTCGGAAATTGAATCTTGGGACACGGCAGACTACGCCTATGTTTTAGACAATGTATTCTTCTTTTTGGGTGGCTTATTACCAGAAAGTGGTCAATGGGGTAAGGATGCAGTTGAGAAGATTTCATTTGACTCCTGGATTTCTTTTCTTAACCTCTCCAATGTGCCATTTGATTATACACAATCGAATGGGTTTTCCACGTTATTAGGAATTTTGAAATTTTTTGATGATGAATATAAGGACTACGGTTTTCCTGTTTTAGGCGAACGTTTGAAGCAACAATTGAATTGCAGACTTATTCAGGACTACATCAACTACGAGGACACCAACGTAAGTTACTATTCGAGATTTGAACAAGATCCCGAGGCAGGCAGAAGTTTCTTAGTGGAGTTAAACACCTTACAGCTGATCTTATTTACATTAACAGAGGTGTATATAAACTCGAACTTAATGTTCAAGGAAAGATATCAACAAATTGTTGACATCTTCAAAGGCGAAAGCGGTTTGCAAGCAATCTCGAGTTTAGGGTTATTACTTCAACGTAGTGTTATTGAAGAAACCATAATTAGATCCAAGACACCAAAAACTGTCGTGCTGCAAACTGAACCAATTTATGAAATGTTTATCAGTCATCCAATTCAAATTTTTGCTGAGGATCCTGCTAATAAACCTGTGAAACAAGAATTCACAAGTGCTGTTTTCAAGAATACACTACAACTCCGTCATTTCAACTACTATTTATCAAACCAGGTTACCACAATTCTTAGTTGTGCTGGAAGGGTTTGTATGAATAAACACCAGGATTATACTCAAGATGCCTGGAGAAGAGACGCCGTTGAAATTACCTTAGGAGTAGCAAAGGCGTTAACCAAAATTATGGGGAAGCAGTTTACAAACAAATATTTTGAGTATTGCTACACCCTTGTAATGTCCAACATTTCTTTGTTCTGTACGTCTCAGAAAGAAAGAAGCCGAGACATTGTACATACATCATTAGTCGTGGCTTTACTTCAAAACGGATTCTATGATGTTTTGAAAACCAAGGCTCAGTTTGTTTGGCATGAATTATTAAATTTGGATCCAGAGGTTGTGAAGAAAACCAAAACTATCAAATATGTTAGCATGGAAGATAGCAGTATTCTTAAGAATGCAGTGAGTCAAATATTCATGATATTCTCAAAATCAGTGAACTCTGAGTGTTACCCAAACTTGCCCGTATCCAAACTCTATTTCCATACGGGTTACGGAAAGGATATTGATAACAGGTTGATTTCTGCTCTTTTGATTCAGACTAGACTCGTTGCATTCGAATTGTTGGCAGATGTCGTCGGTCCGCAATCGGAATTACTCTCTTCAATGTCTGATAACACTTCTAATATTCCAGCACCAATTATTGAACAGGTTATTTACATTTCAAAACATATTTTATTGGCTAAAAAAGAGTCTAAGGATACAGACTTCATTCCATTTGATATCGAGAATGTGTCACCACCAATAAAGCAAGTTAAATGGTTAGTTAAGTTGGGTATGACAGAATCACAAGCCAACCATTACTTTAGACATGGTCAAAGCTTGAACGATTTCAGCAAGCAGAAATGGCCAGAATTTCCACAGCTCGAAATGTCATTGGACGAATGGAATAAGTTCTCTGATTTGATATCTTCGCATGTTAAGGATGAGAATTTCGATTTCCTAAGCAGGTATCCAACTTACAGAAACGAAGAAGACCTTCAGCTTTTAAGGTTCGAGGAAAATGAAATCTTTATAGACAAGTGGATTGAATTGAGCAAATTTTTCCCAAAAAACATTGACAGTATTGCAGAACTCTTCAATACAATTTGGTCGGATATGGATGAGGTTGTCATAAAAATATTTGATCACGTTGTTTATTTAGTTGAAGTAAAAAAAGATATGGGTCATAGTTTAGCAAGAACATTGACACTTTTGAACGTTTGCATTAGAAACGATAAGATTTCTGACAGAATTCTGGATGTTTTCCAAAAACTTATGAACTTTATGTTGTCAGAAGTATTTGGGAAACCTGAATGTGTCAATGAGCCATATATTGCTCCGTCGCTTGCCATTCTTGAACAAGCATTACTATACAAGGAGACTTTGGTTGCAGAAGAAACGTCTCATCCATCGCTAAGATCAGCAGCCCCTGTTCTCCCTTACATTATCAGTGATGATATGAAGAGCAAATTTTTTGACGGCATTCTAAAATTCTCCAACATCAAGACACTGGAATCGATAACCCTGATTGTTAAGGTATTGATTCTATTTGCCAAACAATACGAAAATTGTATTAAAATCGCCTCATCAGACGTGGTGAAGGAAATTATCAGATCACCTAAAACATTTTCCACTGAGACCGACTCAGGAAACGATACATTGAAAACTTACATTGCAATTCTTGTGAGGCGATTCTTTGAGAGTGCAGCAGTGCTCCGTGTCACTATGACAGCAGAGATTGGAACTTTATTTTATGGATCAGCAAGACCAAAGAGAGATTTACAATCATGTTTGCGAGATACTTCTGCTCTAGTGATTCGTGATCTGGATGTCTATGTTGATACTATCTCCAAAGAAATTCGGTTAGACGGATATGACGGTACGACTGAATTCTATGGTGGTAAGATCCAGGTTATCAAAGCAAAGAAAGAAGAGCCACTTGTTGAAGATATTGAAATGAAAGACGTCTCTACTGATACAGAACAGAACTCTGATCAACAAAATTCTCAAAAGTTAGTTGAGTCTAGTGGTATTATTCACACGATATTGACTGAGCTTATGGAAACCATAAAAGCTGACTGGGTCACCAGTCCCCCGGAGAAGGATTCGGATGGAACTAGTGACAAGTCCACTAAGAAAGGTGAAAAGATTGAAAGGTCGGAATTAATAAAAAATGTAAACTTTTCATACGCATGTTTCTTAGTGCAGATTATCACTGAGTTGATTGCTTCTTATAAGGACGCCAAATTAGAATTCCTCACATTTTCGAAGAAAAGGAATAATGAAAAGTTAAAGCCAAGATCGACAGCCTTGAACTTTTTTATTCATCAATTGATTCCAACTCATATGCTTGAAGTTTCAGCTGGTGCGGAATACGAAAGACGATGCGTGATTTCGTCTCTCGCAAAATTTGCTCTATTAGGTTTCCTTTCAACTCCTATTCTTGACGAAGAAAATAATCCCGATGGAAAGAAAGAGAACGTAGACATGGCTTTTATTAGAAAATATTTCGTGGAAATTTTGATGAAAATTTTGAAAGAAACAACCAATGTGGAAGCCATAGCTGTTGTCAGGTTCGGAAAGATTTTGGATATATTAGATTTGGTCAGTTTGATGATTTCTACAAAATTCAGAGAATCAGGCTATCCGTTATTGAATAAGAACGCTGTGAAATTTGACCAATACTATATTTCCAAAGCATTCCTCGAAAAAGATGTTCCAACTCAAATTACAAATCTCATATCTGAGATCGATTTGAACTTTCCCGATAGTGATAGAGTGACTAAAGCAGCTCTCAAACCATTAATTTCTCTAGGTAGGGCTAAAATTGATTATCAGGAATTATTTGAGGGGGATCACCAAGGTGACGAAGACGACGATCTTATGCCTGATGATCTAGATGATCGGGAAGAAACACCTGATTTATTTAGAAATTCAACATTAGGTATGTACGACGTGGAAACTGATAGTGAAGATGTCGACGAGGACATTGATGATGGTCCACTTGAGGTTTTGATTTCTGATGAAGAGATCATGGAAAGTGACGAGGCATCTTCAGGACTCTCAGATCTTGAAGATGACTCTCAAGATGACGATGTTGATGATGGGTTTGAGGGTCCTGAAATCGAAATTGAACAAAATAGCTCAAACGAAGAAGATGATGATTCAGTCATGATGGGAGATATTGAAATTCTTGATGGGTCTGATGTCACTGAAGATTCATCGGTGGATGCTGATTCCATGTCTGAGAACTCTGATTACTTTGACGAAGAAAATGCAGAATTTAGCAGTGAATACGAAGACGAAGAGTTAGATGGTTGGATCGAAGAGTTTGAGGACGAAGAAGCCAATATTTCAAATGATCAAGACCAAGAATCGGAAAGAAACGAAGATACACCTATACGAAACAGAAGAGAAGCTGGTATTAGAAGAGTTGAATTTGAAACAAATGAAGATTCGGATGAGAATTTATCTGAAATTGAGTCCGCTCTGGATCTTGAAATCATACAAAATCTTGGAAACCCGAGAAGAACTCTTACTTCAGGTACTATATTTGATAGCAATTATCGTGCAGCACCATCACTATCGGCATTGCTCGATTCATTCCTCGGTGAAGCGGGTGTTTTAAGAAGCACCTTACGAATTGGAAGCGAGGACCATCAATTCGATTATCGTAGAGGAATTAATTTTCCATACGATAATTTCGTTGACTTTCATGTTAGAGGCGCCAAGGAAGCAAATGATCAATTAAGTCACATGTATGTCAAGTCCACATTTGAACGTTGGATTGACACCAAGAAATTATTTTATCCTAAGATTAAAGATGAGGCAATTTTCAGAGTCGTCCCTGCCATCATTAATAGAATTGAAGCTCCAAGTATCGAATTATTCAAGAAGAAGAAAGAAGAAATAGAACGGATCAAACAAGAAAGAGAAGAAAGATTAAGAAAGAAGGAGGAAGAAGAAAGAAGACTCAAAGAAGAGGCGGCTCGAGAAAGAGAAGCAACAATTGGTGAAGAGAATCGTGAAATCGAACCGGTTTATGTTCGTATTGGAGATCGTGAAGTTGATATAAGTGGTACGGATATTGACCCAGAGTTCTTTGAAGCGTTGCCTGATGATATGCGTGAGGAAGTTTTCACACAACATGTGACCGAGAGGAGAGCCACTGCTACAAGTACTGGAGAAGATGCTCGTGAAATCGATCCAGCATTCCTTGATGCGTTACCTGATCAAATTCGTGAGGAAATCCTTCAACATGAATCAATGGCACGGAGATTCTCGTCACTCGAAGAGAGATTCGATGATGAGTATGAGGTAACTGGAGAAGACGAATTTTCCCAGGAGTCCGAAAGAGGTTTGGATCAAAAGAAAGAAAAAAAGAAGTCAAAAGTCTTCTTTACACCATTGGTTGATAGGCAAGGTATTTCATCAATTATTAGATTGCTTTTTGCCCCATTATCATTGAATCAACGTGAAGTAATTTATAATTCACTTCACTACTTGTGTAATAACAAACATTCTCGAATTGAGGTAATGGGATTGTTGATTGCAATTTTATATGATGCACTCATCAACAAACGAACAACAGACAAATTGTATTCTCAAATTTCGGCAAGAGCATCAGGACAAAAAGATGCCAAACAGTATAAGTTACCATTTGGTAGTACAATTACAATCATTAGTATTCAAGTTGTCGAAGCTATTGACTATTTGTTGGATAGAAACCTTCATTTGCGTTATTACCTATTGACAGAGCATGAAAATCCGTTCATTCAAAAAATCATTAACAAGAGAGCGAAGCTTGAGATCGGTAAAGAAAACAAATATTCTATCAATTACCTCTTGCGGATTCTTGACAGTTCTATTGTGCGGGAGGAACAAGTCTTTATGGACCTTTTAGCTAAAGTTCTTCAAGTGGCTACAAGACCATTGCATGTTTTACAGAAAGTCAATGATCAAGATAGGTCACTTCCATTTAATCCTCCTATAATTCCTGACACTAATTATTGTCAAATCATAAACATTCTCACTTCCAACGAATGTCCAAATACAACTTTCAGAAGAGCTATTAGCGCAATGCAGAATTTATCGGTATTGCCAAATGCCCAAAAGGTGTTCTCATTTGAGTTATCGGAGCAAGCTACAGCATTAGGACAGGTTATTATCGAGGATATCGGTAAATTAACTGAAGAATTGAAAACTTCAGAATCCTACAGTTCTGAAAGCAAGTTATTCATAAAATTTAGTAGTCCATCCTCGGACCAAGCAAAGCTTTTGCGAATCTTGACAGCGTTGGACTACATGTTTGAAACAAAGGAGAAAGAAATTGAGGATGATTCATCAAAAGCAAATGAAGTTCGTGAAAAAGAAATAAAAGAGTTAACTGGTTTGTACAACAAGTTGTCGTTAGGTAAACTTTGGGATGCTTTATCAGATTGTTTAAGAGTTTTTGAAGAAAAGCCTAATTTGAACAATGTCGCAACTGCACTTTTACCATTAATCGAAGCTTTGATGGTTGTTTGCAAACATAGTAAGGTCAGAGACTTGCAAATCAAGGACGTACTAAGATACGAAGCCAAGAAAGTTGACTTCACAAAAGAACCAATAGAGCGGTTATTTTTCTCGTTTACTGACGAACATAAGAAGATTCTTAATCAAATGGTTCGTACGAATCCGAACTTAATGAGTGGTCCATTTGGAATGTTGGTTCGTAACCCTAGAGTACTTGAGTTCGATAACAAGAAAAACTATTTCGATCGGAAATTGCATCAAGATATAAATGAAAACTCTAAGCTAGCCATCAGTATCCGCCGTGATCAAGTATTCTTGGATTCTTTCCGAGCCTTGTTTTTCAAATCCAAAGACGAGTTTAGAAATTCTAAGTTGGAAATAAACTTCAAAGGAGAGTCTGGTGTTGATGCGGGTGGGGTGACTCGTGAGTGGTACCAGGTCTTATCAAGACAAATGTTCAACCCAGATTATGCCTTATTTACGCCTGTTGCCTCAGACGAAACGACATTCCACCCTAACCGTACATCATGGGTAAACCCTGAGCATTTGTCATTTTTCAAATTCATTGGTAGAATTATAGGGAAGGCCATATTTGATAACTGTTTCCTAGACTGCCATTTTTCTCGTGCTGTTTATAAACGGATTTTAGGTAGACCTGTATCCTTGAAAGATATGGAAACCTTGGATTTGGATTATTTTAAATCTTTGATGTGGATGTTGGAAAATGATATCACTGATATAATCACCGAGGACTTTTCTGTTGAAACTGATGATTATGGTGAACACAAGATCATTGACTTAGTTGAAAATGGCCGAAACATTCCCGTTACTGAGGAAAACAAACAAGAGTATGTTCAAAAGGTTGTTGAGTATAGATTGCAAACATCAGTTACAGAGCAAATGGACAACTTCTTGATAGGATTCCACGAAATTATCTCGAAAGATTTGGTAGCCATTTTTGACGAGCAGGAGTTGGAGTTATTGATCTCAGGATTACCAGATATAAATGTTGATGACTGGCAACAAAACACGATGTATAATAATTACTCCCCATCAGTAGAGCAAATTCAATGGTTCTGGAGAGCAGTCAAGTCTTTTGATAATGAAGAACGTGCAAAATTATTACAATTTGCAACAGGAACATCTAAGGTCCCATTGAATGGATTCAAAGAATTGAGTGGAGCCAATGGACTTTGCAAATTTAGCATCCACAGGGATTATGGATCGACAGAAAGGCTTCCTAGTTCACATACTTGTTTCAATCAAATTGATTTACCAGCATATGAATCATATGAAGAATTACGCGGAAGCTTGTTATTAGCAATTACTGAAGGACACGAAGGGTTCGGATTAGCATGAAGATGTTTAACAGTTCTAAAATTTGATTTTCAAGAAGATTCACACTGTTGCATGATTTAAATATTCGTTTATAAATATTTATTGAATAAAAAAAACTTTATATAATCTATTATAAATAATCTATGATCAATTAATAGAATTACAAATTGCCTCTAAATCAGTCGTATCAGACAAATTGCTCACTAAGCGATAGTTCTTCTCGTTTTCGGCCAAAACATAATCATTTAACAAACCACATTCTTTAAACATATCTTCTGGAACAATGGTTATTCTACCTTTCTTCTTGAACACATACTTTGTTATTGAGATACAGTTGATCTTTTCGGTTTTACCTGAGCCAGTGACAAACTTGGAGATAACAAACACCCACTTTTTGTCCCAAGCGAGGAATCTCGAATAAACTCTGAATGGAACAAAAATGTTAAGTTCCCTTTTGAAACTAGATTGAACGGTGGCAACGGGTACAAACGGCATGTTTGAAATGGACTTTGATTTGAATTCCCCGGTGACGTTGTCGTAGCAATTGTAAAATGTTTTCTGGAGGACCTTGCACACTAAGTTTGTTCTGGCCATATCTAAGTCAGCAAAGTAAGTTGAATTCGACTTGTGCAAGTACATGTCGATTTCCATAGGAGACACATATGATTTGTAGGGAACCCATGTAAACAAATCAGCTGGATTCTTTCCCGTTATACCGAAAGTGTTGACTTTTCCATTTCTGTTGTAGATTATCTTGGGTAGCACAATATAGTATAATACTCTCCAGTAGAACCGAAAGAAGTATGCAAATGGAATAGTTTTGATGGAAGATATCAAAAACGCTATGATAGCGTATTTAGAAGCATTACTTAACATGTTGACTAAAGTTGCAAATTGTATGGTCGATCAAGATGATCTATAAAGGATATATTTAGAGGGTACGCTGACACTATGATATGCAGCTCAATACAGATTATTCACCGTCGACGTTTTGTTCATGTAGAGTCGCGATACTACCTAATTGTGACGAAATGTTGGGTTTAAAACCTTCAGCTTATTATTTCACAAGACTCCTCGGCCATTACCTAAAAATTCAAAAACCGTTATATCAGAAACCAATCAACCTGCACGGCAAACCCTTCAAAAGCAAGTCCGGAAATGTCGGTGATAAGATCCCCAGAATAAAATTAGAACGCAGCCAGGATGTAAATATAATTAATGTTTATTAACGTGTTTTTAGATAAATATTAGTCGAGATGGTAACGTAAAGAGGAAATACAGTTAAAATCGAGAATTTAGAGGGACTTTCACTGAAATAGTTGGAACCAATTACCCTAGGTGGAATGAGTGCATGTAAATGGAAGAAACGATGGAATTGAGGGACTTTTTCATTAGTAATTTGATAGTGGCATTTCTATCCCTAGGTTTTATCGGTGGAAACGTATTGGTTCAATTGTATTAGAACAAGTATAGACTACAGAACCAGTAAACGGTAAACAGAGCAACCAAGTTTTGAAGAATCAGCCATCATTAGCGCAATTGGCTTTTGTTACTGTACGCTCGTGTTCATGTATAAAACGTTGTAGGTGACAGAACCACCGAACCCTGTCAACAAATGCTCTAAATTGAATCTTGGCAGATCAATGGCATGGCATACAATTTAGGGCCATTTGTATAAGCAAAGGGATGTATGTTACAAATGTAAAAGAATTTACAACCATGTCTACTGCTGGCGTCGATTCGGCTAACAAAATTACTTCCTGATAGTCGGGGACAGAAGCAAAAACTAGTAGTAAGTGAGTTTGCTATATATAGCTTAGGTGACGCTTGCCAAGGTTGGTCAGCATAAGCTTAAGTTAATCACTAGACCATTGTGTATAATCCTGCTACCACATTGTCATTTTGCTTCTACGTCTTTCTATGCCCCTATTTGGAACTGGCCTGTAATACCGTAGTTACGTTTATCGAAGACGTCATAGGCGAAGTGCATTGTTCCACAATGCGCGCAACGCCGGCAGCCCCCACGTCCGCGCCGTCCCACAATCTTCATAAAACCTCCACTTCGCACTTTTTGACGGTTTAATAGTGTGTCCCGATTGTCATTGTTCAATCTCTTTATTCGCCTGTCCTTTATACACTTGAAATATCGTGTTTTATTGTCGTCTACTGTATTGTAATCATAAACTCGTTTATATTGACCCACCTATTTACTAATAATACATAAAAGTCTTTGTAAACCTGAACACTAGATTTTCCCATTCTACCATTTCTATCATTTGAGCATTCATTCGTGTATGTTTGGTACAACTGTTTCGTAATGCAAAATCAACGTGTCATGAGGTTGATTTGAAACTTACAGTCATTCTTTTCGATGTGGTTAACTAACCAATCATCAACGTTGGCAAATTCCAACTGACACATTCTGCACTTACCTGGCACTTTGCCTCTTTGATCTTTCTTTGTGCCGTTAGGATACTGAAAGTGTATAGCCTTTAAATGATTTTTAAACGTGTCACAACGCGAAAAAATCCCGGTATTGTGGCAGCAGTTGTCACTACCTACGGCCGAATGTCCGTCAGCGTCGGTTTGCGCCCCATTCAATCTTTTGAATGGACATTTGAATTGACCTTTATCACTGCCGATTTCCTTCCAGTGACATTTTATGTGTCTGAACAAATCGTTTGGTCTAGCAAAGCCCCGCTGACAATATTTACAAACATGCGGTCTATTTGTAGGTTTCAAATGCGTAGATTTGTGAGTAGCCAAGTTGGAGAAAAACAACTTGCACTCTGGACATTGTCTTTTCTTTCTTGGTTTCCAAGTCTTTCTCGAGGAGTTTTCATCTTCAGATGGAACTGGCGATGGAGAAGTTGCCATGCACACCGGCGATACTCGTACTTGACTCGAAGGAGGAGTAACTGGCGTAGGCAAGTTCAATGGGGACACCGGTTGAGGTACAACTGGCGCATGCACTGGTGATACGGGGCCATTTACTGGCGAAACCGAATGTGTAGATGGATGACTGGTTGTAGGTAAATAGTTTAACTTGTGGTACAAAGGATCGGAAATCGACCTTGACCTCGATACTGAGTCGGAAATCGGCGACGGAGGATGGTATGGCACCTGAAGATGTGTGGAGTTCAAACTATTCAAGTTGACCGGATTATGGAACGAGTAGAAAGGTTGGTAGTTGGGCAAGTCCAACGAGTTGATCGAGGGCAACTTATTTTGATTTGACAACATGTAGGTTGTATGGTATATGCTCTAATAATGTACTAGATGTGACAACGACAACAGACGGTTTGTGGTGATGTAGCACTACAAACGATGTAAGATTGATGAGTATATTTGCTAGATCGTACAAAACAACTAGAATAAATCTTGAATGTTGTATGAAATGTGTAGTAACACAGAGCGTGAATTGAGCTACGTGCTTAGTTTAGGGCATTTGCTACATATATATAACGTAACGCTTTGAGTTATATATCGGGTGTAGGAAGGTAATTTCAGCCTTTTCCCCTATACGCCCCTCTTGTAATGGGAAATCGATGGACTCGACGTTACTGCCGACATAACGCCACCAAATGGCGGCCCCCAGGCCGTGATTGCTGATCCCGGTCACTCCCAATGGAGCCTGTGACTGACATGACGCCGTCATGTCTATCACTAACCAGACAACCCAGTTATAGATCACAACCGCGATGATTGCAACTAAACTTAGTAATATTACCTTACCGACACAGCCGTACAATCTTGGGAATGTTCGGCACCCTCACCTTTGGTATCGGGAATAGGGGTAATCGGTTGTGAATTTGTACTCCAGTTCCGTTCCGCAGGGTGCGATTACCAGCCGAATGGCGTACTCCGATACTACGGTTTCGGTAAAAATTATTCCGAATCAATACCCACTCGAGCCATTAGCTTGGGCCCACTTTTTACTCCGCGTAAGCCGTGCCTTCCGATAACAAAACCCACAGCTTTCTATTAATACCACATACCTAGGGCCGATATTACTAAACCTGACAGCCACCATGGCAGCAACGGTTGCAGCAGGGGTAAAAATGGCCCTCGTTGAACCACAACAGTGTTGTTGTAGCGTTGTGCAACATGGTTGACACTACATTTATCATCTTCATCTTCATTGGTTGTCCAATCTTTAAATCTCATCTATGCACCCTCTCCTATTTTCTACGCCGTGCAATGGATCTGCCCACTGTCATAGATTGCAGTAGCTTCGGAATATATGCAGTAAGGGTAGAAATGGCGTATGATCGGCGTATTTGCTTTGTAACCCACTGACGTTTTCGGTAAAGTCCATCTTATAGCCGTCGATGGTTGTGTCCGTAAATACGGTGTTACTGTCGACGGGTTAAACAATGTGCGCGTATTTGCGGGAATTTTGCTGAGGTCGCACCGATTTACCGGTGCAGGGTTTTGCAGCCAAATCTTCATGTCATGGTGAGTGGTGTTTGTGGTGAAGCAGTTGTTGTAGAAATAAATTATAAAATGTATTAAACTATAAACTTTATTGATACTGCAGAAGGCGGAAGTCTAGGATTGATCTTAGAACAAATTATGCTTTTCTGGATCTAACTTTTTGATCGTTGGTGGTGGAAGCAGAGGTGGTGGTGGCCGATTCGGCGACGTTCTTCTTTGATTTTTTGGCGTCTTTAGATTTGTAGACTCTAATGTAAAACGAGATAAATAAAACCAAGTACGAGGTCAAGATTAAGTATCCGTATGCTGCGGCAACTTCAGATCCATAACAATCACCAGCATTTGGTAACCATGGGAAGTAAGTGGCAGCGTAGTGGGTGTAAGTGGCAAAGTACACAAAGACCAAATCAATCAAGAATTGGATGATTTGGAATCTTGTGACCCATTCTTTCCACCAAACCTTGATACCTCTAGCACTTAAAAAGTAGTACCAGTACATGACAACATGAACTCCCAAGTTAAGAGTAATTGGAACCCATTCGACAGAAGTGCTACCAGTCAACTGAGTGTAACACAACAATGCAGTGGCACCATGATGGTAAGTGTGTAAGAACAACAACTTCTTCTTTTTCAACACCAAAAACACGGTATCAATCAATTCAACGTACTTGGTCAAGTAGTTCAAGTAGTAAAGGGTAACTAATTTTGGTGCAAAAGCATTCTTGTGACAAATGGCATAGAAGAGCCCGTGGTGGTACAAGATAGGGATGATTTGTTCTAAACATAATAACAACAACACTAATGAGATTAATGTCAACACAATATTGTGAAGTTGGAACAAAAAGTTCAACTTGAATGCTGGGGCCTTGACAGCTTGCAACAAAGCTCTACCACCAAAGATGACAATGTAGTACCCGATAATGATACCAATAGCATGGTAACCGTTAGCTAAAAACGTTTTGTGATGAACAAAGTCAAAATCTTCAGCAGGGTAGCCGATGATCTGTTCAAAAACATAGGAGAAAATCGGCCAAAGATGAACTCCAAATGGTCTGTCGATTGACGGAACTGACACCTGAAACACCGAAGTATCCAAGTTGGAAAATAACTGAGAGTCCATACTATTGTCTTTAACGCTGCTGGGTTTTTCACTGAACAAATATTTACGTATTTACGGTAAAGTTTTTTTCGTCGCGTTCATGTGAATCTGGCATAAAGTTGCTGGCCCTCGGAATCATTGTATTCTGTACCACGGCCGGTGGTACGCCTAGAGCCAACCATACGACGGCGACTGCCATTTTCACTGCCAAACGGGAACCACCGTCCCCACGATCTTCAGCAAAGCCTACAAGGGTGCTTTTATCAGTATAAATAGATCATTGGAATGCGTCAATGTCTGTAAGTCTAGATGCTGAAAATTGTAGTTGTTGCATCGACACGGGTCTCGTCAATCTACGGTAATTCATACTATTACAACATTTGATAAAACCTATTGATGTTAAAAACTCTAAGCGATCTTCTATGAAATTTTTTTGTAATCATTATTCTTTTGGCTTCAAATTCAAGAAGTCAATAGAAACAATGATATCGTATCCGTTTTCTTCACAAGCGTACATGGCTTCATGTTCATTCGAGTGTAAGAAACGAATGTTTTCTCCAATCAATGTCCGTTCAATATTGGTTGTATGCAAATTTCTTATCTCAATGAACCCTGGCTCAAACGACAATATGTAAGGGAAGAAATATGCTAAATTTTGTGGGGTTCCTTCCCAGTTAATAAACCAATCATGACTAATTCTCCATCCGTTCCGATTAATCAAAAATACAAACTCTGCGTAACACAACATAAACTCTTTATCCAACCGATGAATGGCTAGAGGTGTAACCGATTCTTTCTGTATAGCAAAATCCAATGATGGATCAGCCTCATCCAAAATTGGTTCCTTCTTTCCTGTTTCAAGAGACAAGATTTCCCATCCTTTGGTACATCCAACACAAATCTTCGTCTTCAAAAATGAAACAGTGATTGGATCACTACTAAAAGAAACCTCTCTGATTTCTATCCGACGATTCTTGTTCTTTGGGTTTCTATCGAACGGATTAGTAGGCTCGAAAATAACGATGGAATGAGTCCCTACTTTACCTCCGCATACTATTAACTTTCCGTCACAAATACCAGTCTTGAAGAATGATATATGAGTGGCCAATAATTTCCCTGATTTGGTATTCTTGACATGATCCAAAGAGTCAATACATGACAAATCAAACTCGTAAAGATTCTTGTCAGCCAAGACCAATAATTTTGAATATTCCACAAGCTCTTCGACTTGTGTAACGTAAACTTTTGAAACAACTAGGGTTGGATCACTCACAATCTTCTCGTTAGATTTCATGCTGATGGATCTAACCGTGGAAATCCAGAGACCAGTATCCGTACCATACAATAATTTTTTACCACCATAACATGGTATAGCACAGTTGATTTTGTTTGAACCATGGAATTTCTTTGTCTCATATTTGGTCAAGGAAAACATATCATGTTTTTCAATCAACTTCTTTTGTTGATTGTAAACTTGCTGTAACAATTGGTTCTGAAGTGCCACATCCTCAGCATACAAAGAAGTGTGAACTTGTTCCCGTCCTAATCCCAAGAAATTGATTTGATATCTTGCGTTGGAGTTTGACGATGTACCAATATAATTAGAAGTCTCAATCCTGTTTTTGAGCGAAGTATCAGATAACAATGACATTCTATACCTATGGTTCATAATTGTTCGAACATTAGGAATTTCAATACCGGTATTTATAAATAGCAATGAAAGATAAATAGGTTTTTCAAAGACTTTATGTTGTTCCCGTTTGTTCTGAATCTTGTGTTTAACGAGTAAAATCGCATGCTCAAACAAATAAAGATCAATTTTTTCATTATCCCTTTTTCTGCTTAATGTAACCTGATAAATAATCCTGTTATTGTAGTTCAATTTGAAGTTGAATCTGTTTTCCAAGGTTTGCTTTCCCAACAACCTATGTAAGACCATAACTTTATGACGATCTGTGGACTCACCAGTTTGAATGTTAATCTTTACCAAAATCTTTTCAATTTCTTCTTTGGCTTTCACCAAACTTTTGTGGTCAGGTGAATCGGGTTTTGTATTCTTCAAAATCCCATTAAGTAAAAGCTGATATCTTGCAGGCCGTTGAACACCCTTCATCAAAAACGAAGATAAATCTTGCTTCCTGGACTCGGGTTTTTTCTCAATGGCATCTAAGAATCTCGCATATTTCATATTTACTTGTTGCTGTCTTTCATGCTCAAACGATGCAAACACTTTATTTCCAGAGTACCTAATAAATGGATCAAATGAGCCAACATAATCTAAAAAGACATCTGCAAATGTTTCAATAACAGGCTTTTGTTGTTGCTGTCTTCTCGTTAATGCATCAGACATTGACTTAGCTAATCTCAATAAATCGCCAACACCACCAAAGACAGTATGAATGAAGGTTTCTCGTTGGTTTTCTGGAATAATATTGTTGGCTGGATTTCTCAATGGCAATATGTAGAAATCAGTCATAAATTCCAAATCTTTAACATAGTCCCTCTCCGTGTAAATGAATTCGTAAATTAACTCCTGTCTCATTTTCTCTTGTTTATCAAGTTTATCTAAAATTGATTGCAGCACAGTTTCATGCCACAATGTTTTAGTTTCTTCCTTTTCATGCAACGATAACCGAGATACCGCTCTCCGTAAACCACCCTGTGGTTTTAAGTTCAATCTTGCTTGTTGTTCCAATCTCCTAGGACATGCAATAGAGTAACACAAGCTATTCTTTGTACAAGTTGGTGAATAACAGTCGGTCAAAATCGTAAAAATACCGTTGACCCCTGTTGCCTCAGAGGCTGAAATCTTTGGTGGTGCAACTAATGTTGAGTTGGTACTGGTCAATTCTTGTATATGGGGATCCACAAAAGATCCGTGCTTCGAGTTGCTGGCACTGTTTCTTCCTGACGAAGGGTCTTCTTGATAAAATTGCATATCGTTGTAATTATGACTAAACGTGAAAACTTCATGAACCGAATCACGTAAACGATGTTGGTAGGTCACATCATGGAAGAACTTCTGAGCATCTAACGATCTACCCAACAATAACGCAAGATTTCTATCGTTTGTTCTGATAATTCGACAAATGATATCGACTGACATCTTACCTGTGAAAGTATCGTGATACTCCAAACCATCCTTCGTGTTTATGGTTAAAATAATAGACTCCCTAAACAATTTAGCCACTTCAGACAACAATGCTGGATACACCAATGGTTTCCCCGGTTGTGTTATAAGAGGCGATTTCGCAAGTGTACCCGAACTAGCAATTCTGTCAATTTTACCACTACTTGAAGTATTTGTCAAACTCGATGACGAACCATGTTTCTTTGTACTCAACGATGATAACTTCGAAATAGATGTGAATGATCTTGATTTCGACGATAACGAAAATGTGTGATGGATAGAACTTCCTGAGTTACCTTGACCAGCAACTCTGTTGGACGAGCTACCAGAATTTCCGTTATTCAGTTGGCCCTTAGTCTGTTGATATTTCATTGAAGCTGAACTCAAACTTTTGGTTCGTGACTCTTGATTAAATGGCATTGATGAGTATTGCGGCATCGACGGAGAGCTGACAATTCTTCTTGTCTCGTTCTGCTGCGCATATTTTTTTGGGGCTTTGCGGTTGTAGTTGTCTATAGGATATGGTGGGTTAGTTCCAGTATTTTGATTTCTATTGGCAGTATTAGTTGGAAATGATGGACTCTGGGTTTGGATGGGAGAAACATGGGCTTTACGGTCACCCGGTAATGACGATGATGAGCTGTTTCGTTGCTCATAATCAGGATAAACTGGAGCTTTCCGTGTAACATGCAGTGAAGATGTTGGTTGGTTATAATCTTGTAAAGAATGGGAGTCTCGAATTGGTGACAACGGAATATTACTGTATTGATATTGTTGTTGGTGTATATTTTGAGCTCCTGCTGGAGCAAAATTACCAGGATTTGGTTGTAAACTGGGGTTCACCAGTTGCTGTACTTCACCTTGGTAAAATGGTTGATTGTTCTGTTGAGCCTGATTATAATATCCTGGTTGATTACTTTGCTGGTTGGAATATTGGCTATTGAACTCCTGGTTATTTGTATTAATATGATGACTCTGGTTATATGCATTTTGAGGAATATGATTTGCCCTCTGCTGGGGTGGCTGTTTCTGTTGATGTGGAACATATGGACCCTGTTGGGGACGGTTTGAAGGCGGAGGAACACGGTATGGGTGATGCTGTTGCGATTGGTGTGAGTGAACACTCGAGCTACTAACCAGTCTTGTGGTTTGCCCAGGGTAGTTATGTCGGGATTGATCAAGCTCGTCCTGATTCATGTGTTGGTGTTGGTTAGATCGAGGGTCGTCATAACTACGGTAGTTGTCCGGACGCACGTTCTTATAACCCGACGGCGCAGAGTAATTGTTGAATTGACCAGGATGAGCCGATCTGTAGTTTGCGGTACTGTCCTTTGAACCACTTGTGCCTACCTGATCCTTATTTGGGGCCAAAGACATATAACCCGAAGGTAATAAATGAGCTGGCAAATTAATCCCGGACGAACTGGGATCAATATAATTGGAGTTTTTCGACATGTAGCCCACTTATAACCTTGATGCAATTAATTTAATTAAGATGCAAAGGATGAAACTAGTTTAATTTCCCTTGAAATTTTTGAAGCTTATGTGAACCTTCAAAAAATGAGGTGAAATTTATCAGTAAAAAAAAATATTTTTAGTCAAAATTCAATCAGCACCAAACTCCCACACAACCGATTAGGCGGCAACGTAGTAATATAGTCTTGATTAAATCTACTTTGGTGCACAAATGGATTTATAACCTCTTTGTCAAAGATGCTCGCCTTTTAGCAAAGTATGCTGTCACTAGCAAAAACTAATTTTGTCCTGGTTCGCAAACATTCTTGCTCGCACTGTAGGCTGGAGCAACCCCATACATTATGTCGGCTGTACTGATTTAACGTAAATAGAAATTTTACTGAGCACTTTGGGCCCATAGTCTACGAATTTACTGGAGTAGGGCGTTGTGATTAGTTTTGTGCGGTCCTGATGGACGGTGGACTCACATTGCCTTTGTGCCATTTTCTTCGGAATGCTCTACCTTAAAGGGTCGGCACTAATCAACCTGTATGTGTTACCTCAGCCATGATTTTATACGACACCATTTATGATGACTTGTGTGGTTGAGTACCTGGCCACTTGTTTGTAGTTGGCAGAACGAGTGTATAACTGTAGCTGTTTGTTTGCTGTGGACCTGGTTATCGTGAATTGGACCTTGTGCTATACTTGCGAAACTACTCCCTTGTAAGTGGCTTCAGTATTGGCCACAGTTAAGTGTCAATAGTTACTGAACTCTCGAGGAATTCTCGGTTATGTCCTAGCCCATATTCACGTTTCCGACAATGGTTGTGTGTAGTTGTTGGTTCGATTGAAGTAGGTTTGATTGTCGTTGAGTGAGCCGGATAAACTATTTTGCAGCAAAATATTAGATTTTACTCTTGTCCCACATAATTACTACAATTGTCACATTTCTCAGTGTTAACCGTCAGGGTTGATGGTATTTCACTTGCTGTCGAACTTCCCAGGAAGCAGGTAGTCACAAATCACACAAAGTCTAGAATTTGGTCCTGTTTCCCCCTGCAAGTCAAGAGTATCAGTTCACTGAGACAATGATTTCACGTCTGTAAAGAAGCATCTCCGTAGTCTATTTTCTATCCGAATCCATTGCTTGTGTACCGTTAATCCTGTCAACTAGTCAGATCTTACAGAGCAATGTATTAATTTTTCTGGAAAACTCGGTTTAAAAAACCTGATTAAAGGACAATCTCTGATAGTTCCTCATTTGTGTATCTCCTCCATTCTTTATTTGCTTTGTGTTCCTATTGCTCGGGTGACGATCCAATCTTGATTGGGTTCGGAAATGTTAACCCTGCTTCATTTGTAACAAACCACACCAATTACTCCTTCTCCCAAAATAAAACTATTGCATGCTACAAACTATTAGGGAAACTCGTTCTACACCTCACTGCTCTCTCACTATGCCGCTCTGGTTAAACTTTACCCAGCCGTTGGTTGTGGTATTTTGCAACCATTCATAATGTCTCTCGGTTGCGACATTTCTTGGCCGGTGCGACATCGATCTTCCGCACTCCAATTTCACCACTTCCAATACAGCCTGGACCATATTCTAGTTTGATAACGACACTTTATAGACATTGGCTAGGCTCAATTGGAAATGCCAGCATACCATTCTACATTTTTGGGGGAAGATGCCGACTCGCGGGTAGTTGGAAACCTTGTGTTGTTGCCAATGCACACCCAATTCAGAGGCCCATCTTATCCACCACAACAAGACTACGATATAGTTGAGGAAGTATTGGACTTGTTTAGAGCCAATTGCTTCTTTAGAAACTTTGAAATCATGGGAAATGCCGACAGGTTATTAATTTACGGTATTTTATTTGTTTCTGACTGTTTGTCGAAATTATCCAAAACTGTTAACTTCCGAGAAGCAACAAGAATCTTGAGTAACTTGTCATTAGACTCGTTTGCTTTGCCTGGGGACATAGGATTTCCTTTGAACAACTTGTACCAGCCTCCGGCTAACAAGAATGAAGCCGATTTGTTGAGGAGCTACTTGCAACAATTCAGACAAGAATTGTCCGACAGATTGTTGAAGAGAATCTATGCCGAAGACGAAAACACTCCTTCCAAATACTGGTTGGCATTTACCAAGAGAAGATTCATGAATAAAAGTTTGTAGACTACGAGATCATTATTGAATAAACGATTTATGAGAGTACTTAACCTTCTAATTTGAACTGCAATACCGAACACTGGCTCTGATCAAGCAATAGCTTAACGTGTAGGATCCTTGATGCGTACAAACGGAATCCAGAGGCCGACTCTCCGTCTATATTCGACGTATTGGTTGCCAAAGATTTTGTTGACCAAGTGCCATTCTTCAAACTGAATTCGTACCGAGAAGAACTTCGAAAGCACAATTGTATTCAACACCAAATTTAGCCAATTGTGCAAGAACAATTGCATTCCAATAGCAAAACACCAGAATCCCAAGTAGCTGGGGTGTCTAAACCACCGATAAACTCCGTGTACTACCAATACATGGTGGTCTGATGGCCGAGTTTGAATGTAATGGTCGAAACTCATCCCACATGTTCGCATAGCCAAATGACGTAGCACGAGGCCAAATATTACCGTGCTTAGTCCAGCAACACGTAGCACGACCGATACTGTCGGATTTAGCGCAAAACGATTTCGGCAATTAATGAAGACATTACTGGAGTGAAACAAATACTCCCAGAGACACAAAAATTGCATGAACCAGAAGTGTTTGTTTCCCTTGTTTCCGTAAATCAAGAATGAGTGTTTCGTCACCTTGGGATTTTGGTAGCAATATGTACAATAAAACTCATTTACGTGGTAAAGAGGTAGGATCAGAATATACACTAGTAAAAACGTCCCACTACCCAACGGTAGTACCAAAACTAGCAACCAACACGCCGCGAAAACAATACCAAGTGTTACGGAAACCGCCACTATTTCAATAAGCGGATTCAAATTGGGGTTATAGGACATCTACCATACATTTGAATCACCATTAAAATTATGGTGGAAATAACGAATTGAGAAAAATTAGATATAACCCATTTTCTTAAAATCCACCTAGTCTCATGGTGCAACTCTACAACCCTAACAAGGTAGACTTGGCCAAGGTTGTTGCCAAGTCATTTATACTAGGAAGTTGTTTCCTGGTGAATTGTGGTCTAATGCTTCTACAGTACTATCAGTATATGACAGGATCCATATATTTGATCAATTTGTATTTGATAGTGTTGACAGTTTTTCACTTGTTGGAGTTTGTATCCACCTGTTTATGGAACAATAGTGAGGTTGAAGATGATTCGTTTATCTTGGAGGATTACCAAATGATGGCAGTCAACATCATTGCCATCTCAGAATATACAGTTACGCGGTACTGGAAACCGTTCTATTTACCTCTATGCTATGCTGGCATTGGTCTAATTGTCGTGGGCCAATTTGCGAGAACTTTGGCTATGTACACTGCCGGAGCATCATTTAACCACTATATACAGCGGGATCATCAAGAGAAGCACAAGTTGGTTACGCACGGAGCATATAGGTTGATTCGTCACCCCAGCTATTTTGGGTTTTGGTGGTGGTTTATGGGCCTACAGCTTATGGTAAACAACATTGTAACTTTGGTTGTGGGAGGTGTTATATTGTGGCGGTTTTTCAATGCTCGTATTGAATTTGAAGAAGCTCTACTCGTTAAGTTCTTTGGATCCGACTACGTAAAGTACAGAGCTGCAACTAGGACATGGATACCATTTATCAATTGAGCTGCTGAAAACGGCCTCAAAGGTTGTCGTTCTTCAGCAGACAATGTAGCATAGACAAATAGAAACAACGTTTTAGAACCGTTAAATCTACATGTAGTTTTATGGAGAACTCCTATAGTCTGTCAGTTGACACACACAACCTTCGAGAATTTCTTGAAATTGAATATTGAAGGAAAGCTCCACCTCTGAGTGGAACCTCATTGTAACACCTTCCGTTGCCGTATCACCCGTTCTATTTGCTTTTCAAAGCAACAATTCCGTTCCTGTGGTTATCAGTGTAATCTATTTGATCTACAGATAAAGGCAATACATCTTCTACCGAAACAATGCAAAATGACATGCAATTCACCTCTAACTTTATATGGGATTTCTATTCCATACTATCCACTCTACATGAAATGGTTCAATGCATATTCTTATCTATTAGAGTCTAAAAAATTTCTATTTTTCAGTTTTTGGATCAACTCCGAATCCATTT
The DNA here is from genome assembly GCA_030560805.1 of Suzukiozyma palmioleophila. NCBI lineage: Eukaryota > Fungi > Ascomycota > Pichiomycetes > Serinales > Debaryomycetaceae > Suzukiozyma > Suzukiozyma palmioleophila. The sequence continues at coordinate 72,552 of JAKTVY010000008.1, forward strand.
ACATTTCTATACATCATGACACCGTCTTTACCGTCAACGTATTGGCACCATCTGCCTGATTTCCATAACGCTTTCCACATGTTTTCGTCAGAGAACATGTAATGTTTACCCATGACTTTCTTGATGGCATCAGAGGCTTCTCTGGCGTTATAGAATGGGATTCTGGAACAGTAGTGATGCAAAACGTGAGTTTCAATGATATCGTGGAAAAAGAATGGTCCAACAAAACCAAATTCTCTATCGATGGTGGTGGCAGCACCTCTGGCGAAGTTCCATTGGTGAGGTTCGTAGTGGGCCATTTTTGGATCAGAGTGTTGCAAGAAGGTGATGAAAACTAACCAGTGGTTGGTCAAAACGTATGGCAAGAACCAGTGGACCAAAACGGAGAACCCACCAAAGTACTTGTACCAGTTGTAAACAATGAACAATTGCAACACAATACCCAAATCAGATAACAAAATGAACCAGTAGTCCTTCTTGTCCAAGATGACGGTGCTTGGGTGGAAATGGGATTTTTTGAACCAGTGGACTCCTTCGTGTGGTTGACCAGAAATGTTGGCAAATAAGTATGCGATCCAACCACCGAGTTGTTGGAACATAAGTTGCCCTAAGGTGTAAATTGGAGCATCTTCCATAATTTCGTGGATTGAGTGTGCATTTCTGGCTTCCAAGAAACGTTCCTTAGTTTTTGGAACAAAAACCATATCTCTAGTCAAGTGACCGGTAGCCTTGTGATGCTTCGAGTGGGAGTATTTCCAGGAAAAGTATGGAACCAACAAGTAAGAGTGTAAGACCCAACCAACAGTATCATTGACCCAGCCGTAATCTGAAAAGGCTTGGTGACCACATTCGTGGGCTAAAACCCAGATACCAGTACAAACAAGACCTTGCAAGTACACATAACCGGCCCATGCACCAAATCTCAATAAAGTGTTTGGGATTTGTGGGATGTAGGTATTGGCGATGTAACCAAAGGTAACCAACATGAAGATATCTCTGAAAACGTAGTAGAAAGAGGTGGTCAATCTTCTTTCATAAGTATGCTTTGGAATGGCGGATAAGATGTCCTTGATGGTGTAATCAGGAACTTCGAAAGTGTTACCGTAGGTATCAGTAGCAGTAAGACCGGTTTTGAATCCTTGCTGTTGGAACGATGCAATGTTACCACTACGGTTGATCACAGAAGAGGATTCAGATGAGGCATTGCCTCCTGATGCAAAAGTATTGACTGAAGACATCACAAATACGAATGTAAATACTTGCGAAAAAATCAACACGTTCTTACTGGAGATTTTTATTCCTTATATATGAAAAATGCACCTAGATTTTCATGGGTAAATAAAATATCTATCAAAAGAAAGAAAAAAATTTCAAACCCCAGAAATATCCCTCAAACTACTGGGTCGGCCGCCTGTTCTACAGATTTGGCCGGTGTGGTTCTATCTTGCCTTATCATCAAGTTGGTGGTGGCTCAATTGGGGTTCTGCCTACATGTTTTCTCTGCTTCCCTACGATGCCGTTAGAAACGTTGAGTAAGATGGTCGCACCTGAAAAATTCAACATTTCTTTTACTGTTATCTTTTTACATCTACAACCACTTCTAGGGGCTAATTCTGTCCTTTTGTAGCATGGGAGCTAAGTATATGTGTCGCAGTATTTATGTGTATCATTGCAGTGCAACTTGTGTGTCACATTCATCCTTTTGCACCAGTTGTACACTCTCCTTGTATAGTTGGGCTCATCGTAAAATCCCATGCCTTCATACAATGGTCTAATCTTGCAGAACAATTGTGGCCGGATTTTGCATCAAGCCATTTTTTTACTCACCAAATCCCGAAAAACACAGGCAACTACAATTATACTCGTGCTGGTGCCGTCTACCACGATGTCGACACTAGATCGACACCATCATCCCTTCTGCTGTCATCTTGTTAAAGCGGCGTTTGGGGAACTTGTGTCACGTGAATCGTCGTTCCTCGGCAAATTGCCGGAAACAGGGAAACGGTTGCAGTTGACAGAATTGCTTTTTCAAGACAGTCAATTTTACTCAAATTGTATTTCTTGGGGTATATAGGGGAGAATTTGGTGCAAGATGCGCAGTGCATGCAAAAGGACCACTGCATTATGCAATCATTTCGGAATGAAACGGATTGGCACAATTGTGTGGGAGGTACGCTACAACAGTAACACCATTTAATGGCAGAGTAGTGTTGCAAAATTACATTTACTATTGCAACAATGTCTACAAAGCCGTATGAAACGTAAAAGGCTTTGTCCTATTATCGTATTTTATTGTGTACAGGTGTTTGTGGTGCGTATCTTTTCTGTAATAGGTAACTGCAAGGATGCTTTTCTTCCTCTTCACATTATTTTTGGTCGCACCAATGTTCGTAGTGCAATTTCACTGGGCAATTTCATTTCAAGGTACGCTTTCAGTAATAATTCACCACCTTGGCTGCTCAATTGAGACGAATATGAAGCTTGCTCATTGCAGTAACAACAGCACTCTGTCTTTTTCTAGCAATTACGATCTACCAAAGCAGGATTTTGATCCAAAGTCAAAGAGTTTACAATCAACTGCAACTACCCATCGACCCCTGATAAGTAATAAACAGAATTGTAGGTTATTTTAGGCTGTTTTGACGTCTGGAAACAAAGGTGCGTTTCTTTTTAATTGTTGTGATTTGCTACGTAGCTTGGTCCACCTTCGGTTTTCCTAGCCAATGGCACAAGTTTATCCTTCCCTACAAGAGATCAGTTCACACATACCCGTGTAAGTATTACTGAGCTGGTGCCAAGCTTCATCAACATGTCATCTCTACATCTAATCCACACCAAAAGACTACGTTATCATTCTGCACTCCCGCAACACTTTACCCATTGCATTTGTATTTTCTGGATCTATACCATTTGCGTAATTTACACCGGTATTTGTGCTCAACTACGGTGTTGTAAACTTTATTTGTGAATTTCGGTTTTCTGACGCAGTTATACGGTTCTACTCTTCTACTGCATTTCTGACGTCGACTCGTGTCTATTGCTAACTAACCGTTACCTAATATTTGATAATCTCGTTGTGTTCATATGGACATTGATATCCAATCTATCAGCATCATCCTCAATCTTTGCTAATCTGGCATTTTGACTATCAACTTCAACTCCCATAGTTTGTGCCGTCTGTTTCAATTTCTTTGCATAAATGCTGATTTGTTCAAGATTCCCGGCTAACTCCTTTTCAACTTCATCATCTTCAGAATCGTTTTCAAATTGATACCGTTTCGCAGCAAGCAAATCCCTTTCTCCTTTGTACTTTTGGTGTAATTCGGACGAGGTGGCATTGTTTGTAATTCCTTCCTTTATTCTCTGTTCCGATTTGTACATTTCGCTTCTGTTTTGCTCTCTCATGTACTTCTCCATCGACTTTTGTGCTTTAATTTGGTTTTCTTCTTGTCTCAATCTAGATTTTTTGTTAAATGGGTTTCCGTACGCTGGAATGAAAATGGAACGGTTGAGTCGATTCAACTCACTCACCTTGGACCCAGCAATCTTGGTTTGAGTATCTGCCAATAATAAGTTTTGCTCTGCGTTATAAAGTCTTTCCGATTGTGATCCCAACATACCAAGAGTATTTGTTGCTGATGCATCTGCTTCTTGTGCCATTTTTAACGTATTTCTAGTTGATGCAATCGATTCCTGCTTGACAAATCTGATGTCCTGTTTGATAGTTTCAATCTCTTCATCTTCAGAGTTGACTTCTTGTTCCTGTGGAAGTTCGTCTATATCAAGGTTCAAATCATCCTCTTCAGGAAGTTCATTCAAATCAAGTGTAGCATTGTCTTCGTACAAACTTTTAGGTGGTCTTTTTGCTTGTGTAGATGGACCAATTTGATGCGATGGAATTTTGTTTAAATCAAGCGATTCTTCGTCATAATCTCTTCTTCTTGAATTAGTAGTAGCCCTAGAATATACACTAGGGGCCCCTTGAGCGGAGTACGAGTTGGAATTTGCTGTGTATGCATTTGTTCTGCCTGCTGGCCCTTGACTCAGTTGTGAAGGTGCAGCATTACTGGATCTCTCTCTGGCATAAGGATTTGGTGCACCGCCACTAGGTTGTGACCTCCTTGTTGATGCTCCATAAGGATTTTGCGACCCAGCTTGCGATGATCTGGACAGGACTGTTTGACTATCGTATGGGTTAGACTGAGAAGTCCCGTTCATATTTGATTGTGATCCATAAGGACTCGATTGAGAAGCACCATACTGACTTGGTTTTGCACCGTATGGATTCGACTGAGACATATTGGATTGTGATCCATAAGGCGATCCATCTCCGTTTGCATTTCCATTATTGGCATATGGATTGTTGGTATTGTTCAAGTTGGCATTTGCATAAGGGTTTACAGGAGCCAACCCAGGTTTTCTGTTTGCTCTTTCTTGGGCGTATTGTTTGAAAGCACCAAACTTCTCTTCCCTGGCCCCAAACGATGTGGACTTGGTTGTGATTCCGGAATTGGTCAAACTCTCTCGTAACTGCTCCTCGGTGGGATCTTTCTTTTGAAAAACCTTTCTCAACCCCATATTATTACTTTGTACTGTTAAACTCGGGCAAAAGTGTGTGTTCTTCCCCAAACTACAAAAGGTATTTGCCAACTATATTTAGTACTGACATTCCTAGTGATTTTCCTGTGCCACTTTTGGGACGTGCATACACAATTACCATAATCTGTATAGACTGAAAACATCCAAAACGCAAACAAAAGCAATCGGCGGGGCTGTTACACTCGAACAAGCAAGAGACGTATGTGAGGTAGAACATTGTATTGAGACCAAAGGATGTTAATTTTCAAATAGTTCGAACAACAGAATTGCCTAATAGAGTTAATTTCGTGGGAATATATACGTATTGCAGTTATATATGACACTTTTAGTTTATAGACGGTTATTCTGACAACAAGAACTTCAACGTTGTTCCGAGTGCGTTATGTACTTGATGTGCTTAGCGTGGCTTGGGCTTAATGTAATGATGTGAGTTAACACACTGAGTAGAGTTGCGTTATTTTGTGCACACCAGAAATGGACTAGCCTACTACAACTATATCGTATGGGAGAAAGCTGTAGATATAGCTACCCTTGCTGAAGATGTAGCTGGTGTGAACTTGAAGTGGGGTTAGTTTACAAATGAATGGTAATGGTTTATGTAATTTATTGTGGATGTAATTGGACATATCTCATCGTTCATCTTTGTGTCATATATGTACTTTCCAAGTACTTTTCTGAAGAACATAAAGAAGTCATCCATCATTTTCAAAAAGTCATCGATCATTTTCAAAAAGTCATCCATTATTTTCATCGCTATTGTGAGATACAAGGTACTACTTTGCACTTTGGAAGGAATAGCAACAAAAGTCTTGGTTCCACAATAATCAAAAATGACCTTTTGCAGCAAAATATGTATACTAATTTGTGGGTTTTTGGTAGCGTGGTCATCCATCGAGTAGTTTTATTTTCACATCGTGCCTGATCTACTGGGTTCCATAAATATTAGACAAGGGACATTACTGGATTAGATTTTTTTGCAGCCACTAGGGCCGCAACGTTGCAGCTCCATCAGACCCACCGAGAAAAGAAGTTTTTGAACGTAATAAAGGAGTAGATGGTATAAATACACTAAACACGAAGGGCAAAAGTTTGCAAAAGTTTAAGTGTTTGCATGCTTTTCCAAACGTACACATTTTGTAAATTTTACTAATTTCTACAGAATACACAAAAATATTCCAGATCACAAGCAAACTAGTGGTCATCAAAAGCAACTAAACCGGCTGGATTATACCGACACGCTAACCTCTAGCTTGCTTGAGAACTGCAATGTTACCTCCTATAACATCAACAACACCCGTAGACAAGCCCGAATATGCCCTTCGCTCACTCAACAGTTTTGTTCTGCTCTCTAATCTACCACCAATAGATAACCGTTACGGTCCCGAGATCGGTAACCTCGATTAGAGTCAAAAACACGGGAATTCCCACAAACCGTCAACCTTCAATCAAGACCCCGAATATACAACGGTCACAGAGCAAGAAACACGTTGGATCGGGTCCTGGGACTTTAAATCAACTATATTACTACAATTAAAACACTTATCACTATCATCATCGGCATGATTGGTTAGCCGCACCCGGCGGCTAAGCGCGCTAACGGTCTGAATACGTTGAGCCAAACCTAGGAAAAACTCGGACTTCAATGATGACAAACGGCTACACCCCTCACCAGAGCCAAAATATAAGCTTGTACCCCATTGTAGACAACTCGGCAACTGCCCCGTCTTTCCTGGCGCCCTATAATCGGAAATTTTACCAGGAAACTTGAACGAGTCTCGTCCGGTATATAGCCAAGACATTTCGAATCGAATATTATATATAGACAGAAGATTGGAAATTTTCACCTGGGGAAATTATTGCATTTTAACCATGTCGACTGATCAGCAACCATTACAAAAAAAGCCAGTGAACTTTAAGAACATTTTGTTGGGGGCTGCCCTTAACATGGCTGAGGTCACTACCTTGGGTCAACCATTGGAGGTCACCAAGACTACCATGGCTGCCAACCGTGATTTCTCCATGCCACAAGCCATTCGCCACATTTGGTCTCGTGGTGGGATCTCTGGGTTTTACCAAGGGTTGATTCCTTGGGCTTGGATTGAAGCTTCCACCAAGGGTGCTGTTTTACTTTTCGTTTCTGCCGAGGCTGAATATCAATTCAAACGTTTAGGTGGATCCAATTTCGTAGCCGGTATGATGGGAGGTGTTTCTGGTGGTTTAGCTCAAGCTTACTTGACCATGGGTTTCTGTACTTGTATGAAGACTGTGGAAATTACTCGTCAAAAGCAAGCTCACATTGCTGGTGCTCCACAACAAACCAGTTTCCAAGTGTTTAAAGAAATCTACGCAAGAGAAGGTATTAGAGGTATCAATAAAGGGGTCAATGCCGTTGCCATTAGACAAATGACCAACTGGGGTTCTAGATTTGGTCTTTCCAGATTGGCCGAAGAAGGTATCAGAGGTCTTACCGGTAAAGGTGAAAATGACAAATTATCTGCTATTGAAAAGATTGGATCTTCCGTTATTGGTGGTGGTTTATCTGCCTGGAATCAACCAATTGAAGTTATTAGAGTGGAAATGCAATCTAAAACCTCGGATCCAAACAGACCAAAGAACTTGAGTGTTTTTGGTGCTGCTAAATACATCTACCAAGGAAACGGTATTAAAGGTTTATATAGAGGTGTCACTCCAAGAATTGGTTTGGGTGTTTGGCAAACCGTTTTCATGGTCGCCTTTGGGGATATTTTCAAAAAGTTATTAAACACTGATGGCTCGGGTCACTAGATACACTAGATACAGCTATAAGTTCTAAATTCATTTCATTAAATTCGTTATGCACTGACGACTTTTGCGCCTGAACTTGGGTTTGATTTAGCGAAGTGTATTTTAATTTATTATATATTCAATAATTTACAAGATAGAATAAAATTTGATAAAGTAGACTAAACATTGTATATCAAATAATCTTCGTTAAGGTACATACACAATCTAAATATTGACACAGCTAGAACTAAATCTATGCAAACAAAAGGGGTTCATGGTTTTCGTCATATCTTAAACCTTGCACAGGAGTCTCTTTACAGATTTGATCAATTTCGTTCAAATCGTCGTCAGTCAACTCAATGATACTTCCCAAACTCTTGGTAAGTTTCTCTTTAGTAGAACCAGATGGAATTGGAAGAATCTTAGGAATGTTGTTGATTCCCTTAAATGACTTTCTTCCGGAAATCGCAACGATCCAAGACAAGGATAAAGATTCCAATGAGGTGTTTTTCTTTTCATGAGCAAATTTATGCAAGTTCTTCACCAAGATTATATTGTTTTTGTAAGCTTCTGGCCGGAACTTACCCAAATGCTTTCTTATGTCACCTTCAGGCATGTCTGATAACCACGTATCAGCATGCTCAACAGTATGATCAGTTAGGTAGCCTCTGCTTAAGGGAGAATAGGCAACAACGTCAATATTGTGCTTTGCTAACTCTTCTAAAACACCATTTTCAAGAATATCTTGACACAACAAAGAAAATTCCACCTCAACACACGAGATTGGTGCTACACTGACTGCTTTCTGGATTGATCCAACACCCACTTCCGTCAAGGAAATCCCATCGATTTTGCCTGCCTTCACGTACTCGTTGATATATCCAATTGTTTCGTCATATGGAACTTTTCTGTCCACTCTGGAAATTTCAAAGAGCAACTTGGGTCTTTTCAGTTGATCGTTAGGGAAATATCTGATAATGTTTTCAATAGATTTAGCAATGTTCTCTTTAGTTCCGTCCGGTTGTAAGTTCTCAACAAGGCCACCTTTGATCGAGATGATCAATTCACGATTTTGTTCCGGAGTATTTGAGTCGACAAATGCTTTAAGCAACTTCAAGTTAGCGTCATCAGGACCATAAAATTCACCGCCATTGATAAACTTAACACCGAATTGATCGTGTTCAGTTACAAACTTTAAAGTTTCAATTGCGTCTGCCAATGGTTTAGGAGTATACGTCCATGTCAAGGACATGGATCCGAAACCGAATTTTCCAGGAATTTCAACTTTTCCAGACATGTTCAATAGGTTTGCTCGGTGTAATTGATTGTTTACAAGAATTGAGTGTAATACAACTAAGGAGTTAATAGTCTTGGTTTGTATTACTCACCTCCACTATTTATATGGAGTTATGGAACGTAAACGTTAACTGCACACAAGATCATCTCTCTCGTTCAACTGTTGGTACTGTCCGTCTATCAGGTAAATGGTGGTAATATTGTATATATACAGGGATACACCCGAAGATACATATCGGGTGCTTACCAAAAAGGTCTTTAAGGCAAGTGACAGGACCGGATATATAACTAATAGGGTATTGTCGTTCGATTGTCAGGACGTGCCATACTAATATAAACGGAGGTAACGGTTTTCAATCAGTATCTTATTCAGAAAAGATCTACGTATTGAAAATAAGGGATGATGTCCCAAATAGTGTTCGGCCGATTCTTTAAGCCCTTTAGATTTGTAAGTTCTGGACAATACAAATGCTTCAACACTCACCATTGAAGTAAGAGCAAGAACAACACCAGAATTTCCAAGATAGTTATGATCCATGTATGTGCTGCATTATTTTTAAGTTGTTTTCGACCTGCTACATTAATTCAGCAGACACGATGAATTAGTATCTAATTTGCTACAGGACAGGTTTCATTGATCAAAATGAGTTGTGTATTAATGCGAGTTGCTATATCGAAGCCTTGTGATCACAAGTTGAGTTAGTTGGTGGCGATTAGCTTTTGGGGTCTGTTGCATATATATATGATGTTGGCGATTAGTTAAACTTTGGGCACGCCCCATCTATCGTAACAATATAATCCTGCTATTGTTAACACTAACCCGTATCCCTGTAAACCAGCTATACTCTTACCTTCAACCACAAACGCAACCACGATAATGATGATCCGTTTCATAATGTTGGCAATGGAATAGTTGATAGGACTCATTAAGCCTAGAATTTGAAATGCTAAAAGTGACTGGACAAAATGAGAAAGCCCATTTAGTATCATCAACAGAAGAACAGAAACGGTCATATCTTTTAAGGAAAACGCTGATAATTCTGAAATTAGATAAATTGGTAATGTAAATACGAACCCAATTAGGGAGCAGTAAAACAAAATTGTAAGTTTTTCCAATTTCTTTTTAGGTTTGTTTTGGGAACCAGGCAATAAGTCTTGTTTTTCGACAGTCAACGTCTTTTTTGAATAGATATTTTGGGATACGAAAATGGCCATAGAAATAAACGCAAACGCGTACCCAGCAGAGTGTTCACTCTTACCCCCTGGTTTGTAACATGTCAACATGATTCCCAAAACCAACGGAGTGAGGGTGAAATATGTAACTTTGGATATCTTCTTATGAAAGAAAACTCGGTAAATGATAACGGTTGCTAAAGGAGCTAATGCCTTGATGGTGTGAACAAAACTAATGGCAATCAAGCTTGTAGCTTTGTGAGAAGTCAAGTGGCCGACAAATTGGAAACACCCCATAGGCAAAGTAGTTGAGATAATAAGCTTTGTTGGGACGATAAATCGGCGGACTGAGATATCGTTGGGAACAACCCCAGCAGGGAATGTCTTAATCAATTCTCCCTTATATGATAAAACCGATAGCAAAAGCAAACAAAATAAGCAGTTCAACAAAAATTGAACTTGTGTTAATGTGACAGGATGGCTGAATTGGTTAAGAATCAACTTGGTGGAATTATTCGAGAAGATAGATGCCAAGTACCAGTTGAAGCACAAAATGGAAACCTTCCAGTTGATAGGAGGCAACCATGATGCAAGCAGCGACGACTGCGAATGAGCGTGGGTGTCAATAGGAGAGCTGACTTTACTGATAGGAGGAGACGGCAACTGGAATTGGCTGAACTTTATCGGTTGAGGCTGATACAACTTGGACTTGGCCCCACCTGTCGGAACCCCCAAATGCGATAGATTTGTGGAGGAACTGTTGGGGTTGATGGAACTATTCACGTAGCTGAATTTGTTCATGACTGGCAACAGAGTTCTAGTTTATAAAGTAAGCGAGTGTGAAGAAACTGGTGGCCGATGACGAAGTATTTACAAGTGCTATTTTTATCAATGTATTTTTTCTCGCTGGTGTAGTGCATGAATTTCTTTTTTGATGGATTTCAATTACCACAACAAACTTCTGCCACAATGGATACTACCAGCCCCAGCTTTCCAGCACAGAACACACTTCCACGTATACACAGCATCATCGTAATGCGATAGCTTCTTTTTCCGAATAAAAATCGCCGGATTACTGGCACTTTTCCCAAGTCCCCTCCCCCTCGTGCTCCCGATGGAACATGCTTGTTATTGTATTTGATCAGTACTTAATGGGCACAATGGTACCCGTTTTTGCCGCAATAGTCAAGTAGATCTTGGTATGAGCGTCGTAGTATAGGATTGTAACATGACTCGATATGACATTTGCCTGTTCCGTAGGAGTTTGAGATAGTGGCCTTATCAGTGCATTACCAGCCTTGCAAGTGACATCATATATCAACACAGTTTATAAAATTGGTAACATCTGCTAGTGATGCCGTACTTGCACGCACGTTGTCAATTCTCCACTCACGATCTATAGTCCCATGTTTGGTTGAGGGAACAGTCACGAATCTTGCAACACATAATTTGGTACCATGAAGTAGACAACAGCAGTAGCGATATGTGCTTCGAATTTCAATCATCTCCTGGATGAACTGACCCGTCGAACCCATCACTAGTATGTAGCAGCTTCTAGTCTTTATTCCCTGATGCTTCTGTGCTTACGCCGATTTGGGGTACATACTCGCTAGGTGGCTGCCGGAAATGGTGCTAATGGACTCAAGACTGGTTTTGTCTCGGCTGATCTAGACATACGCAGATATACCCTGAAGAAATAGCCCCTTTATCGTGAGAGTGTCTATGTATTTGTGGCTGGCGTGTCTTACATCTAAGAAATTGATTACCGTAACAGAAAGACAAAATGTCGTTGAACTGAATAAACTAGTGTCTTGCCACTAAACTCACTAGCCAATCTCTATGGTCAGGATCTGAACACTCAAAGTGGATAGGACCTCACACAAAGTGTAACCCATACTAAATTTACAGAATAAAATGTGTAACAAAAATCGTATAATGCCGATAAAAGAAAAACTATCCTGAGAGGAAGCTAACAAAGCTGAACTATAGAACATGTCAATAAACCTGGAAAAGCCGAATTCCATCGTTTCTTGTGGTGAAAGCCGGAATTATGCTCTTGGTTGCAAAATCACATTTGATCTGCACATTGTATAGGTGTCAAAATTCAATGTATGATAAAAGGACTTTTTTCTAAATCAAGTAAGGTTGGAAATAAACCTAATAATCATCACGAGTTTGTGTCCTTCAATTGAATACTCGGCATACTGAAGTAACTTCATACGTTAATCTTGGTAGAAGTATTGATTTTTCCTTTCCACAATGTCGAGTGTTACGTCCTTACTACTACATGTGGTTAAGCGAGCTATATCTGATTCGGATGATGGTGAAATTCCCGATGTTTCAACTCCCGATGACAACTTGAACGACTCTAATCCAGTCACCGAGGAAATATTCTCGTCCTGGGCACTTTTCATTGTCTTGTTCTTGTTGTGTTCTGCACTTTGGTCATCTTATATTCTACAACAACGGAGAATCAAAGCTATACATGAAACCGTATTATCAATCTTCTACGGTATGATTGTTGGTCTCTTGATTAGAATCTCGCCGGGCCATTACATCCAAGACGCTGTTAAGTTTAATTCAGGATATTTCTTCAACATTTTGTTACCTCCCATCATCTTGAACTCGGGTTACGAATTGCACCAGGGAAACTTTTTCAACAACTTGGGGTCGATTTTGACGTTTGCCATTCCTGGTACGTTTATTTCAGCATTAGTAGTTGGGATCATTTTATACGTGTGGACCGCGTTAGGGCTTGATGGAATCAATCTTGAATTTGTGGACGCTTTGGCAGTAGGAGCCACTTTATCTGCCACAGACCCAGTGACGATTTTGTCCATTTTCAATGCCTACAAGGTCGATCCAAAGTTATACACCATCATCTTTGGTGAATCTTTGTTAAACGATGCCATTTCCATTGTTATGTTTGAAACTTGTCAAAAGTTTCATGGTCATCCGGTTGGATTTTCGTCATTTTTCGAAGGTATTGGTTTATTCTTAATGACATTTACGGTTTCTACGGTTATAGGGATGTTAGTTGGGATTTTGGTGGCACTTATTTTGAAGCACTCTCATATTAGACGTTACCCACAAATTGAAACATGCTTGGTTTTATTGTTTGCCTACGAATCATACTTTTTCTCTAATGGTGCTCACATGTCGGGTATCGTCAGTTTATTGTTTTGTGGTATCACGTTGAAACATTATGCATACTTTAACATGTCGAGAAGAACTCAAATTGCTACCAAGTACATCTTCCAATTATTGGCACAATTATCTGAGAATTTCATCTTTATTTACCTTGGCCTTTCATTATTCACTGAAGTTGAATTGGTGTTCAAGCCATTGTTGATTATCATCACTTTTATCTCGATTTGTGTTGCAAGATGGTCAGCTGTTTTCCCATTATCACGTTTGTTAAACTGGTTGTACAAAACAAGACTCGAAAAATTCCAAACTAGATCGGCAAACAGTGGAATTGCTGGCCCAGTGGTTGCTGAAGATGAAATTAGCCATTCTTATCAAATGATGATTTTCTGGGCTGGTTTGAGAGGTGCTGTTGGTGTCGCTTTAGCCATGGGTACACAAGGTGACGCAAAATGGACGGTTTTGGCCACTGTCTTGGTCGTAGTTGTGTTAACTGTCATTTTGTTTGGTGGTACGACGGCATCAATGCTTGAAATTTTGGGTATCAAAATTGGTTGCGTCGAGGATGTTGATTCTGATGACGATTTCGATATTGAAGCACCAAGATTGCCAATTCATCAACAGTCACCGGTACAACCTTCATTATACGGGAATCGTAAATTTGGTAATGGCCATATAATTAATAGCTCGTTCAGTACTTTCCTCAGACCTTCGTCTTATAAAGACGATACTGTGAGATCAAGAAATGAATCTAGTACCAGTCTACACAGACCATCAAGAAATAACTCCACAGATTTACTATCAGTAAATGATGATGATGATGAATACATGATGTCAGATAATGACGATTTCAATAACGGAAATGCACAAGGCACATCGAATCCAGGATTGCTTGGTTCTTTCCTTTCGTCAGATGAACATGCAAAATGGTTCGCCAAATTTGACGAACAAATCTTAAAACCAGTGTTGTTAGATAACGTGCAAAGCCCACAAGCCAAGTACAGAGATGAAAATGATCAGAAATAGATCATGGCAAATTGGGAAAACTGCTTGTTGGAGCAGTCAAAAGGGATGTGTATACTAGTTGAGTCAAATAGATTAAAGTATTTATATACATAAATAATCGAATAGTTTATTTAAATGCAAGTTGGCAGAGGTTCCAATGTTCGGCAAATTAGTAAATTGGCTGTTGCTCTTGTTCTGCAATTGCCACATCCATAACCCTTTTAGCCAATTTAAAAGTTTTGGCATGAAGAGCAAAATTGTTCAATTTGTAATTGAATTTAATGCAAAGTTGGTAGAATTCTGTCATTGTCAAATCATGCAAATGAACAATTATATGGTTTTTAGGTATATGAATTTTTTGATCTGGTGTAAGGAAAATTGAAGCTGGCAAATAGTCGGTATAGTTGCCAGAAGCTCTGATGGGTCTTTCCAAAAGATTCAAGATTAAGCACAAGTTTTCATCCGAAATTGTTCCAGTTTTATCTTCATCTACTGAATGAATCGCTAAATTTGCGATTGCGAGTACTGCATTGCCGTAATTTGAAGGATTTATCACACGAGACTCACTATCTCTTTTAACAGTAACTCTGAAGAATATTCCTAAATCCGATTCTAAAAATTTAGTAACATACTGCTTGTAAATGTTCGTCAATTTTTCGAGTACGTTTGGGGTGTTAAAGTTGAAGTACTTATCAACTTTTTTTGTGTCGAGTGAAAATGCTTGACTTATAGATTGAACAATTTTGAAGTCCCTAAAAAGTTTCATCACATTTGATGGTTCATCATCAACTTTTGTTTCCATGTACATTCTCAATTTCGACAGCTGCTTTGTGTCAGATGGAACTTCGACTGTTGAATTACCAAATAGATTGGGGTGATTATTCTCACGGGCTAATGCTATATTTTTCAATTCTGTTTCAATCGCCTGGGTAGACTTTTTCAATGCTTTCGTATCGCTCGAGCTTCTAAAGTTGACTTTTGTTGTGAATTCTTCAATGATTAAACCACATTCCTCCAAGATTGCTGGCCATGCAATCCCTCTAGTAACACGAGAATTATATATTATGTCTCGTAACTTTTTGCCTTGTTCATCATTAGTTGTTGCAATGTAGGCCAATTCTTGGAATGCAGTTAGTCTACTCAATTGATGCTCAGGATCAACGTTTCTCAATCCTGATAACAAAGTGCTAACTGGATCAGCAGAGTATGTACTGATTGGTTTATTACCATCCAAGCAACCAATAGTGGCGTATACGTTAAACGAATGATTTGTAACTTCCCACATTTGAATTATATGGAAAGATAAATAGCCTAGGCTAAATAATGTCTTCAACGAAACTTTAAAAGCTGGAACGGTTGTATCTAAACCGAGAATCAAAATTAATAGAACGTTAGCCTTATAGATAATTGGCTTTATGAGTAGGTATATTATTGGGGCCATAATGGAAATGACGATATTTTGTTGAATGGTATAAGCAACTAAAGTAGGCACCATTCTTAATAAAGTAGTAGATGGGTCATTTCTGATATGACCAAGCTTAAACAGCAAGCGGTTACGTTGGAAAGTCAAGTGGATCAAACTGTAACAAAAAGCTAAGATAACAGGATAAGTCCAGTAAAATACCCATTCATCGTTGATTAATGGCTTTTGACGATATTCTTTGGAAAGAAGGAAATAATCGTATTTGAAAGGCAATTGAAAAACAAATATCGCCGAGATGAAGTATGCTGAAAGAATGTAAAAGATGGAGTAGCTAAGGAATTTGAATGATAAAATCGTGTTATAGATTTGCGAAGCCAAAGTCTTATGAGTCGAATATTCCACCGTAGAAAACTTATATCTTGCCTGTTTGATAAGTCCTAATGCAAGCCATATAATTGGACCACGAAATATAAATGTCAAAAACACATTGTACCAGAAGTTGTCGTATGGAATTGCCAATGTTATTGAGGTGACAAGTGCAACAACACCATTAATACTATAGAACAAATAGTACAATCGCTTGTCTAGTACCTTTTTAAAATAATACTGATACGTATTTACAGCTTTCGAAGCCTGGTTTACAGCCATTATACCGTCAATTCGATCGTATTACTATTATCTTCTACCTAGATCTTTACTTGGTTTTTTTAAGATGGAATGAAAATAATGGTGACAATGGTAGCGCCATGAAAAATCAAAAAAACATCTGGTAGCGCACTAACCAACTACTACAGACCCAGGAGTATACTAATGATTGCGGTTTCATTAATTCTATGTACATTATGAAGATGATGGTGGAGTGTGGCATGTATGGAATTTTCAGCGGTAGAGAATGAGTTCAAGCTGAGTTTCTTTAGTTTTGGTTAGCTTTCAAATGAGCTTCACGTCTTAATCTTTCCAATTCACCATCCAATGTGTCCTTGACGATTTGTAATCCTGGTTTACCATTGATTTCTCCCAACGCTCTGTCTGTAATCAAGTTTTCGTTGTTGTCGATGTTGGTGAATCCTGAGGACAAGTTGACTAATCTTGATTCAATTGCAGATTGACTGGTATCGAATTTACTAAAGTTGACTTCGAATGCTTCGGTAATTGCTTGTTCCAATTCTTCTTCAGTGGTAATGAAGTTTGATGCTGCGTGGTATAAATCCAATAACTTGTTAGCTTTATCTTCTTGGTTTTGTAATTCGAGAGTTTTTCTATTCAAGGTTCTTTGTTCTTTCATGATGAATTCTTCTTCCTTGGTTCTCTTTCTCATGATTGGCCCTGCTAAGTAAGAGTCAATTGTTGGTAAGGTTAATTTTGTGGCTTCGGAATCTTCATATTGGGTGATTTGTTGTTGTAATTTTTCCTTTTCGTATTTTTGAGCTTTGACGTCATCCAACTTTTTTAATCTAGCTGCTTCCACCAAGTAAGCTTCTCTCAAGTGGTTCCGACGGATTTCATCTCGTTTCAATTTCCATATCTCATCTTCTGTCAATTTAGACTGGTCGATATTCTTGGGCACTTGATCGTCAATGTTTTGTTTGATTCTTTGTTCAACAGTCACAACTGGCTTCTCAACAGGGAATCTTTCAAACTTGATCCCTCTTCTTTTTGGTAATGGAATACCATCAGCGAAACCTTGTTCCACTTTCGCATCTTCTGCTTTTTCAAACTCATTTTTTGGTCTTATTGGATAATGTTTGAACACAGGACGAACAGGTGGCAAAATACCAGACTTCCCGCCAAATTTCAAAGTACGCTTGGTCATTCCGTATGTGTTTAATCTCCAAGATACGGTACTATTGTTTGACTTTTTCTCTATAGTGAACAATTTTTCATATTATTGGTTGGTCCACGAACCTGAAAAATTTAATATGCGACTGCAGATACTGGGTTTTTTGCAACCATTCCAAAAGTGTCAGTTCAACCCCAATCTATTTCAGCTAACGGCATCCCCAAATTTGATAAATTCGTTCCAGACAGACTTTGCCAATTTTCTTATTTCCTACCAAGTGAGAAAATTCTTTTTCCATTAATTGTTTCTTCGCTGTCTCATCTAGATGGGCGTTTTCTGTATGATAGAATTCTATTAGCAGCTTTGGTGTTGGAAATCTCAGTTGAATCACAATTGCTCTTTCTAGCGATACGCCTCGGATTGCCATAAGCATTAGAATATACATTTCTTTCACAGTTAACATTCCGGATTTCTCAAAAGTTCCTTGAAACGTATCCATATAGTAAACGCATTCATAGTTTGTAGATCTATTTTCAAAGTACAGCCGGAACTGATTCAAGATCTCAGTATATTCGTTTTGACTGTTGATGGATTGTGGTTTCATCACGATCAAGTTGGTCTTATGATTAATAAAGTACTCACTTAATGTTTTTGTGACTGACGCAAGAAATTGTATGGTACTGTCAACATCCTTGAACCTACGCACATAGAATTTGGAGGATGTCATTGTCATTGAAATTGCTGTTCGAACAGAATCCATCATTTCATGAACAATATCGTTGTTCATTCCCGTTTCCTCAATTATATAGTAGAAATGCTTCAAATTAGATTTACCCAAACGATTCTTTTGTTCTTGAAACCTACCGTCTTTAATGGACATGCACAAATCATCCATCTTTTTCCTTTCCCCAATACAATTCAAAACTACTTCTTTTCCGGAAACCTTATTCTTCGCGATCCATATCACGTCTCCCAAAGTCAATGGCCTCACCTCACACTGGATTCCGAGTGTTTCCAATCGTTTCTGGAAATAATCTCGTTCTTGTTGCGATTTCACTTCACGATTATCAACAATAAGTTTCACGTCAAATTCGTCGTATTTCCAGATCTTGTATTTTGTCCTGTTCAATATCATATTTTCCTTATCATGAACTACTGGTCTTGTAGCATTATTTGGCATTGTTGAATCCACTAGTATGTTTCCCGCTTTGGACGTTGGAGGTGATTGCTCTGTAAAAACTACATCACTCGTAAAACTGGATTCTGGTGAAAGTCTTATTCCATTATCATACGACAAGTTCGCCTCTTCTCTTATTGGAGAAGATTCAATCCCTTCAGATTGCTTTAGTTTTTCTGCCAAGTCAAGCCCAGACTCCGTCAATACATATATTTTTGGTGATCTTCCACTAATGCTGATAAGCCCGTGCTTTTCTAATTGTTTGTGACCATCCCAGGCCGAGTAAAACTCTTTGGATCCCGGGTTCGAAGAGAACGACTTGTCGCAGAATCTAGACGCAATAGGAACCAAGTCCTGCTTTGACATTCCCATTTGCGCCTTATCTTTAACATAGAGAGCAAGTAAAATAGCATAACCACCAGAACGGTACCGTGGAATGTACTTCCGCTTTTTCACTGGACCAGATGCGATTGCAGCTGGCCTCTTTGATGATTTGGTACTAGACTGCTCAGCAGTACCAGCACCACTAGACGTGAATTCCGAAGGAAATTCAATACCTTCGTCCAAACAGTACTGTTTCAACTTTTTGCACAACATACCCACCGTCTTATCACCAATATACGGAATTTGCTTCAACTGCTTCAAATTGGTAATGGGGTCCTGGACCAGTTTCAACTTCACCAAAGCACGGTTGTACAAAAGAGCGGTTTTGGACGCCCGCTTGGTGGCGTCTATAGCAGCCTGCTGAAGCCACAACTCAAAAAGCTGCTTAAACTCAACGGAATTCTCTGCCATATGGAAATCATCAATTGGTGTATTTGCAACTTCTTTCATATAAACATATCATCGCCGCGACTGAAATTTATACTACAAACGATATCACAATAGTTTCGGACTAGATTTGCAATTGCTACCCAGTCATTCTACAGCTGTTTTAGTTTCATCGAGGTTCAGTCTGACACGTTTTCACCCGTTTACGAATTACATCCGAGTTTCTGACCCATCGGCATAAATTATCTTTCTGTATAAATAACTAGTCTATTGCCATACATTATCAAACTCTGGTACTCAGGTCACATATATTTGCATCATGTCAGGAAGGTCGTCTAAGAAGTCTATGCTTCCTCCAATCAACCTTATTTTCAAGTACTTGCAACAACAATCGGTAGTTACCATCTGGTTATACGAGCAAACTCATCTGCGAATCCAAGGAAGGATACGAGGATTTGATGAGTTTATGAATATCGTATTAGACGATGCCGTCGAAATCTCAACTAACAGTACCGCCAAGGAAAACCTAGGGACTATTCTTTTAAAAGGTGACAATATTACGTTGATCTCTTCTTTAGATGTATAATGAAAGATGGAGCAAGCTTAAATAAATGGACGCATTTAATTGCGACTCGATGCTGAAATTTGCTGCTTACTGTTGAATCGTTTACAGTATTGCGGTTTTAAGGTCAAGAGCACCATACTACAACGACTACTGGTGCTTTGGGTCAGTGGAACACTTCTGACAATTCTTGCAAACTTCATCAATCAAACCAAAACTCTCAGAGAATTACGAAAACCATAACTTATGTAAAGCAATACATAGACACTCCATTTCGCAGCAGAAGCGAGACTTCACTTGACACTTTTGTAAATTGCAAAATCTCTGTTTGTAAGGTGCATCCTGTACCAAAACACCACACGTCTAGACAAAAATGGTAGTAAGCAAATCGCTCCAAATTGATTCCACGACAACACCGCCAATAATGAGTGAAAATAACTCTAACCGGCAAAATAATGGAGCCAGGGGCGCAAGTAATGGTCATTTTCAACCTCAGTTTCCCAGGTCAAATATATCAAGACCTATGGCAAATGATCAAGCTTCGCGTAGACCATTCCAGCCTGTGCCCTATGATGAGGAAGAGAAAATGAGAATCCAGGGCCTTTTGAACAAAGTCCTAGGTCCAGAATATGTCAGTTATCGTCCAGGTGGCGGTGGTCTGAAGGTGTCGTACATTGAAGGGTGGAAGGCGTTGAATCTTGCCAATGAAGTGTTTGGATTTAATGGGTGGAACTCAGAATTGATCAGTACGCAAGTGGACTATTTTGATACTCATGGGAACTCGGGGAGATTCTCCATGGGGTTGTCTGTTGTAGTGAGAGTTACCATCAAAGACGGCACGTATCATGAGGACTTTGGATACGGGTTTATCGATAATGCGAAATCTAAGGCAATGGCATTTGAAAAGTGCAAGAAAGAAGCATTCACAGACGGCGTGAAACGTTGTTTGCGTTGTTTTGGAAATGTGTTGGGTAATTGTTTGTACGACAGAACAATAATCTCAAAAATCCAAAAAGTAGAAATGCCAAAACCGGAGATTGACGAAATAAATTTCCATAGAGATCCTATTGTAAGGGAACGAGAGAAACTTAAACAGACAAGAGTGACAATTCTGGAAAATACAAACTCGGGAGTCAACACAAATGTGCCGGCAGCACCACCCCCAGCACAAGTACCGGCTGAAAAGCCCCCAGCTCCGGTGCAAAAATCTACTGAGCATATGCTGCAATTGAGCACCAGTCCAATATCGAAGGAGTTTGACGACATGGATGATTCGTTCTTGTTCAGTGACGATGAAGATTTAGCAGCAAACCGTATTGATGAAGAGTTGAAACAAGATTTGGCCCATCATATCCTGAAAAACGACCCTGAAACCGAAAAAGAACCTGGTCCAACTCCAAGGGAAGGAGCGCCAGCAGCATTACCATTGTTTGTGAGCGCAAAAGGTGCCACGATGTTGCAGGAATCACCTCAATCATTGGATAAAATACCACAATTCGATACCAAGTTTGTTGCTAGTAGCATACGAAGAACTGTCGATCCTCACAAGTCTGTTCCCGTCAAGCGAGCCGATGCCACATTGTCACAACCTCCAAGTGCAGATAGCACCACGAATTCCATAAAGAATGCCCCGCGTAATGTCAATCCTCTCAATCCATCCAGTGTAGTCAACGACACCACCAATGCACTCGGGAAACGAATAGGACTTCCACCATCGCAGGTACCAAACAAACGAACGAGACTGCAACTGAAACAATAGAGCAACGTAGTGGAACACAATGAATCACCCACGGTCGGTGTGAATTAGATCCGGTCTATATGCGACCACTGAAGGACGCAGAACTGCAAATCGCTGCAGCTTGCATACCATTATTTTCAAACACAACTACACAACTACACAACTACAATACAACAACTGCTCCAGTAACTACAAATACAGCTACAATACAACTGCAGCCCCAGTAACTAGAGAACTACAACAACTTGGCTAATGTACTATTCTAACTAGTTGATATATGGCTACTGCAAAAAGACACCATGAACCGTATCCTCACAGCAACACTACCTAAACTGCTACGTCCCATCCCATCTGAATAAGTACAAGCTCCCTAACAATGCACGTCGTGGTAGATTTTCCGAAGGAAACTCGTGTCAAATCCGTAAACTATGCCGCAAGTGTGTATACGAAAATAGATCTTTCTGTATAGATAATTGTTCTGTATAGATAATTGTTCTGTATAGATAATTGTTCTGTATTGTATAGTGTAATACGGACGCACAACCAAAGAACAAGAATCCCAAGACATCAGAGTGCCCATGAGTTTGGACAGCACTGAGAGATCGTACGAGGCGGTAGAGCATTTACTAGGAGGAATTGGGCCCTACAACGAGTTTCCTGACGATTACAGCTCACCTGATGCCATTGCTGCGTTAAGGAACAGTAAGGTTTTGATTATCGGGGCTGGAGGGTTAGGATGTGAGATTTTAAAGAACGTCGCCATGACGGGGTTTTGTGACATTCACATCATCGATATGGATACAATTGATATTTCTAACTTGAACCGGCAGTTTTTGTTTCGAAAACACCACCTTGGCCAGTCAAAGGCAATCGTGGCAGCGGAGATGGTGAAGCGGATTGTTGATGATTGCACCATTGGTGTCACACCTCATTACTGCAAAATTCAGGACAAACCATTGCTGTTTTATAAAGAGTTCGACATTGTTATTTCTGGGTTGGATAGCGTGGAAGCAAGAAGGTGGATCAACGTGGTTCTAGTGGGGCTTGCTGACGATAAGTTGATCCCGTTGATTGATGGAGGCACTGAGGGATTCAGAGGACAATCGAGGGTGATATTTCCAACCATGTCTTCGTGCTATGAATGCACTCTCAATCTTCTACCTAAAAAGGTATCATATCCAGTTTGCACTATAGCCAATACCCCTAGAGTTCCCGAGCATTGCATCGAATATGCTAGTGAGATTGAATGGCCGAAGACGTTTCCCAACAAAAAGTTTGACGCAGACGATCCAGAAGATGTCCAATGGATGTTTGAAACTGCAAAGGCTAGAGCTGACTACTTCAAGATCGATGGAGTAACAAGACTGTTGACTCTAGGGGTGGTAAAAAATATCATTCCATCTATTGCATCCACAAATGCCATTATTGCAGCATCGTGCTGCAACGAGGCATTCAAAATCATTACCGGGAACAACCCTAATCTTGATAACTACATGATGTACTCTGGTGACGAAGGCATTTTCACATACACGTATTCCCACTCAAAGAAACCAGACTGTCCAGTGTGCGGAAATGAGGCAAAAGTGATAAAGACATATAGAAATTGGACATTGGAAAGATTCATTGAGTTTATTAAAGAGCAGCCCCATTTACAATTGAAAAACCCATCTATCACTACGGCAAATAAGTATTTGTATCTAACAAACCCACCCAGCCTAGAGGAGGCCACAAAGAGGAATTTGGGGCTGAATTTAATTGATTTGATATCAAATGGTGAAGAGTTAAGTGTCACCGATCCAGACCTACCGTTGACGATAAAACTCAAGGTTGAGTTTACCGCTCCTGAACAGAGCCCGTTAATCACCTAAATTTGCATTAGCTGTTCGTTAAAGACATGATACCCGAAACCGTAACCGGCGATTGTTTCCGAAGTTTACATCGCCGAGTTTACGATTTTCTCCAGAGTTGGAAAACATTGTGTAATTTATATTAAAGCATAAACATAATTCTAAATACCGACTAAGGAATGCAACAAAGAACCCAACAAGAGACGGAATAAATTCCAGTATTAAATTAAATGTTTTCGAAGTTCTTCATTTCCTCAACTAATAAGCAATTGAACTTTTGGTAATTGTCTAAATAAATATGATGACCACTGTCCTCAATTTCAACCACATCTGACAATTGTCTGTCATGATGTGAATTAATGATTTTACTACATAATTTTCCGCCGTGAATATCCATCCAATCTTCTTTCCCATACCACCATGATAATTTACATTTTAACTTTTGAATTCCCCTATCAGCAAGAGGGTGTCTTGCATCTGCCCCAGGTGCTAACAAGTAATTAAGCATATATTCCCCCGAACCTCGTTGTTGGAAGATTCCATATGCATACTTGTGCAACAAGTTGGCTTCTTTTTTTGATAATTTGGCGAATCTTCGTGCAGACCAACCAGATACCAATTTTGATCCTAACGGACCCGCTTTTCGAACTAGTGTGAACGGGCTGATGTTTTGTTCCCACAATTTGGCAAAATATGTGGGCACGTTCACAGGCTTCCTATGTTTGATGATTGCTCCTGGAGAGACCATTAATAATTTCTTACAGAAATCAGGATTCCTATTTATCCCATACGAACCCATCAAATATGCACCCATAGAATGTGCCATGATCATCACTTTTTCCGAAGAAATATCGTAAAGGTTTCTCTTTTTCAACCATGTTTCAAAAGAATCGTGAAACCAAGCCTCTACATGAGACAACTCTTCTTTTTCCAACTTGAATTCTGGACGAGAACTGCAACCATACCCCAACAAATCGATCGCATGGATACACCAGTTATCCAACCGGGAGACTTCATTATAGTTTTTCAAATAAAAACCCAACCCAGCACCGTAACCATGGACCATGATCAAGTGGTTCAATTGGGAGTACCGAGATGGGTCGTAGTTACGAGGATAGATCACAAACTCGTTGATGAAATTCTTATCATCTATCGGAGTTTGTATAACTTCCGAGGTACGACCCAGGGAATCTTGGTGTGGATAAAATGGTAACGTTGCTAGCAAATCATGTTGGAATTTGAGAGGTTCGTTCCTAGCATTATAGTCTTGAATGGATTCACTAAGAGGCAAGGGAAATGTGCCTGAAAATAACTTTTTCAAAGGAACCGATGTAGGATGGCTAGACCGTTTGTAGTGGTTAACTGCTGCCTCTTTTTGATTGGATTTCGGTGATTTCTTGCCATTGAACACGTTTGTTAATTGAGACAAGCCGTAACTTGAAGACAAATTGTACAGCCGCAAAGACGACGACATCGAACGAACGACAACCACACTCGTCATCTCGCCTAGTTTAGTCCCACGTACAGCAAAATATGCTTTGGTGATGAAAGCAACGGTTTATATATTTACATCTGGCCAATTGTAGATGAGGTCATAGTCCCCCAATATTGCGGCGTTGGTGTTCCATTTTAGGTAATAAAATGACACAAAACCCAACAACCCTACTAAAATAGGAAATGGTAGGAAAATATAACGGTGGCCGTCAGCTCTTGTGTGTATCGAGATTGTTGGGAATTCGAATGTGGTCATTACTATATGGTATAGGCTGTGACGCGGGTCGAGAGCATTAATGTTGTTTATTTACCATTATAGTACTTCTATAAGAATACAGATTGTAGGGCAGCCCAAGTAATGTATCTTTGTTGGGCATTCAGGAAAGCAACCACAGCAGCTAGGTAGTAAATAGTAGCAACAGACAATTGATCATTCGATTATTTCAAAGCTAAACTAAGAAATTTCGCTAGACACGCCACTCTAAAAGTACTAATGTATACCGATAATTACGAGCAACACATATTGTGGGGGAAGTGACAGTTTTATATTCATGAGACCCTCAAATTGCCGACAGCATTTTTGCAAGGATGAATCAAAAACCTCCCGACAACGACTGTGCTTGCTTGGTTGACAGATCTCGGCCACAGCACACGGACGCTCGCGGCGCTGTAATATTGCCATTCTGCCGTACACACTGTTTGTTGAAGTTGACCGGAGTAATGCAGTACTTCCCGATAATCATTTTGTAGTCTATTGGACTCTCACATAGTTTGGGCTACAACTCACAATGTCATTTTGACTATGAGATTCCACTACAACAAGGTTTTATCACAAAATTATCCTTCACTGTACGGAGATTAATTTGATATGTACTCCGAGTTCTTGACTAATGAGTCACGTATTATATAAAATGGTTGCGAAATTCCAGAAAACAGTATGTTACAATTTAATTTCAATCAAAGCACAATAACCCCTGATAGTATTTGGTAAAGTAATCATGATTTCCGTTCCATTTGGTAAAGAGTTCAGAGAAAAGTACTTTTCAAAGTTTGATCCTAATGTTGTTCCAGTTAATCACGGGTCTTTTGGCCAGACCCCTGACTTGATCTTTGACAAGTACGTCGAGGTATTGAACAAAGATTACGCCCATACCGATAGATTCCTTAGATTTGAGATCTATGATGCATACGTTGATGCTGTGAAAGCATTGGGGTCTTTTGTCAATGCTGACTACCACAACTTGGCAATAGTAGAGAATGCTACAATTGGGGTCAACATTATTTTGAGAAGCTATCCATTTGAGAAAGGTGACAAAATTGCCATTCCTTCAACGGTGTACTGTGCTTGTGGCAATACAGCCAAGTTTCTCGAGAAAAGATATGGCATAGAGACCGTTGTTGTTCCTTTAATGTACCCTATGTCTGATGACGAGGTAGTAGCTAAATTTAAAGAGACATTTGAAAAACACCACCCAAAATTGGCACTTTTCGATACAGTTTCATCTCATCCAGGGGTGGCTGTTCCATACAAGTCTTTAACAAAGTTATGCAAAGAGCATAATGTGTTATCGTTAGTAGATGGTGCTCATTCGGTTGGACTTATCCCAATTGATCTAGAAGAACTCAAGCCAGATTTTTACGTTTCGAATCTACACAAATGGTGTTATGTCCCTAGAGCATGTGCTGTGCTTTATATTGATCCAAAGCACCACAATAAGATTCATACCATTCCAATTAGTCATTCGTATGTCGACGATGACGTTGAATTGAACAAGGCAGACCAAGAGAATCTCTTAATCGACAAATTTGTTTTTGTTGGTAGCAACAACTGTGCTCCAGTTTTTACTATCATAGATGCATTAAACTTCAGAAAGAATCAATGTGGTGGTGAAGACAATATCAGACATTATTGTTTCACTTTGGCCAAACAAGCGGGGGAATTGATCAGCGAGAAATGGAATACATCAATACTAGAAAACGAATCGGAAACGCTTACTTCAGCAATGGTAACTGTGGAAGTTCCTTTGGAGAAATTGGGAATTACGTTCGAGGAGTTTCGTGATGATTTTGATGGTATTACACAGGAAAGCAGTAGAATAATGGTATATGAGTACAATACGTTGGTGCCGTTTGCAATCCACAACAATAAGGTTTATGCGCGGTTTTCAGCTCAAATCTACAACGACTTGTCGGATTACGATTACGCTAGTGAAAAGTTCATTGATGCATTAAAGTGTCTGATTAATAGAGAATCAGATAGTGTGATGAAGATGGTTCCTAGACTTGCCAAGATAGATGTTAAGTAAGTATATAGACCCAACAACTTTGAGTAGCCATTGTTTAAAATCAAACATCATTCATTAACTGTAAGCATTGTTCAAGACTTTGGTCAAAATCTCCTTTATTCATGATGACCATATCTTTCAAAATTACATCATCTAGATCAGGAAAGATTTCATGAAGGTTTTCATAAGTTTTCTTAATTAGTTCTGAATTCTGCTCAGTTTGTTCCCGTTGTGTATTCACTTCCTGATCAATTGCTTCTGGCTCATCTTGCGGTGAAGGGGACAAAAAATTTGAAATTGATTTGGTAAACATTTCAGCACTTGTCAATAGGACACTTGAAGGAGATAAATTATCTTGACGCAGTGTATGTGCCACTACTGGCGATGTAGAATGAGGTTGTGGTTGTTGTAAAGCATTTTCAGTTTGTTTTAATAATTGACGTTGCTTCTTTTCGGCTTCCCATGCTTCCATATGAGCATCGTATTCTTCCTGATTTATGGAAAGATCATCCTTGGACAAATTCAAAATAAACGTAACCGCTGCTTGTAACGACGATAAATAATAACTTGTCTCACCTCTTGTAAGCCATTCCTCTCCACGATAACTTTCTATATAATGCAAATTACTTATAAGATGATCTGTCTTAGCTTTGATAATCACTATAATAAGCAATGGGATGAACGAATCGGCGTTGGTTTCTTGATTACTGACCTTTAGAAATCCAAAAATTATTTTACATGCATTCAAAATGCAAATAATCTTATCTCGTGGAGCTCTATAGTTATTGATTTTGTTAAGTTCTGTAATAGCATAGTCAATAAATGTAGTGTCACCCTTCCTTTGTTTGGATAGTTTATCTAAATCAATGTCGAGATGTGTTATAGTGACCCAACTATACTTCTCATATTGTTCAGCAAACTTATCATCACTTTCTATATCCTTGCTGTACGCTTCTGGTATATATCCCATACCTTGTTTCGCCACTTCTGGAGGAAAACATTGGTCATATAACCTATTCATAATCAATTTTTCCAATCCTTCTCTAGAGTTCTCCAAATCTGTTTCATCCATTGAAGCGAAAGGCTCGAACATGGTAAATTTTTCATTCATGAACTCCTTGAACTCAACAATAATTTTTATTCTTTGTTCTGCTGTGAATGTGTATCCTTGCCTAGTCAATGAAATTAAAAAGGATCTGATGTACCTTGCTATCGGATCAGCACTTTTCTTTCTTAACTGGGTTAAGAAAACTTGAAAGTCAAATGGTTTGTGTGCTAATTCGTGTTCCCTTGGTCTTGTAGGACTGACGGATGATGACTCTGCATTACTATTATTTTCATTGTTTGTAGGCAATTGTGAGTTGTTTGTAGGATTTGTCTCATCAGCAGGCTCTACGTTATTATTATCTTCCACTTCTGGTAAATCCTTGTTTCCCTCAAGAGTCAGGTGCAAGTCAATGACGGAATCTTCGTTCAATTCATCTTTTGTGGACGATTCAGAGGGTTTGGATTCTGTTAATTTGTTGTCGGATACATTTTCTGAAGGTACGGACGACTGTTTCTCCAAATTATCATTCTGTTGCTCTTCTTTCGACTTATCCTTCCTATCACTTTGATCATTTGCTTCCTTACTATCCTTTGTTTCCTTGGTATCATTTAAATGGTCTTGATCCAGCTTGACACTATTGTTCAGAGACACAATTGTCTCAGTTTCTTGTTCTCTGACTTGTGTAGCATCTATATTCGATTGTTTTGGAGACGTGCTCTGGGTGGTCAAGCTTTTGCCTCGTATTTCAATCATCTCCAGTTGCTTTCCATCACTTGATGCGTGATCGTCAGTAGAAATGTGATCATCAAAACTTGACTTTTCATTTGAAACAACAGACTCCGACTTGGTGTCGGGGACATTTTCACCAATATCAAACTTGTCAAACAAGTCCATTAAATCTGGTTTGGCTCCCGAATCTACTGATAATGGTATAGGTTCATTTCCCTTGGTCACCGAGGGAGCTACTCCTGTGCCCTGTAATGACGTTAAGGAATTGCTGGTAACAGTCTTGTCGGATTTAGAACTATTGATCGATAGTATATTCTGAAGAAATGCCGAATTAGAACGAACTGTGGATTCATCTGTTCGTGGCTTGTCGGTAGATAAAGAGTTCGAATTGGCGTTTGTTGTAGAAGTGGTCGGAATTGACTTGGACACATTAAATCTCAACGGACTCCCATACGACATTTTCCCTATAATTGTACAGAATCAATTCATCAATTCCCATTCAATGATTAATTGCCTACTTTCGGGTTGTCGCTGCATTTGTTAATTTAATCAGCGCTACCATTAAGATAACAAATTATCACGTGCTCTAGCACATGAATACGTATACAATCAATTTTAATCAGTATGTATTAGATTTGTATATAGTACAGTTAGTATTTCGCAGCCATTACTGTTTTTTGATGTTGAGTTTAAGCTTGAGCTTGGGTTTCTTTACTGGTTCTGGTTCTGCTGCTGGTTCTGGTTCCGTTAGTTGAGGTACAGGCGGTACGGATTCTGGTGATGGCGATTTACTTGGTTGTCTGCTCGTGGAAGCTGAATGGATGTATATGGTCTTTTTCTTCTTTCTTGGCTGTGAAGAAGACGGGGAGAATGGACTACCAGATTTAGAAAACGGAGTTACTGTTTCAGAGTCGGGTGATCTTGACCGTTTGCTCACATTCGAATCTGATTCCGGCTTTGATTTGAGTTTGAGTGTCGGCTTGTCACGGACGTTATTGTGACGTTTGTCCGTAGCCATGCCAGGCGACTCAGATAAATTGTCTTCTTGCTTTATTTCACTCGAAGTTTGTTTTGGAGATCCCTTCTTTTGATTCACAGACTTCTCGCAAGAGATTCTTGTGGTATCGGGGTTATCATTTGATTTTGATTTTTCCCTAGATATGTTTTCCACCTTGTTTTTGTCACTAGATTTTTTTCTGCTGTTCTCCTGCTTCTTTGCTTCATTTGAATTAGATGAAACTGTATCAGCATTCTGTTCACTTGATTCATCTGTCAGTGGAGCGTTCCTAGAATTTTCGAGTTCAGTTACTTCTTCTATTTTAGGGGTTGCTTGTTGTTTAGTCTCTTCAAATGGTACCGTGGAGATGAAAATTTTTTTCTCTTTAGTCAAAATCTTAACGTACCGATGTACCACAACAGGTGTCGAAACAGGTAGAACTACTTTTGGCTTGAGAACATCCCGGTATCTAGATTTGTAGACACCCTTAAAGTTAAAAGTGACTTTGGTAGAATCAATAATGCATGCGTTACGACCGGTTCTGATAATCTTGGGTGAAAATTGAGGTAATGTTTCCAAGAACAGTTTTCGAATTTTGAATGTAATCTTCGATTTGACTTCAGGATCAACCGTGACCAAGAATGAGACTGAGGGAGGTTTGGTGTTTGCTTTTATAACCAGTTTCGTTGTTTTCATAGCAGTTTTTCTCTTTTCTATTTCCATTGTACGAGAAGTCAAGTTCAACTTCAATTTTGGTTCTGCTGGTTGATCTGCTTTAGATGTACGGTGATCTCTAGATCTGCTTGTAGTTGGATGTGGTGTATGAAGCTTTTTGGATGTGATTTGAATTTTAAATCGTCCTTCTCTTCTCAATACAACTTTTCCATCTCCAAGATTCCTAGCAACAATTTTCTTCTTCAACTCATTAATTGGGACACTTGGAATAGGTATGCCAACAATGAAGCGATCAATCTCTTTGAATAAAATTTGACAGATCACAAATAAGTTTCTCCTGTCATAAACACTCAATAATGACGAATGGATCAACTCCCAAAACACCACTTTCAATCCTTTTCCAATTGCGTAATCTCTTCTCAATAATTCAATTGCTCCATTCAATGTTGCTCTAGCAAATACGTCTCGTTTAGCATCCATTTCATTTACGGTGCTATCTTCAATGATCACCATATTGGTCAGAGTTGAAGTGCCTATTTTTGTGTTGCTATCTCTCAACTTTTCGTATGTCTGAAATTCCGGATCATCCAAACTTGAGGGAGTACCATCAATAGCTGCAACGCAAATCGATTCAATAAATGCAGCAATCAATTTAGATTTAAATGCATTGGATGGATTGTCAAGCAATATGGTTCGCAAAAAGTACCCTAAGATACTCTTGTTCTTTAGAGCACCCAATACAAAAAGCCCTTTGAATGCTTCAACTCGAATATCATCTGCATACTTTTTCAACGTAAAGTACATTAAGTCTTCGAGGCTGACTTCAATAAGACCATGTGCTGCCAACTTCACTTTTTGCCTGATGCAACAAACTGATATCACATTTTGGTAGGACGGCACCCATTCATCCAATTTTAAAAGCCTATTAATTTCAGTTTCTAAATTAGAAGCAAACTGTTTGCTGTCAGTTTGGAGTTGATTAACTTGGTTGAGCCTGTCCAATGGATCCTTTGCCACTGTGCTTCCTTCCTTAATGGAGCAATTAGTGATAGATTCAAGTAATTCTGAAAGGTAAAAGCAATCTTGGAAATCATTATTCGAATTATCATTGAACTTTAGAAGATTGAAAACAAGGTTCTTAATGACTTGTGGTACTTCTCCGTCCTCATCTCGAACTCTACTTAAAATCCGAGGAATCAGCTTTTGAAGGAAAAAATTTCCAAAGTCGTTAAAATCATTACTCTTGGGTATATTACTGTCAGGAAAGCAGAATAATTCTTTGAATATCCTAATCAAATACCCAACGCCCAAAAAGTTATTAGATGCATTGGAAAACTTTGCCAACGATTGAGCTGCACCGATCCGTACTCCATAATAATACTTATCATCCATTATTGCTCTTGTAAGAACAGTACAGTCCAACGCTGTTGGTTTTTCATTGTTACCAAAATATTTCACGGCCTCATATTGAGCTTCCACATCCCTATCATACTGCAATTGTGAACCATACATATAATCAGGTTGTTCAATTACGAATTTTGCAATCCATTCGAAATCTGCATCGACACGCAACCATTCAAATGCGTCATTTATAATATCCTCCTCAGTCCTTACCCAGGTTGCAAATCCCCAATCATTTATTTCTTCAGGTTCCATTAACACATCACCCAAAGCACTGAATACTGTAGGTGGGTCCATATTTTCTTCTTTCTTCTTTCTTCTGAATTTAGAGTTATACTGAATGTCAATTCTGGTATTACCATCTTTCAAGTCGACAATGTGCTCATAAGGTGTACCATCCTGTTCATGGACTCTAATCGTCATTGGACCAGTGAAAACAGGTTGTACGGGATATGTGACCTCATTGTCTAAATGTGCAATTGAGTCATTCATGAAATTTTCGACATTTGGTCGCAAGTTTTTGGTTTTCTGTAATTGTACTTGCCTTATATTCATCTCGATGGCCATTTTTTTTTTACTGAACTTTTGTGTTATATTGAATATAGGTACACCTGAACCATAAACCCATTGTTTGAAAAAATTCTCCAACTTGTTCCTATTAATCTTTTCGCAAACATATTGGAAATGCAGTGTAGATAATGTTCCGTTAGGCAATTCTCCAGACATGGCCTGTAAGAATATTTTTGGTAAGACTCTTGACAAACCAAATGACTTGTCAGTTTTAGTCATTCTTCGGTCTAATATATAAAGCACCAAAGGCGATTTGAGTCGTAAAAATGACAAATCATTTTCAGAGATTGGAAAACGGAAATATTGAGCAGCGATTGGTTTTTTATTGATGTCCTGTTCCACAACCTCATCCACCATTTTTTTCATTTTAAAACGATAATCATTGGAACCCATCAAAGTTCTGAGAAACTGAAATGACATGAATCTAGAAATACCTATGGTACACCACATATCGTTGAAGGTTTGAGGCACAATGTTTATTCCTGACCATTGAGTAGCAATAGACTCCAGTAAGACCTCAGTGCTTGAAAACATTGGTTCAATAAGATCAGGAGAATATAATAAACTATCATTTAATATTGCAATACCAGCAAAATTATAACTCTTTGCCAAAGCACCTTGTACAAATACAATAACAAACGAGCTAAACAAAAATGAACCAAATTCTTTCAGAAATAAGTCAATGGCTTTGCTAGCAAATGCACAAGTGTTTTCAGCTAATTCCATTTGATCGGGTAAACAATATATGGTGACTGGAGTACTAGATGCAACCTTTTCTAGTTCATCTACTTCCTTGTATTCACCATCTTCAATCTCAGCCTCGTCATTAGACGACTGTAATTCGATACTTTGAAAACATCCTACTGCCCACCCGACATGTTGGGCGCATACAGGGTTGAAGATCGCCCACGATACGACTTTTTTGGATAAATCAATGGGATGAGGTGTTTCTTTTACATTGTTGAAATCTCCAGAACACACAATTATGTCACGCAGTTCTTCGTCGTCGTCGTCGTCGTCATCATCATCATCATCTCGATTCTCGTCATCTTTAGTTTCATTTTCACCGGATTTGGATTTTTTCTCTCCTTCCACTGCCTCTTTGGTCCCAATTATACGAGGGTTTGCAATATCCTTGACAGTTCTCGGAACATTCACTTCAAGAGACCAAGTATTCCTTTCCCATAAATTATCTATACAGGGGACCCATGATGACGTTGATATGTTGTAATCAGAGTTTGTTGTGTACGCCAACCATGACTTTTTATCCAATTTACTATCGGTTATGAAATTGACCCCATTTTGTGGGTTTGTAGTTTCATATTCAATCTTTATTTGAATGGGAGTATAGACATCATTGGATGTATTCTTCGCAGTCAAGTGTATTGGAGTCACGGTATTGGGAGCAACACTGGACGGAGTGTTCAAAGTCGAAAGGTTTGTCAACTCTAGTTTCAAGTTAGTTGGCAA
The DNA here is from genome assembly GCA_030560805.1 of Suzukiozyma palmioleophila. NCBI lineage: Eukaryota > Fungi > Ascomycota > Pichiomycetes > Serinales > Debaryomycetaceae > Suzukiozyma > Suzukiozyma palmioleophila. Next base: position 106,502 of record JAKTVY010000008.1, read on the forward strand.
TATTATCACCAATTCTTCAGTATTAGTAATGCATTCGGCGGGAGAGTCTCGTGGGTCGTAGTTCACCTCTCCAAACAAGTAATTCAACTTTTGTCGTATAATATGGTGCTGGTGTATAGTGACATCCTTGGAATACAAATCAAATACATTTATCGACTTGGATTCAATTGACTCTTCAAAGTATTTATCATCGTTGATATACAACTTGTCCTTGTAAATATAGTTTATATGATGAGTTCCGTTAATGTAAACATCTTTAATTTTCATCTCTCGACAATCAAGCTTAACCACACGGAGACTGCTAGTGAATGGTATCACCGTTATTTCGGTGAACCCTGAGATCTTCTTTTTCAATAAATCTACATCGATATTCACCCTTTGATGTCCAATTCTCAACTGTTGCGACAGTAGGTTTTGATGCTTCGTCCCTCTGGAAGGCTTGTAGTTCCGCGGTGTTGTTGCCAGCCCGTTGTTATATCCTGGTGTACCAAACATTGCGTGCTGTTCGTGTTGCAAAACAGACGGCATCAATCACCACTGCCGAGTTTGTAGCGTCAGTGTATCTCGTTTATATTTCAACTACTTCAACTTCAACATTGTTCAGGTACTGCAGGTAACTCGACCATTTTCCACACTAGTTAAACTCGTCAATTGCCAACAGGAAATGGTTTCTACAACTACAGTGTCGTTCTAGAAGAGGTCGAACAGGTTTACAAGAATTATTCAGTTAACGCCTGATAAATTGTTTGTACAATTTCATAAAAGATATTAGAAATGATATATTAACTAGTATAAACCATGAAAATTCACGTATTCGTATATATGGAAGGCTTCAAAGACCATTCACTTAGTAAGTTTGGGTCTATGGAAAGCGAAAACGTAGGAAATGCAATTATTTCATCGTTCAACAAGAGAGCTGGCGAAAAATCCATTTTTCGCGACACTTTGTTGACAAGACGAGGATGAAGTTGAGACTTGTTTAGTCTATGCTGATACGGAACGATAGAAAGTACTAGCTTTGAGTTCGATTTTAAGCGTAGCCAAAATCTTCTATCAAAAAGAACCCAATCACCCCAGATATCCGTTGAGGTGTACTTGATATCCAAATTTTCGTGCCGTAATATGGGTTGTCTGGACATGGCGATGGATACGTAATTCAGACATTTTGAAACGTCAAATTGTAAATTTAAATATGTAAGTCTGAGTTTCGAATGGGTACTGCTTAGAAATTGAAGGATTTTGGGGTATAGTTGCTTCTCTATTCTTGCGTAAGCCCAATGGTAATGCTTGACTGCTGAGATAGGGTATATGTAATTGAACAAGAATCGACTCACAACCAAACTATTTTCATCGACAATTATGGTACGAGGAAACTTTATTGTCAAGGTTGCGGCTGACTCATTTTTCGTGATGAGACTCTGTGTTTCTAATAATGCTTGCAAATCATGGGTCAGTTCAATTACTCGTTTTGAGAACCAGAGTACTTGTTGGAATGTCAGAAGCAAGCTTTCCTTCGATATTATCTGTAGATTAGGGTCCTTGGGTATATGCTCATTCATCAAGTACCTTAACAAGTTACGTTTAGTAAGGCCATGATCTTGATTGGTAACATCTTCAAACCACGGTATATGATTTCTTGTACAAGTTTCGACCAACTGACTCTTTTTGTATTCCAACAACGGTCGATATACAAACACGTTCGGCAATCCATATGTATATTCAAGTGGAATGGGTGTCTTGGGTTTCAAGCCTACTAAGCCCAACAAGGACGAGTTCTGTTGCAATCTGTGCACAAACGTTTCCAATTGGTCATCAAGCGTATGACCAACAAGCAAGCTTTGACAATTTAACTGGTGGCATATGGAATTAAATGTCTCGTACCGTTTTAGTCTTGCATGCTCTTCAAAATTAGTTATTTGTGAAACGGGTTTATCGTAACATAACCGAGAAACAATATGATTAACACCCCATTGTGTCACGATGTTTCCAACTGCTTCAGCTTCCTTCTCAGATCCATCACGATACCTATGGTCTATAGTTATGGCATGAATATTGAGATCATGTTGATGTATACGACGATACTGTGATAGCAAATAGGTTAAGCAAATCGAGTCCACTCCACCGGAAAGTGCAACTGCAACGTTCGATGGAAGTCTATTGGAACCAATACAACTTAGTAATGCCTTGCGAAACCCATCATTACAAATCATTAACTGTGATGAGGTTCAGGTTTTGGTGATGACTAAATGTGTGTAATCAAAAATTTAGTCACAAGATAGGGTGGTTACCCGCATGTGATCTATTTGCAGGAGTCTGCAATTTTTTTCAATTACTCATAATGAAAATCTTGCAACAAAACCAAGAACACTACTGACTAAGTAAAGTAATGGCTGAACAAGAAGAGGTGAAAGCGCCATTTAGTTTTCCCAAGGAAGAAGACAAGGTCAACGCTCAATGGGACGAACTTGATGCGTTCAAAAGACAAGTCGAATTGACGGAAGATCTTCCACCATTTGCATTTTTTGATGGTCCCCCATTTGCCACTGGTACTCCTCACTATGGGCACATCTTAGCTTCTACCGTTAAAGATATCATTCCAAGATATGCATCCATGAATGGATTCCACGTCGAAAGAAGATTCGGTTGGGATACCCACGGTTTACCAGTCGAACACGAAATTGACAAAAAGCTAGGTATTACCTCGAAAGAAGATGTTTATGCCATGGGTATTGACAAATATAATGCCGAATGTAGATCCATTGTTATGAGATATGCTGACGACTGGCGTAGAACTATCAAGAAAATCGGTAGATGGATTGATATGGACAATGATTACAAAACCTTATATCCAGAATTTATGGAATCTGTATGGTGGGCATTCAAAGAATTGTTCAAGAAGGATGCTGTGTATAGAGGTTTGAGGGTTATGCCTTATTCAACTGCTTGTACCACTCCTTTATCCAACTTCGAAGCGCAACAAAACTATAAGGAAGTTAATGATCCTGCCGTCACCATTGCCTTCCCATTAAAAGATGATCCATCCACCATTTTGGTAGCATGGACTACTACTCCTTGGACTTTACCTGCCAACATTGCCTTGGCTGTTAACCCAAACTTTGAATATGTAAAGATTTACGATGAAGAAAAGAAAGTCAACTACATCTTGCTTGAATCTTTGTTATCTACTTTGTACAAGAAACCAAAGTCTGCCAAATACAAGATCATTGAAAAAATCCAAGGTAAAGACTTGGAAGGTCTTCAATATGTTCCATTATTTGATTTCTTTGTTGATAGATTCGGTGACTGTGCCTTTAAAGTTATTTTAGCTGATTACGTTACCAATGACTCTGGTACCGGTATTGTTCATCAATCTCCATCTTATGGTGAAGAGGATTTCAACGCTGCCACTAAAAGTGGTATTATTAACGAAAAGAGATTACCTCCAGTTGTTGTAGACGATTCTGGTAACATGACTGTTGGTGAATTTGCCGGAATGTACTTCAAAGATGCCGATAAAGTCATCGTTAAGAGATTGACAGAAAAGAACAGAATTTTGGTCAACTCTCAAGCTAAGCACTCGTATCCATTCTGTTGGAGATCCGATACTCCATTAATGTACAGAACTGTTCCTGCTTGGTTTGTCCGTGTCACTGAAGTTGTAGACAAGATGTTGGCAAACGTGGATAAAACCAACTGGGTCCCAAGCAACATTAAGGATAAAAGATTCTCAAACTGGATTGGCAATGCCAGAGATTGGAATATTTCTAGAAACCGTTATTGGGGTACTCCATTACCATTATGGGTTTCTGATGATTACGAAGAAATCGTTTGTGTTGGTTCTATTCAAGAATTGAGAGAATTATCTGGACGTGATGACATTACTGATATCCATAGAGAAAGTATTGACTCTATTACCATCCCATCTAAACAAGGTAAAGGTGTTTTGAGAAGAGTTGAAGAAGTTTTCGATTGTTGGTTCGAATCTGGATCTATGCCTTACGCTTCCAAGCACTATCCTTTCGAAAACCAAGATAAATTCAAAAATGCTTTCCCTGCTAATTTTATTTCTGAAGGTTTAGATCAAACTAGAGGTTGGTTCTATACTTTGACTGTCTTGGGTACTCATTTGTTCGACACTTGCCCATACCAAAACGTTATTGTTTCGGGTATCGTTTTGGCTGCTGATGGTAAGAAGATGTCCAAACGTTTGAAGAATTACCCTGATCCAAACATTGTTTTGGAAAGATACGGTGCGGATGCATTAAGATTGTACTTGATCAACTCCCCAGTTTTGAGAGCTGAAACCTTGAAATTTAAAGAAGAAGGTGTTAAGGAAGTCGTCTCAAGTGTTTTACTTCCATGGTACAACTCCTACAAATTTTTGAAAGATGCTGCTGACATTTTCGAAAAAGACAACGGAACTGCTTTCAAATATGACGTTTCTCTTGTTTCTGAAAACATTATGGACAGATGGTTATTGGCATCGATTCAATCGTTAATCAAATACATCCACGAAGAAATGGCCGCCTACAGATTGTACACTGTTGTTCCAAAATTATTGGGAATGATTGACCAATTAACCAACTGGTACATTCGTTTCAACCGTTCTCGTCTTAAGGGTCAAGCTAGTGATGATGTCAATGATTCTAAGAAAGCTCTTAACACTTTGGCAGAAGCATTATTGACTTTATCTAGAGCCATGGCACCATTCACTCCATTCTTAGCTGAAGGTATCTACCAAAGAATTACACAATATTTCCCAGTTGAGATTTTAGAGGGCCTTTGTGTTAACACTAAAGCTAAAGATTTCAGATCTGTTCATTTCTTGTCCTACCCAACTGTTAGACAAGAATACTTTGATGAAGCTATTGAATTGGCTGTTTCAAGAATGCAAAAGGTTATTGAATTAGGACGTAACATCAGAGAAAAGAAGATGATCTCCTTGAAAACACCTTTGAAGGAATTAGTTGTCTTGCACTCTGATCCTGCTTACTTGAAAGATGTCGAATCTTTGAAGGGATACATTGTTGATGAATTGAATGTCAAGAACCTTGTTATCACTTCTGACGAAGCTAAATACGGTGTTGAATACTCGGTTGTTGCTGACTGGCCAGTATTAGGTAAGAAATTAAGAGGTGATGCTAAAAAAGTGAAGGATGCTTTACCAAAACTTACCTCTGAAGATGTTCAAAAATTCGCTAAAGAAGGTAAGATTGATGTCAACGGTATCCAATTGGTCGAAGAAGATTTACAAGTCTTAAGAGGATTGCCTAAAAGTAAGGCTGCTGAAGGACAAGAATCTAGATCTTCAGGTGATGTTTTGATTATTTTGGATGTTCAATTATACCCAGAGTTGAGAAACGAAGGTTTAGCCAGAGAACTTATCAACCGTATCCAAAGATTGAGAAAGAAGGCTGGTCTTGTTGCTACCGACGATATTCAAGTAGAATATAAATTGGTTAAAGACACTATCGAATTCGAAACCATTCTCAAAACTAACGAGGAAACATTATTAGCATCTACGAAGAGACCATTAACTGAATACAGCTCGGCTGATGACTCTAAGGTTATCGTTGATGAAGAACAATCCATCAACGATACTATTTTCAACTTGAGATTATTAAGAGTTTGAGAATTGTTCTTTAAGTATGTAATTATAGATTAAATTTCATGTAATGATAAAAGTATGTACAAAATTAATGTCTATATGATATGCATTTTCATTGCATGGCAAACGAGCTAAGTCCAGCTCCACCCACTAATAAAATGGATTTTCCGTTAAGCACAGTGCTATCACTACACCCTGTGTCTGCAATTGTAGTATATTTGGCGGAGTCACACACCAAGGTTTCCCCATCATAGGTCCATTTCCTTAAAATTTGATCCACTGATGTAACAGCAACTGACTTACCTGGAAGTTTGGAAATTGATGTAATTGTTGATGAAGCCGCGCTTTCAACAAAGCTTTTGGTCTCCAAAGCTAGTTCGTTATCTTGTACCCAAAGTTTAGATAAGATTAATGCATTGTCATCTCCACCCGTAATAATATCATAATGTTCCTGTTCCTTCACTGCTAAAATAGCTTTAACACCGTTTTGATGTAATTGTTGTTTTATAATCATTTTACCTAATTGCTGTGTTTGGGAATCTTTCAAGTTGTCAGTGATATTCCAAATGGCAATATTTCCGTCAGTAGCACTTATCATTAAGTATGTTTGCAGATTCATATTTAAAAACTGAACGTTCAAGATACAGCAAGTCGTATAGTATTCTGAGCAAATCAATGCAAATTGTTTTGTTTCAATATTGAATCTCCAAAGTTTGATGCTGGAATTTGAATACACAGTTGTTATAAGGAATCCTTTCTCACACTTAAGTGCATCAAAATCCATTATTCTTAAGTCTGGAATGTCGCTACTTGGGTTGAGTCGAGCAAATTCAATTAAAGCAGGGGATTCTGCATTTTCCGAGTTGAGTTTCCAAATGAAAAATTCTTCGTTTGCTGCTGAACTCCCAATAAATGCATCATCAAAAAATCTTATTCTTTGTAACCCAGACACATGATTATTCATACTCCAAAAGTTGTGAAGTGCTCCGGTTTCATCAATTTTACTTAACTTCACAGTAGCATCCTCTGAGGCTGTCATGACATATTTGAAATCTTTTGAGGAGTGTGGTGAAATAGTAACATCTCTGATTTCTCTTCCATGACAACCTGGGTTTATAAGACCGTAATTTTGGTTCACAAATCTCCCTGTGAATAATTTAATATGTAAGGTAGATTTGTTAATGTATGCGAATTTATAATTGTTGTAGTTGTCATATCTGAAAAGTTCCCAAAGTCGATGTGCGCCACCACACAATTCGGTGGTAAGCTCTAGTTGTTTGGTTTCATTCCAGATATAGAAATAAGACGACTTAAATCCAACAAGAATCAAATCCCGATCATGAATATAGCCTCCTTCTATAAATCCTCTAGTCAATTTATTTTGATGAAGAATTTCTATTTCCAATGTACCATTGGTGTTCTTTGAAACATCTAGGTACATGTAGACCCCATCTCTCACTGTCACTAAAATTGATGTCTTATTTTCATTGGTTTTAATCATTGAAAGGCATGTAATAGCATCTCCTGAAGAAAGTTTCTTGTATATACTGTTTAATTCTATAGTTTCTTCATCTGAGTTTAAGTCGTACATGGCAATATTGACATATCTGGACCCTAAAATTAACCAATTGTTAACAGGGTCAAGAAGAATCGTAGTTGTTGTAAATACCTGGTTTGGTTGAATTAACTTGATTGTCTTTTTAAGCTCAAACTTATCCTGATAAGAAAATACATGTAAAATGAATGGTTCCTTTGGATTTGGTGAGTCGAACAAAACAAAATATTCATTGTCATTGGATTCGACCAACATATTTGTTACTTTGCTTCCATTCAAGTATTTATCTTCTAACCAAGTTTTTGTAGGTTGCTGTTTACCTTCGTCAAATTCAAGTACCAACAAATCACCAGTTCTAGTACCAGCAACGACGGTATTGATATTTTTGCAAGATTTCATGATGCTAAAATTGAGGAATCTTGCTTTTTCATTATCATCAAGATCAATTTGGAAGAATTTATTTTGGTTTTCATCGTAGCAGATCATATTTCCATGAGAAGTCAAAATCAAAAACAACCCTAATCTTGGCAAGTCTGCAAATTGTTTCATGTATTCATTTTTGAGAAACGTAAATCCTGCTTGTTCTTGAAGAAGTTCAATTGGGTAAGTTGTTGTAACTCCCCTGTTTTCCAAGTCATGCAATCGTACCCTACCATCAGCACCACCGCTTACACTCAACTTCAAGTTGACATCGTCTAAATCTGCCGACCAAATATGCTTACCCAAATGGGCATTTTCTAACAATTCTGTTTGAATTAATGTATCATTACCTTCGTCGTATCTCCAGAATCTGATCGTACAATCTTCCCCAGTTGTCATCAACTTAATGCCATCTGCGGTATCTTGAAAAAACTCAAGGTTCCATATTCTTGAAGCATGACCCCATCCACTCGCACGCAAGGTACCGCTCTCAAAATCATAAATCTTCAATGATCTGTCATCAGAGCAGGAAATCAAATACTTTCCTGTCTGATCAATTTTAACTCCAAATATAGATCCTTCATGTTCCTTCAAATTGTGAATAATGGTTCTTTGATGCAAATCCCATGCAATCACACCATTCATAACAGTTCCTGCTGCAACAATTACTCTGCCATCGTTGAGTACTCTGATTGAACCACTGTATAAAATCGATTTTTCATTGCAGTGGATTTTATCCAAAAACTTGAAGGAATTGACATCAATTTTATAAACTGTGTTATGGGAATTTAACAATAATAAAGTATTTTTGTCCATAAATGCTGAGCTGATAATCCATTCATTTATTGCTTTTTCTTTGACTTCTATCACTTGAGAACTAAGAAGAGCTTTTAAGTCTAAAACTGTAAATGATCTGGCACCAACTGCAACAAGTTTCTCACCTGATGCACTGATACTGATGTTGTGTATCTTATTTCTCTTGAAAAGTTGCTTGTTGAGTAGGAGTGTGGAGGTGTTGGATGCCTTATCAACTGCAAATACCTTCAAATTGGGTCCATATCCAGCAAAAACATAATTTTCCCAGATTTTTAAACTGGTGACAGGACCATAATGCTCTAAATATTTAATTTTGTCTTCGTTAACCGAAGATATTGGGTTGAATGGGGTCTCTTCCATTCTTATCGTGGTTGGCCTTAAATGTTCTAAAATTTTTCAGATTTGTGAAGAGATGTATATGTAGGACTAAACTGATAGACAACAGTAGTATCTCCAGATAGCACAAAAAGAGCAAACGAATGGAGCACAAGTACTATCGCAATCAAAAGAGTAAACAGTTTCTCCATTGACTTTTTTATTTGATTCAGTTACAATCTGTTGTAATATTCAGCATTTCTTATTTTGCTTTGGAATGATTTTGTGTCATATTCGATTCGTACAGTAAAAGTAAAATGTGTTCATGCAACTTAAAGGAACCAATGGGTTGTAAATTGACATTTCAAGCAATCCTTACTTTGTGCATTGTTTCTACTTTGAAGGGCACGCTTTACATGTTATATTAGAAATTTTACAAAAGCTTGATTTTGCAGCCAAAGATGCAAAAAGTTTTCAAAAATTATTAAATATTGTGTATTAAAATTGAAGTCTATTTTTTTAGACAATGCAATGATACTATAAGCTGGTGACACTTCACACAATGCAGAAATTAGAAGATTCTTAAAAGTTAATGTTGATCAACAACAAAAACCAAGAAATCTTGTTGCAAATGGACGCATTAGATGCAGATATTTTTTGGGGTTAGTTTACTATGGTTTTTCTTCTTGACTCGATCAAGTCACGAAACAGCTCATCACCGTCATCTTCATCATTAGCCCAAGAAAGAATATCAGTGAAGATTCTTTGTGAGATTTGTTTGTCCATGTGTAATTCTTGTTGTCTCATTCTCATCATCAATGTTTCACATATCTCTATCAACATTGGGATCCCTCGATATTCCTGTCTTCTTTTAAATTCGATTATGGGCAACCAATTAGTTAATTGCAAGTTAAACCGCAACTCCAATACAGATAAGTTTTCAAAGTAGAACGACTGATTTTGATTTCTTCTTGACAAGATTAACGGGATCGATTGGTTCAGGATTCCGGGACAATTGTTCAACGATAACCTTTCCAAACTTTGTGAACAGTGAATGGCTAGTTCCCACACGGTATTATCACTGATATGGCAACCAGCGAGGCCAACTGTGGTCAACTTGTGGTTGTTCCGTACGAGATGAGAAACTGATGAATCTGTTACGAGATGCCCTTTTTGTTTTCTTCCAAAATTGATCATCGTCAATTTTCTACAGTTCTTGCCAACTTGGTAAATTCCAGCATCCGTAACTAATTCGCATGCTCTTATGTCCAAAACTTGTAAATTACGGCAATGGGTACTCACCATTTTCAAACAATCATCGTCAAACACTCTGGACCCAGTAATTATTAACCGTGTCAATTTTGGACTTAAAAAATCAATTGTTGGAGTCAATCTCGGACACATGTACAATTCCAACCATTTCAAATTAGAAAAATCAATCTGCTGCTGCAATTTTGCAATCGAATGCTGTTTAGTCCTAAAAAGCTTATGCAAAACAAATACTTCTGGCTTGAATTTTATGGTTGATTTTGAGGACAAGTAGTTGGTAAACTTCTGTTCATCACTAAAATGAAATCGTTTGGAAATTACTTCTGATGCAATTTGATGAAATAATCTATTCACAAGTAAGCAATTGAGCATGCTATTAGAGTAGCTTTGTGGTTTTGTATTAAAGGAACTTTGCTCTTTCACAGCAGACTGTGCTAAGTTTTTATCACCGTGAATCAAAAAAGCATGTTCATATGATAATGGCTTTCTTCTGATGGGTGTTTGCTCCCGAGGGATATAAGTGCAATCCATATCAACATATTCCAAGATTTTATGAACGATTTCAGGAATTTCGAAGATTGATGGTTGCGAGAAGGAACATCTATTGTTGGTTGGTACGTCATCGAAGAATTGAAACTTTCTTGGCGAAGCCAATGGAGACAGAAATGGAGATGAATCATCTTCTGTCAAGTCTGGTAAAGACTCCAGATCTGAAGTGTCCGATTTGCAAGCAGTAAAAGAAAATTTAGTTTCTGGAAGGACTTGGGGCAGTATGAGTGAGGAAAACGAAGAATTTGAAATAGATCTTCTACGTAACGCAGAAATAACCGATTTTCTTTTAAGTGGAACAGAGGGCGACACAAACTTTGTCAGTTTAGCTCGTTTAAGAGGGGTTAAACAGACGTCATCTGATACATCCTCACGATTAAACAAATAGAGCTTGTTATCACAATATGACTCATAGGGTAATGGGGAGGTCTTGTTAACTTGAATTTTCATGATATTACAATCATGTGGGTAATGATAGACTAGGGTAAGCAATAGTAACAAGGAACAGTGAAGCCAGAAGTGGAACACTTGAACTAAAAAAATCGATAAACCAAGAATTCAGACATTATTCTATATATATACACCTCATCATCAAAAATACGAACATACTGTACATTTCTGGTCAAGGTTGTCTTAATTGTATAAAAAACCAGCTCCACCAGAATAAGCGAAACGGCTGCAAAAACAATTCCCAAATTGTATCAACTTAGCCAGCCAAAAAATGAGTAACAGAGTATATACAGGACGTTCCTGAAAGAAGATGCTGTAAAAGTTGTTCCTGCACAATGCGCCAGGCCCTGGAAAGTTGCAAAAGGCTGGCAGTTCTATTCAGGTTGACTATGCACACGTAAATGTCTTTGTCAACCTAGCAGTGATGCGTCAATCCACATTGAGGTGAATGACAATGCAGGGACCCTTGGACAATTTTACGAATATAGCACGCCCTTAGTGTCTAGTTTCGCGACTCTAATCAACCACGCTGTTCTTGCATTGAACATTTGATGGGTTTGGTGTTTTATAATTGTTTTGCAAACCATGCCACTATACGAAATTACATACTCTGTTATAATAGTTTCGAAACTGCTTGTGTGAGGGGTGATGCATGTTCCTGATGAGCCGAGATGAGGAAGGGCTAATCGTCAATCACGTTGTTCCACTAAATTTCGGTGGCTGTTAGCTCGCCTCATTTGCTTGCCGTTTTACTATTATTTTGCACATGTGCATAAAAAGCAGTGTACCTACTTCATCAGCCAGTACTGCCCACGTCATCAATGCAACTCCAAATATACATTACCATACGTGTCTTGTAGTGTACTCGTTCAGATTACTTAATTTGTACTCTATTCTACTCTATTTCGCCAGCAAGAAACACACAGAATCACCTTAGTTTCACCTTAATATCATATTTTTTCCTACATTGTGAACGGATGCCAAATCGCAAGCCATCTGAATTGATACAAGTTGAAATAAGTACTATAGTGAAATGATGGACCACCTGCCACCCTCCACCACGTACTGACTCAGCTGAGGACACCCTAGTTTAACAAAAATTCAATGTTTTCACGTGACTTGCTGGTTAAGCACTCATCACGTCGGCAAATGTCGTGCATAGTCGTATACTGAATATTTTTCAGCACTAGCCCAAAAACAATCCACCAACTGTACCTAGTCCAGCAACAATTTGCGAGCTGCTTGTCGTAAATTCCAGACATGTTGTTGCTTGGTCTAATTTGTATTCTAACGTTCAGCTATTTATAAATTATTGCACGCGCGCGTCTGATTGTGACCTGATTGTGGTATTTCAGTTGGCCAATGCAAATTTATCGCTTGCAAAATACGAACCGGTTTCTACCACTTCTTTATCTTCTTAATATCGGTTGACGTGCACGCAACCAAAACACCGTTCATTCAATGAAACATTAAATCTTTGTTTAGAAATGTAGAATGTTGAACATATCTCGTTCAAGGTTCACCATTAGTTTGATCACTTGCCTGTTTATATGGACATTTAAGAGTTTAAATTAAACTTCACAGTAACAAACTAGTATATGATAGAAATGGATAGCAGATTTCTATCCACTAGAAGAAATATAAAAAAAAAAGAAATAAAAACGCGATATCACGACCGGACAGAAATACAGTTTTACAGCCTTAGAAGGGGTAACATTTAACAAAAGAACAATAGTGCAAATGAACAAATCACTCCGAGACGGGACCGTAAATTGATAAGCCTTTCCTGAGCAAGGGAATATTGAATTTGAAAGTGCAGTATGCCCGGCAAATAAGCTGAAATAAAGCCCACAAACTCAAGTCCTTCCTCGTGAACATACCAAAAAGCTGACAATAACCAATATCTCATCTCTAATCAGTAAATGTACTAATATATTGTCTCCCGTCAGCAGCGGTTCCAAAATGGAGAAATATTTACAAACCTTCTATCTATTCTATGTTATGAATAGATCATCCTCAGCCCGGGTATACGTTCATGCATTGAAGCGTAGAAGATTAGTACATACAGGGAATGATATGAATGAGGCTTTGTCTTTACTTGAACATGACAAGCAGCAGTAATCAAGCTTGAACTATCTCCAGGTTAATTCTCTTAAAAGCACTGCCTTTACAATTGACCTTGTTTTCATATCAGTAATCTATTGTGCGGCCAAAGCTGTATGCTTGATATATTTTTCCGAATCCGGAAAAACTCCGACCGAAGGAAAAATGGTTCTATTCTCTACATCAAAACCATCAAACTGAGACTCAACATTCGGGGTTTCAAAAGTAGTCGCCCAATCGGATGCGTAATTGTGCATTTGTATTGTAACGCCTCCTAATGTTGCCAACACACTGCCTACCTGTTCCGTTAGTTAGTCCGAAAATACATCACGTGATGGTCTTCTCATACATTGGGCTACATTTTCGATAATGAATACCTGTAGAGATAAATTTAAGAAAGAAATTTATCACCACATAGTACTATTATAATAGTTCCGAAACCAATATCGGCAGATTGGACAAGAATAGGTGAAATAACCGGAGAATATGGTGAAGAAATCAAGCACATCCCTATTTGCAATCAGGATCAGGAACTTGGAGCATGATGTACTAGTGTTGAAGGGTTCATCAGCAAACGCTGCATCTGCGTTGCTTACGGGAAAAATATGTCTTTCCATTAAAGACCACATAACAATGAAGAAGATGAACTTGCGATTAGTGGCAACCATCAAAATTCAACAGTCTGATGTATGCGTTAACTCAAAGGGCCAAACTTCAAGACCAATAAATTTAGAAAAGAAGTTATATGAGCACACATGGGATAATATCGAAATTAATCAGTATTTAGACAACATGTATGAGAACACTGCCAACAACTCATCTACGGCGTTGTCAAAATCTTCCACTAACTTGAAAAGTCTAGGCGGATTGAGATCCATATCTCAAACTAATCTTTCGTCAATGTATAACCACACTTCAGGAAACTCGTCACAAACGTCGTTCGCTTCTACGAGTAACTTGACCAAGTCGCATACTTTACTACTGGGTAACTATGAATTCCCATTTTCTGCTATTTTGCCAGGAAACATTCCAGAATCGGTGGAGGGATTACCTGGTGTCTCTGTGATCTACCGTTTGGAAGCCTCCATTGATAAAGGGAAATTGTTTCACAACAATATCATTGCCAGGAAGAGATTGCGAGTAATCAGAACTTTGACTACCGATGCTGTTGAGCTTTCAGAATCAGTAGCTGTGGACAATACTTGGCCAGGAAAAGTTGAATACTCTTTAAACGTTCCAACAAAAGCAGTTTCAATAGGTTCGACTGTACCCATCAGCTTTATGTTGGTTCCTTTATTGAAGGGATTGCGGTTAGGTAAGATCACTATTCAGCTAATTGAGCTGTATTCGTATGTGGGATATATCCCACCAGCATATTCCAACGAAAGAATAATCGTGGAGAAGTCCATCAAAAAACCCGATGAAGATGATCCGAACTTTCAATTAGATAAATGGGAGATAAACCACCATTTACGATTACCTACAAGTTTGGCCAAAGTTACTCAAGATTGTGATATTGAGCCATATTTGAAAGTTCGTCATAAATTGAAATTTACAATCGGATTAATTAACCCTGATGGCCATGTTTCTGAATTGCGTGCATCATTGCCATTACAATTGTTTATTTCTCCATTTGTCCAGATCGTTGGTACACATGATCCTGAGGATGATGAAGTGGTGGAACATGGCCACCACTCTCGTCTGGGTGATACAAACTGTGGCGAAGATATTTTGTTCAACAGTCCAAGTTCTGCCTCCTTGAACGAATTAGCAAGCGGAGGGTCTTCTACAACATCATTCCAAGGTCTTATTGCACCTCCAGTTTATGAAAAACACATTTACGACAAGTTATGGCTGGACTTTTCTCCAATTGAATCTCCAGTTACATCTGGAACTGCGACCCCACAATCGATTCAAGCTGAAAACCCCGAGGATTCGGCAGACGTTCATCAACTATTTTCTATGCTGCCCATTGATTCTCAACAATTAAGTCAAAGATTGGGACAATTGAGCATCCAACGTCAATCTCAGGAAAATGCCCACAGTACTGATCTTACTTCAGATTTAACACAAGCAAGACAAAGGGCCACGTTTAATTTGGATGGTGATGCATCTGATTTCAATAACATTCCTTCGAGATCGCAACTATCATCTCTCATGCATCGGAATCAATTAACTTCACCAACAGTTCAATCACCACCAATGCATCTTTCACGAGTTAATTCACTGGAATCATTGTACGACAAATCAGAATTGTCTAAAGTACCTTCGTACTCGCAAGCTATGAAGACAGACGCAGAAGACGATTTGTCTCCTCCATACGTTCCACCCTTACCGGGATCAAATATAAATCTTCACGAGCTCAATAAGACGTTTGAGAAGCTAGGCGCATCAACACCTACAAATACGTTGAAGAACAAACCATTTTTATCTTCACGAGGGTATTCTTCAGCCAACATGTCATTATCATCATCGAACAACAGCTCGCCGTCACAGTCACGAAGTCAAAGTTCTTTAAATTTGCTTACATCTTCTGGAGCATCATTAACAAGAACTTCCTCCAAACGGAGTCTTGTTAACTATGGCCAAGCATCTGCTGTTCCCGGTGGGTCCTCCATTCCGTTATCGAAGAGTCCGACTCAATCACCTATAAAGCCAGCCGAAATCAATGCGTCTTCCAGTGTCAACTCAGCAATTAACATGCCATCGCCCGGTGCATCAAATCGAGCAGCTAGTGCTCCACCTATAAGATCGACATCAAGCTTGAGTTTGCACAATTTGTCATTCATTAACAAGAAAAAACATACAAAAAATTGAAATTAAGAGACTCTTATCTATTTAAATATAGTTTCTACAAGTTTACATAATGCTGACACATATAACATGATAAATTTACATATTTCACGATTGCTATTCCTTGTAGACAATTGACTTGAATATGGCGACCGAAAATTGGCCGGAATCCCCTTTTTCCGGTATACTATTTTCCGTCTAAATATTTCACGATTCTTATTACTAGTATATTACAAGAGTAATGTTTAGAGATAGAACAAACTTGTATTTATCGTACCGAAGAACGGTGCCGCGGCGATCAAGTGGTTTCAACAAACCCAGTGTTCGGTTTGCCGGATTGGATGAAGAAGAATCAGGGTTAATTGGCAACAGACGGACAAGTGGCAAGTATAAAGATAATGCAGACACAATAGAAATGAAGCCTATGTTACCAAGCATGTTTGATATTTCGACCGAATTGGATATCAATCTTTCAATGATTAAAAACGAAATCAACGAATTGAATTCTGTGTACAAAAGATTGATTATTGCCAGCACATCTGATAAGAAGCAAATTGAAAATAGTCTAGACAACCTCAATTACAAAATCTTGAAGGATTTCGAGCAATGCTATGTGTTGATTAAAAAGTTTGAATATCTACAGAAAAACCACCGAAAATTGAATCTACATTACACAGAAAACGATCTTGAAATTTTGGTCAACTTTAAGAAAACGTATGCAAAGAGGATTCTGGACAGTTCGTTAACTTTTCGGAACCTTCAGAATAATTATATAAAATTTTTGCGTGATGATGAGGATGAGTTTGATAGCTTACTCCCATCTAATCCCGTGTTGCAAGAAGAAGACGAAAAGTCGGCAGCAATGAACTCCAATATTGAGGCATATTCCAACCAAATCGTAAAACAGGTGCAATCGACCAATTCTTCACTTTTACAACAAAGAGATAAAGAGATTTCCCAAATCGCAATGGGTATATTGGAAATTCTGACAATCTTCAAAGAAATGGAATCTCTAGTAGTAGATCAGGGAACCATGTTGGACAGAATTGATTACAATTTACAAAACACCGTTCAAGATTTGAAGCAGTCGGACAAGGAGTTAATCAAAGCCAAGGATTACCAAAAACGGACAACCAAGTGTAAGATAATCTTTTTGCTTAGTTTGATTGTTTTTGCATTGGTGATATTGTTGTTGTTCAAACCACACGGAAGTACAAAAGTTATAGAGAAACCCGCTCCTCAACCCCAACCTGATAGTAGACCCGAGATAAACATACCCAATGGTGTTGATATGCTTTGACCACCTCTTACATAATGTATTAATGACAGATCACGATTTCCAAAAATAATGTTACATGTATTGTAGTAAAGTTCGAAACCGACTTTAAACAGAGTCAAGTAGTATACACAGATAGCTCTATATGGCTCATACGAAATCTCGGGTATCGTGACAGAGCACAGCTTGTTGTACAACATAAGGTAAGCTCATTAATAAATTTTTAGTTCAAAACAGCAAACACTGAACAAAACATTCACCAGGAAGGCCATATTTTTAACGTTGTCCGTTTTGCCTTCTCATATCAACAGGGGACACCTGATTCTTGTATCTTGAAGCGACAGGAACAAAGCCAGTGTTGTTTTTCCTCTTTGTAGCTCCCACCAAGTTAAAGTCAGGGTTATTTTGTAAGGCATTCTCTGATGCTGACGGACGATATTGTTGTGGGCGTGGTTGAAATTGTTGTGGACGTTGTTGATATTGTTGAGGACTATATCCACGATTTGCAAACTGTGGTTGCATAGGTTGAGGAGGAGTCTGATTGTAGAATTGTGGAGGTGGCTGTTGGTTCGTTTGTTGATTATGAGGAATGAATTGACGTGCGTTGGGGTGTGGTGAATCGTATGCCCTTTGACTTACACTTGTAAAATCAGAGTCTGAATCGGATCCTTGCAATTGCTGATCATCTTCGTCATTTTCAATATCAAAGTCATCCAATTCAGTAAATGGCTTATGGCCCTCAACTTCGGGGTGATGTTGGAAAACTGATTGATCATAGGTTACAGAGTTCGTAGGATAAGGTGCCTGTTGACGACCATGGAAAGACTCTTCTGTAGACGACCTAGTTGCAACATTTGGAATAACTGTTGGGGCAATCTGCTTGTTTGATTCAACAGGGTTCCCAACGGAGTTGTACACGGAAACTTTCTCAGTACGATTTGAGAAACTCGATTTTGATGACGAATAGTACCCCGGTTTGATTGGGCCCTTGGTGAAATCGTTAGGTTTCAATGCCTGGGCAGTATACAACGACGAATTAAGAGGTGCCTTTGAAGTGGGTGTGGATAAAGTATTTGATGTTGTCAGCTGAGGAACAATTTTTGCTTCGTAACCTTCATTTGAGGATGTATCGATCGAGCCAGTTCTGTTTCTTGTATGGGGTAAACCAATGATTTTAGGGTTATTGGAGAACTTTTCATTAAAGTTTTGGTTGATTTGGTCAAAGTTGGTCAACGACGCAGTATCTTCATCATCGCCACCTTCTCTGCTATCGATTGCGAACGACGCAACGAGCAAGACTGAAGCAATAATAGCAACCGCAGCTGATCCAATTAAACACCACGCTAACCATCCTTCGTATGGATGGAATATAATGACCGCCATCACGGCCACTACAATCAAACATAGAGTGGTGACGGTTGCCAAAATCATGGCGATGCTGATGAAAACAGGCACGAAAAATGAAAATACAATAGCAACCAAGGTGAAAAAACTCAATCCTAACGTCACAGGGGTAAGGATCAAAGCTTTGACGAGGTTATTCCGATTAGATTCGGAGAGGAACCAGTCTGCTTTTGTCAGGGCAAACGTGTAAGGGTATGTGGCTGACATACACTCAGACCCTTTGCAGTAACCAAACACCCCATATACGAAGTTATCGAGCTTACCTAATGGGAACGACGAAACAATTGGGGCCGAGATAGTAGACAACAACAAAAAGACAAGTCCGATGAGCACAAGAGCGAACGCAATACCTCTGAGAGCCAACATTATTCAAAGTATAATTTAGCTAGCTAGCACAAAACCAAAACGAGAGACAAACAAGTGGAATAGACCTAGATTATTGACTTGGTGTAACAAGCGATATTCGTTTGTACGGCCAAACTTTATATACGTGAGGCTGACAGGTGAGGCTGAAGACAGTTAAAAACGCGACCGCAGTAAAGTTGGTGATAACGATATAGCGGTAACAGCACCAAAAAACACGGAATAAAATCTGAATTGGGGTTCACCAGTGACAAACGAGTGCAAACGACGCAATCAAAGAGTTTTAGCGACGTGAACGATCGGGATCAAAAAAAGCGTCGCGCTGGACGTAATTGCAACCAAAATAAACCAAGCACAAGATAGACGTGTACAAGTTTATGTTATCACGCAATACAATTGCAAGATCAACAGAAGCGATGTTATAAGCAACCGACTTGAGACAGATGTGACTTTGAATGGAGAAAAGTGACACAATGAACGTGAAACAATCACCACAGATAAATTAGATTAATCGGTCCTGGGCACGCGAAAATAAACAGGAACACGAAAGTAGTAAATAGCACAAGGACACCACTAGAAGTATCACCGGATGTTATAATGAATAGTACCACACCACAACAGAATCACAATAGTGGAAAAGAAGCGTTGGACTACAAATTACTGTAAAATGTTGTGGATCAGTTATCAGAACGACTTTACTCCTATTACTATCATACAGGTGTCAATGTTGAACGGCATCAAAATAGTACAAAATTATGGAGAGGGCCTGTAGATACCGCCACTGCACCGTGTCATCGTGGCACGATATACACTCTCCCCACCCGTGCATCGCCGTGATGTGTAGAGCCACATATAAATGGAGAAAGGATACA
The DNA here is from genome assembly GCA_030560805.1 of Suzukiozyma palmioleophila. Taxonomy (NCBI): domain Eukaryota; kingdom Fungi; phylum Ascomycota; class Pichiomycetes; order Serinales; family Debaryomycetaceae; genus Suzukiozyma; species Suzukiozyma palmioleophila. Next base: position 126,295 of record JAKTVY010000008.1, read on the forward strand.
CAGGAGAATACAGGAAGTTGCAATGTTGGTGCGATGGTTATTTGCGTAGTACGATATTGTCACAAGCGTGCTTTCATCGAGTTCTAGAATTATATATTTGGAGATTTCTGGATATAGCAAAGGTGGTGCAGTAAGCAGCATCCGATCTATTGTGTTCTGCACCAGCATGCCTGATTGTGTTGATCAATGTATTGGCCGATTTGTGAGAATTCAGTGGTGTAGTATATTATCAATTGACACTGGTAATTCCTGAACCCAGCTTGCGAACGTCAGTGTCATGATTACTATCAGTAGAAATCATTTTAGTCGAGTACTCTGCCACATGGAGCTACGGTAAGCCTTGTAACCAGAAAGAGCTGGTGTACACATCCAACTTGTTGTGTTATGCTATCATGTTGTGATTAGTGATAACTAGATATAAACCTATAGCCATGTCTGACCACTCTATTAATGCAGACATGATATTTCCTTTAGTAGAGTGGCTGTGAGGTACAGCCTGGTCAATTTGACTTGCAAACGGTATTGAGGTATGTTAGCATAGCCCTTCGCAAATAGGTCAAATGCTAGAACAGTCTAGATCCTGCAAACATTCTAGTACATTACAGCTTGACCAAGTCATGACCATTCAAACAGTAGGAATATTTCTATATACCAGTACGGTCATGATGACGCACTTTTCGGTTGAGAGTTCACCAAGTGCCTGTCTTGTTTTGAACTTTTTACACAACCTGATTGGACCCTTCGTACCAAATATCGGGCACCTCTAAAATGTATCGTTCCATAGCTTCCCGGAATCTTGTCCGATATTGTTTTGGAGTAACAATTGTAGGGTCTTTACCACGTTTGTTACCACCAATTAAATTATTTCCTTTGACCCAATTCTCAACCTTTTTATCCCATGTAAATGTCCGTAGCCAATCAATAATCCCAATGTACAATTTGTGTGACGAATCATCAATTCCAACTACTAAGGAATAATCCATCACATCCATTGCTGACAAAAATGAAGTATCGTTGAACAACGACCCACGTAATAACTTTTTCGAATGTTCCTTGACAAAAACAGGTGATTCATATATATACTCAATCATGTTTTCATCCAACAACACCTCATCTTGCTTCCCAGTTTGCTGAACGTGTCTATTTCGCATGGAGCCTTTCAAATCGAAGATTCTTGTAGTATTGTGATTGTAAAATAAATTCTCCATGATTAAGAAATCCATTTTGAATGTCTTTCCAGTCAAAGTGTTTTTGATTTCAATTTGATAAAAACCAAATATCTTTGCAATGGCACTTGATAAGTTATCAAAGATAGATTGACTGATATAACGGAAGTAGAAAGGAGCTAGCGCAACGAAACTTTCGAGTTCACTAGGACTCAATTCTTTCACAATGTATCTATTGTCTAAAGTCTTCAAGAAACTAGACCGTGATTTTCCTCCTTGGCTATCCCATTTGATACATCTACTCAAACTCTGGACGAAGTTATCATTGTTGCCACAAGATTTCCGTAATGCTTCAAATTGTTCAGAGTAAAAGATCTTGCAAGAAAGATTAGCACTTCCATCATTGAATTGATATTTCAAGTGATTCGATTTTCTTTTGATCATTATTTTCTCCAATGGATTAATGTTTGACGAATCAATGTAATTTTGTTTAAACTTCTTCTCAATCTTTATGAAATTCTGTAACTTTTTATTGTCTAAGTCATTCTCTTCTAGACTATCACCGAGCATTTCACCATCTTGCTCTTGTTCCATGGTTTTTATTTTTTGTTTATAATCTGAAGTTGACAAACAAAAGGCAACAAGAGAACTAGGCTCATCCTCTCGAACAATCACTTCAGAATCGGCAAATGTGTGCTCGTCCGATTCTAAAACATATTTCAAAGGATCCCAAAGAGTCGCTGATCTATCTGCCCAGAAGTTAGTCAAAGATTTCAATAATGATTGTCTCTCAGGTTGTGGAATATCTAAGGTTTTACTTGTGTTATTTGTTATATGACTCTTCTCATCATTGACATCATCAATTCGTTTAACGGGATTTTTCTCATCAACAGCAGTCTTGTGTTTCTTTGACTCAGCATGAACATCAACTGCTTCCTCAATATTATCATAAATCTCGACGATTGGTTTACTCTCCACAATTGGATTCGCAATAAATTGATTTTTAGTTTTCTTTTGTAACTCTTGTTCTCTTTGTTTCCTGAACTCCATAGAAATTTGATCAATGTTCATTCTATCAAAGAAACTCGCCAATTGATGAACTTTACTATTTGTTGCACTTGAAGAAATTGACATATCATTCGATTTTGAAGTGTTAACTGTGGTATTTGTCGTATTCGTAAAGCTCCGCAGTTTATTCAATGTACTGTTCGAACCTTTGTCATTCTGTGAAGCAAGTGATGAAGATGAATTTTGGTATTGAATTACAGGTTTTGAACTTCCTGATGTACTGGATACATCCTTGCTTGTAAATTCTTTCCACATGCTAATTCTCTCCGTAAAATTTGACTGGTCGTATAATGAAGATGGTATCATGCTCCCAATTTCTTTCGTTTGTTCTCTGTTCAAAGATGGCAAATCATAAGCAGACTCATTGGAAGTTTTAGTGCTGCTAGCACTGGACAGACTATTATTTTTCGTCTGAACTGAATCTTGCGTAGGTTCATCCTGATCAGGATCTGGCTTTCCTGGCTCTTTCATTGTAGAACTTGTTTCAGTCTTGTCCATTTCACTTTCGTTGTATTTATCAAGTAAAAAGTTTCTCAAGTGGAACTGTGTAATCTTCGTAATTTCAACTTCACTTGGTAAAAATTTCTCTTCAAAATCAGTGAACTCTTTATCCCATGCAACTCCTAATTCTTGCAAGTCTCGCAAGACAGTATTAAGACTGATGTAACTATCTGGTGCACAAGTGTTGTATATCTCATTTGTTTTTGTTCTAATGTTGTGTATTTGAGACTCGAGTAATTGTTTCAACTCTTCAATTTTCTGTAATCCTTCTTCAGCTTTGGCATAAGTATCTACCTTGACTCTATTAAGTCTGTTGAAGATACTTCTAAAGAAAACTTTGGACTTCTTTTGTATCGAGTTCATGACATCAATTTTTAAATTAATATCGAGCTCTGAAACGAATTCCAATTGCTTTTTAGGAACCACCACTTCATAGGTATCAATATGTGAGTATTCCATTCTGATCACTATGTTGTTTAAACTGAAAAATCTTATGTGATTTTTGAAAAATGGATGATTACAGGACGGATGATTGACAGTAGCATTCTCTCCATAGAAGCTCAATTCAAGAAATTTCCCTATTGATAAATAATATGTTTCATCATGCATTGGAACAATTGGAGTTGAATAGTTGCATATCTTACAGGTGCTCCACATTACCCGTTGATTCTTACTAGGGTAGTCATGTTGGTCACTCAGAATATCAAACTTCTCGATTATCACGTCTAGTTTGGCATTTCCGTGAGCATATGTTTTGTAGTGATTTAGCATACTATCTCCACATTCTTGACAAATCCTTGGTGATTCTTGGAAAATTTGGTCTAAGAACAAGCCCAAACATTTGTCATTGTCAGTGTAATAATCAATGACAACAGTATTTGGACCAGTGCATGGTGTTGCATGTTTGATAGATACGCATGAATGCAAAACTTGTATCAGCCTATGGAAAATTGGATAAAGTTGATATGTAGGGTACGTCATGCAATTGGACCAAATTCTAATTCGTGATTCATAATTTCTTTTAAGACTAACAAGTCGATTTTCACTTGCAAACTTCAAGTAGGCTAAAAGATCACTCTCTTGGGGAAGCTCTTTGAAATTTATTTGAAAACTGTCTAACAAGGACTTATCGACTGAATCATTTGAAGATAAATCTTGAATAATCTGGTTTGTTTTGAAATAGTTGTGAAACTTGAGGTATGAAGTTATAACGTTGATCAATGGGGACGGTAACGTATACTCAACAGCTGGTGATACACTTAGTACTCTTTCATTGAACAACTTAACATAATTGAGCACTTCCGTGTTTTCCAATGAATACTCACAAAGCTGAAGTTCAGCTTCTCTGTCGGAATCATCCAGAGCAAGTTCCTCGAGACTTCTATTAATTTCCTCCACTTCTTCATTCTTTGGTCCTGAAATTAGACTTACATTATGATCTTCAAACAAACTCCTTTCAAATTTGGCATTTAGGTAACCTGGCATCAACGTCTCTGCAGCATATTTAACACTGTTCAAAAGATCTTCATTTCCTCCCCTCAAACAAATTGTAAATCCTGAAGAAATATCAGTGCCTATAAAAAACGAAAACGTCTTAACCATATTCTCATATGAATACTTTCGTATCTCAAAGTTGGAACACTCGCCTAAAATACATTTCTTGAAAAACAAATCATTGACTGATTGGAATATATCAGCTTTGGTATACCTGGATATCCTTTCAATAATTTGTGGCTTAACATTTGAAATGACAGTGATTCCAGCTTCTTCTAACAACGAGATAGCCAACCCGCAAACTGTGTCACCAACAACTACTATATCCGGCTCCATTGATATGAGTCGTGATACAAGATTTGTAATGTACACATTCTGTTGAGAATGAATAATTCTCAAACTAATGAATTGATCTTTTTGCTTAAGATATTCAATAGGAAACATTAGCAAAGCAATTTTTGGATTTCTCAAACTAGATGGCATTCTTCTCGAATCGATATTTTTGGTAAAAAACAACCCCTCTAAAACATGAGTTTGTTTGATTTTTCCACCATATATTTTTTTAATTTTCACATATTGCCTTATATCCAAAGTATCCGTAAGCTTGATATGGTTAATTTTCTCTAATGAGTTCTGTATTACTGAAATCCACTCATCCATGTCATCTTCAATATCACAATCCGCTAGACATTGTTTCAATACAATTTGTAGTAAATCATCATGTAGTTTGTCTTGTGGAACAAGTTCTTCCATGTTTGTATCTTCCTTTATGTTTTCTTCATCATTAATCATGTATGATGAAACTTCAAAATCTTCGTTATCTTCGATGTCCGCAAGATCCTGAGAGACTTCAGTATCAAGCGTTTTCTGACTCCTGTTGTTAATAGGAGACAATTGCGTGTCAAAAGCTGGATCTAATGTATTCTCCTTTTCACGACTGACAGTTGAGAAGTTTCCTTTGGGTGTTGTAATCTGTTGATTTAAAACGGGGGAACCAGGGCTGAGCGTTGGAGAGTTTGTCTGGTTTGATCTGTCAAAACTTGGTAGTCTGTAATTGTTTTGAGTCAATATCAGCACATGTCTGCTTGACTTACTCTTTCTCCTGGATCTCATTCTAATTAAGGAAGCATTGGCCCTTTCGTGTGATCTAAGATATTCCGATTGAGGATGGTCCTCTAAAAATGAAATCTGTTTTTTCTGATTTGAGTTTGTTGGAGTTGTTGCATTGTTAATGAATTTAGGAAATACACTGGCAGTTACTATACCGGGATATCTTGGGAACGGAATATCGGTACTTTGCATATTTGGAAATTCACGCAAGGTGGGTACAACATTAGAGCTAGAAGAACCCAAATTTCGAGAGGAGACTTTAGAATTGGTATTGTAACCACTGAGTGTAAGTGATTTATACAAGGACATAGCCTGCTCATCCTCATTCTCACTTTCTTGGTTAGAATTCTCATCGTCCGAATATGATTCGTTCGATTCACTTTCAATCAATCTATTGTCTCTAGCAGAAGAATAGTCATAAGGATTTCCTGTTTGAAGATGAAATAAATCCTTTTCTGATCCTGATTTAATGCGAAATTTACCCTGCGACGTCTTTCTTCCGATTAGATTAGGATAAAGATGACTCAAATTATCTAAACTACCACTTCTATTCAAATCCGGAGAGGATAAACTACTAGGTAGCAAATGGTTGTAATTCTTTAACCAACTTTTGGAAGGACCACCATTTCCCCCATGAGACGTATTTGTTGGAGTTCCAGCATGCGAATATTGACTTTGTAGATGGTGTTGTAAATGATTATACTTTGTGGGATTGTAAATATCATTTAAAACGACACTATTGCTGTAAGAATTTTTAGGTATAGGAATTTCAACAGCTTCACCTGCTCTAGTAGCTGGTATTGCCATTTGAGGTGCTTGTTTCGGATTAGTTTTCACTTCAAGTGGGTATCCAAATGCCTCTCCACGTGTGTAACTGTCTGTAGATGCGGAATTGGCGTGACGTAAAGCATATTCACTAATCTTGGATGACATCGACATAGACCTTCCTCTAGACTGTGTTATTGAGATATCGTCATTTGAAAGTTTGGAATCCATGTTTGATTCCTCTTTCTTTTCTTCCTCATCTTCACTGCTAGTAGAGTCATCTGATAAATAGACAATAACATCACTATAGCACGGCTTGCAGACCCTTAACTTATCGTTGTAAACCTTTTTACTTGGACCCCCATTTCTTCTTTCTTCCTTGTGTTGATTGTAACTAATAAATAAAGTACAGTCAGAACAGAAGATTTGGCCACAGAATCTGCAATGGTGCTTACGTCTAAAAGCAGTAAATGGTTTAAAACAGTTCAAACAGTCAGACACAAAGGAATCATTCATCCAGTACTTCCTGGGAATCCCCCCATTTTTCAATGGGTTATTTGATGGTCTTTTTGGTTTCTTCTTCTTGCGCTTTTCTCGTTCTCTTGAACGGTTTGTCATTATTGATGATGCTGATGAAACAATGTTGTTGTTTATAATCGATCTGGCATTACCGATAATCAAATTACTCAAATTTGAAGATGTTTTCTTCTTCATTGCCACATCTTTGCTTTTTAGAGCATAAATGGAAGATAAACTGGATGATGTACCAGGTTGGTTTCTTTTAATTCCAGATAGTTCTGCCTTAATCGGTGAGCTCTCAGCAACTGAATCTGAATGCAATGACATATCATAATATGATAATGGAGGAAAGCTTGTATTAGCTTGGCTCAGTTTATGGTTTACCAATGAATGGGTTGAAGTGTGGCTGGAAGGGTGACTTGGAGACTCTCCATTTATAGTTTCAGTGTCACTTCCTGAATCATCCGACAATTCGATATCATTGGGCAAATTATTGAAGATGGATGAAATTTTCGTGGTAAGAGACTTGTCCTTGGCAAGGTTTGGCCGTCGTTTAGTATCGATTTGGGTTGCATTTATATTTATAAGCGAGGATGTCGACGAATATGACTCTTTGGGTATTAGTGTGGATAATCTCAAACTCTTATAATCTGATGTTACTCTTGGAGCTGTTGTGTCATCACGAGATATCGATGGAGTCAATGGTACCTCAGATATAGTTGGATTTGATGGAAGTGCTTTAGGGTCATCTAGTTGGTAAACAGGTGCCTTTGTGTCCGGTGCCAGATCTGACACTTCTGAGTGGGTACGACTCAATTTTATGGAGCTTTCTACAGTGGGAGGTTGGATGAGGTCGGTGGCATCGTGGTTGGAAACTCGTGCAATTGGCTCGGACTTGGATGGAGCCTGAATCGTATCTTCTGGGAGTGCCAATAGACTGTCATTGGGTGATTTGACTTCGTCAACTTGGTCATGATTCGGATGCAGAGAATTGTAGCCGGTTACTAGGTTGGAAGCATTGTGGGTCACTTTCCTTAGTGTTGTGGTCAAGATCTTGGATAGGGTTTGTGAGTTGTCCTGTTGAGGGTCTGGCAACGTGGGAAAGGAAACGTAATCGTCGTATTTGTTAGAAATATCCTCATCGTCACTATTGTTGTATATTGGCGTGGAATTGCTCATGTAGATACCTATTTGACTAGAGCCTAGTTGTTGCAAATGCAATTGTAGATACAAATACTGCGTGCCACAATGCACATCAGGGCATCGTTCCACAGGTGCACGGTAATGGTGCGGCTCTCGCTCTACAGTACCACGACTAGTGGAATTTCGCACCACGGAACGGATGGAGTCGTACTACAACGCGTGAACCAGACCTTGGCTTCATGATCCCGTCTGTAGCAGCAGAACGGCTGTAGCAAAACACATGGTCCCGTACCTGGCGCTGTCTTTAATCCCCCACTGTAATTCTTCCGTATTATATTGTGTTACTTTGCCGGCAGAACACTAGCAAAGTACCGTCTTGCTCTATTACCCATGAAACAATTTGAAACCTGGCTCCCAGTCCAGGGCTGTAACCAATCTTCAGCGATACTACTTTACTACTAAAGTGCCACGATAAATCTCTCACTACACGACCACCACCATATATGGCTTTCTACGACTCAATGCCTGTTTCAAACACTGCAACGTGTTGATTGGATACGTGAGCCCAAACCTTTACGAATGGTACACTGCCTCGCGCTCCAAAACAACGCACGGTACTTAAACGTCTCTACTCGGACACTTGTGGATCCAGCACCATATTCCGCTACTTTTTCTGTCTCCACACACATCTTTCTTTTCCCACTGGTGACCGTACTTCGTATAGTAAGCGAAGATCCTGTGGTGACTGGTTCTAAACATAAGCCATATCCACTGAGACTTGGTCCAAGTCACCTCTACAATTGAGTGCTACTACGATCACGATACTGTATTCTACGTCGTTCTACGTCCGTCCGCGTTGTATTGTTAGTTCACCGAACCAGTTTCATTTGTAGGTAAATTTTGATTTTTCACGATCCTCAATTTTCAACAACTAACAAAACCTAAAATTGACGTTTTTCCTATCAAAGTACAATGTCTTCGTCGGGTTTGCAACGCCGGAGAGGAGCTAAGCAGAGTGGAACCAGTACTCCCACCGCATCCAATGGCGAGGTTTCCAACGATGTAGAGCCAGTTTCAGACCACAAAATCGGCTACGATGATAAAGACATAAAAGACCGTCATGAGTTGAAGTTGCCATTATTGACATTAATGGAGGAAGTTTTGTTGATTGGATTAAAAGACAAGGAAGGATATCTTTCATTCTGGAATGACAACATCAGTTACGCCTTGAGAGGATGTATCCTTTTGGAGTTGACTTTCAGAGGGAAAATCACCCTTGTCAACGACCCAGCCAGAAGACGGTTCGATTTGTGCGATCGTTTGGTCGAAGTCATCGACACCGAACCTACGGGCGAAGTTTTGTTGGATGAGGCATTGAAAATTATGAAGGGCGATGAATCGCATTTATCTGTTGCCAACTGGATTGACTTGTTGTCGGGGGAAACATGGAACCTTATGAAGATTAACTATCAATTGAAGCAAGTCAGAGAGAGATTGGCCAAGGGGTTGGTGGACAAGGGGATCTTGAGAACAGAAAGAAAAAACTTCTTCTTGTTCGACATGGCGACCCACCCAGTGAGTGATAAAATGTCCAAAGAATACATCAAAAATAGACTTTTGAATGTGTTGATAAATAGAAATGTCGACTTGGAGCTGCTTGCAAACGACCAATTTCCTTCTGATACGTCATTCAGATACCTCAGAACTATTGCTCTCGTTTGCGGATCGTACGCCGCCAACGTTTTGGAGAATGTGTTGTTGTCATTGAACTACGATAAGCGAGATCAGGCATTCGCAAGAGCGGATGAGTTGTTGAACGACTTTAGCGAATTTCCCTTCAACTTGAACCACGCTTCTCCTCTTGGTTTGGGAGTCAACTTGGGCGAGGAAATCAGAAAAGAATCAGAAAAAGACGCAAAGAGTGAACTACAATTGGAATTGATCGCAGCAATTTTCAATGTGTTTGCGAAAATGGACTCAATTTTGTAAGTTACTGGACTTTGTCGATCCATCATTATTCTGTCACGTTCTATGTAAAATGTCGAGCGAAATCGCTCCGGGGTGACACCACTAGATTCAGGCTAAAATGTATATAGAACACGACGGTGTTCAATTCATATCATTGCCAATACTTATCATGACTCATTTTATATTATACATATAGGTGTTTTCCTATTTTTTGTCAAATCGGATATGTATAGTCAACAGTTTAATTCTCCTGCTACATTTCTTCTTCATGTAAACCTGACCCCTTCTATTACTTAACCAATTCATGCAAATACTTGCTTTTTCCATATATACTCAAATGGTTTCCCGTTTGTTCGAGAGCACCAGCTCCACCCAATTGATCGACAAAGTTCGAAACCAACGACAACCTGGGGTCCTTGCTGTCTCCAGCAGAATCCCACCACATTCCTCCTCCTAATCGATTCAGTTCAATATACTTAGCTTTGATTCTCGCCGATCTAACGTTGTCATAAGTAATCAAGCACTTTTGCTCGCTGCTGTAGCATAAAGCACCAACCTTCTTAGCATCGAAATCTTCTTGTCCTATCGGCAATTTACAGTAGTCTATTGTATCTGATTCAACACTACAACCTCGTGGTTTTTCTTTTGTAAATGCACTTCCAATGGTGCTGGAAGTGGCACCGTGGAAAGCCCGACCGTAAGCTGGCATTCCAACTACCAATTTTCTCGAGTTAATTCCCCCTTGTACATATTTCGAAACAACAGATTCCACACTTAAATTGTTATCTCCATTGTTGCCAAAGAGGTTCGAATGAAATCCAGTTTTGGTAGACCAGCCATTGCCGGCAAAATCGTAGCACATCAAGTTCCAAAATGACAAGTATTTGTCAAGGGACTTGAGATCTAATACTGCTATGTTGTCGTCGCCCCCTGGTGCAGCAATAGACAATGATAAGTCTGGGGCAGTCGTGTTCAATTTTTCACGAACTCCTTTAAGCAACTCAATCAATGAGTTGTTCTCTTCGTGATTTCTAGGGTACTCCCAGTCTATGTCTATACCATCAAACCCGTACTCAGTAATAAATTCACCACAACTGTCAACAAAGTTGTGCAACTTGCTGCGGTCTTGCGAAATAGCCTGAAACATATGGTCAGTTCCCCATCCACCAACTGACATGACCACTTTCAAATTGGGATTTAATTGCTTCATTTGGAACAACTGCTGGAGACTCCCCAACACGTTTTTATCCGGGCTCTTCGGAGACACCATTGGCAATTGCAAGTCACACCACTCATCGGTGAACTTTAGTCTTCCTGTGGCAACGTCTATAGCAATAAATGCGTACATAATGTGGGTTACATCACGAACTGGAATATCGATTGCAAAATGCTTTCTTTGGTACACAGACCAGTTGGAAAAGTAAACCACCGATTTGAACCCCGGGGTTTCGGTCAATTGAATCGGGTGTTGGTCAGAAGAAGGTTCATGCAATCTTTGGCGCAATTTGTCAAACATAATTGTGTTTTCTACACAGTGTGTTTTTAAGGTGGAGAATAGAATTTCGCAGTCGATTTAATATCCTATAAACCGTTTTTTGCCATCGTCATACTTAATAGATTATAAATCATAACTTAATGGGTGAAGAATTGTTGCAACTTCCTCAAGACATTCCTCGGGACCTTGCTGCCAATAGTCGTATCTACAAAGATGAGTGTATGTTCACATTTGACACTCCTGCGAACTGTGAAAATGGGTTGGACATCGATTTGAAAACGTATCAAGGATTCAGCAGAACAGCAACCCACAACTTCACATTCGAGAACTTTCATCGTACGGGCAATCACTTGTATTTGAACATTAAGAAAACGTTGAAGCCAAAATCCGAAACGGACAAGTTGCTCAATCCATTAGGAGAACCGTCGCAAAAGATCCAAAAGTTGGAAATTAAAGACATCAAAGACGAAGACTTTTACGACACTACGATTTCGGTGTACAATATTGCTGAAGATTGCTACTATTCCAGAGACCAGTTGAGTGCTGAGTTCAATCGATTGATTGATGCCGTTTTGACCACCAACTCATCGAATCGTCAACAAGAGATCACACAATGGGAACAAGAGATTTTCCCATGCGACCACTCCCTTGACGTGGAACAATTTGATATCGATGGAAAAGTTGATTTGTCTAAATGTTCTCAGTGTGAGTTAACAGAAAACCTTTGGATCTGTTTGCATTGTGGTGCCTTGGGTTGTGGAAGGTCTCAGTACGGCTCGTCTGTCAAAGGAAACTCCCATGCGTTGGGACATTATGAGTTGACCGGACACCCCATTGCTGTGAAATTGGGGTCGTTATCGGGAAATGAAGAAAGTTGCGATGCTTACTGTTATCAAGACAATGTTGAGGTTAAAGTGTTGGACTTGGGTAAGAAGTTGTTGAAATTTGGTATTGATTTGAACAGTGCAGTTAAAACTGAAAAATCTTTGGTTGAATTAAATATTGATCAAAACTTAAATTGGGAGTTTAAACTTGACGGTGCAAATGGTGAGAAGTTGCCACCAATATTCGGTGCTGGATTAACTGGTATGTCAAATTTAGGGAACTCGTGTTACATCAACTCTGTTGTTCAAGGATTGTTTAATTTGCCTAGTTACAAAAAGTACTTTGAAGATTTGAATTTTCCATTAGATGTGAAGGATCCTGCGAATGATTTATTGACACAATTGATAAAGTTATATGATGGTTTAACGAGTGGAAGATATTCTAAACCAGGAAACATCAAAGGTGATGATTATCAACTTGGAATAAAACCAGTTGTGTTTAAAAACCTCATTGGAAAAAACCATCCAGAATTTCAAACACAAAAGCAACAAGATGCATTTGAGTTTTTGTTGTATTTGTTAGATCAAATTGACAAAAAATTGGGATTGAAATTGAATGAGGCATTGAAATTTGTCTTAACCAACAAGGTTGTTTGTTCGAATTGTAAGTCAGGATCCATCAACGATGAATTGGTAGACAATATAATGGTAAACATTGAAGATGAAGTTGTCAGTATTGATGAAAATGGAAAGAAAATTTATAAGGAGGTTAAATTGATTGACTGTATCAAAAATCTCTGTGCCGCAGATATTATTGAAGGATACAAATGTGATAATTGTAATCAAGAAAATAACAGTGCTACAAAGTCATTGGGATTCAAGTCATTGCCTGAGTCATTGTTCGTTAGTGTCCAACGAATCAAGTTGGAAAACTGGGTACCAGTAAAGGTGGATGTACCAATAGAAATTCCTTATGAATTGGATTTGGCAAGCTTTCCAGCACCAGTATTTGCTAGTGATGAAAATGAGTTACCTAAGGAATCTAAGTCCAAGGCCAACGAATTCAAACCAAATGAAGGTATTTTGGAACAGTTGAAGAGTATGGGTTTTCCAGAAATCAGGTGTATTAAAGCATTAATGAATACAGGAAACAGCAATGCAGATGAAGCCATGAACTGGTTATTGAATCATATGGAGGACGTCGATATTGACGAACCGATTACCACAAGTACAATTGAGAAGAAACCACCGTCGCAAGAGATGATCGACAATTTTGTCAGCATGGGATTTTCTACAAAATTGGCTAATAAAGCATTACATTTGCACAATAATGATCCCAACCAAGCAATTGAATGGTTGTTCAACAATGCAGATGATGATGGCGAAATTGAACCTACCCCTACCGATAATACTGCAGAATTAATTGAAAAGTTGACTGCAGCCCCAACCAGCTCTAAGTATAAATTATCAGGAGTAATTTGTCATAAGGGAACATCTCCTCACACTGGTCACTACGTTGTTTTCCTCCGGAAAGTGGTCGAAGGGCAAGAAAAGTGGGTACTTTTCAACGACGAAAAAGTCGTGGTTTGTGATGACAACTTGCAAGATATCGTCACCAATGCGTACATCTACATCTTTCAACGTAACTAAAACTATGATCTCGGGAGTTGACAGAATTTTCGGTGTGGTTTAGATTGTATAAGTCCCACAAGTAGTTTGTGAACAGTAAAATTGTTCATTATCTATATAGAATCTAAAAATATCTACCTTTAGATGTTGCAATTTTGTTAGGTAATGTTACGTTGCACCATTCCAGTTACACAAAAACTAAAAATCTTTGCGAAACGAACTGAACCTGCCATCTAAGATTTACATGTCAAACTCATCTCAGGTACATAACTAGTGAGAGCTCTACCTTTTAATAGTTGGAAATTTGCAAAAGAAGGTCCACTACAATTCTACGACTATCGCTTGTGTTGCACAATGTACGCCGCATATGCACAGCCAAAGTAACTATCAAGTATATTTGTAGTGGCTATGAAAACAGCCCATTGTCAATCGCGCAGTAAATACTGAGAATCGCATTGTAGCAGTATAGGTTTCATCTCGGAGAACCATATATAACACCACCCAAAATTGAAGTCCCGGTTGTGTGTTGTCATATCCTAGCCACTGCGTACTTCCGCAGTACGTAATCGGCCTACAAATTCTTCTGCAACCAAAGCACTTGCAGTAACCACATTTGTTTTACGATCTTGTACATGTCGCTCTTTCAGACTCAATTCACTTTTTCTTGTATTGTTTAATGTTTCCATTACAGCCAGCGTTGGTAGCTAACGGGCCGTTACAACACCGTATACAGTTATCAACCCTCCGTTATTATGTACATTCCGAAATTGTGGCAGTCGGAACAATTATATGTACATGCATGGATGAAGGAATAGTAGTAATACCGATAAGCTCATAGGACGAAACTCAACAAAGTGATTGTAAGAACATTATCACGAATAAGTGCTCACAATGTAGAATAGATACAGATGTTGTTATCGAACGGCAACACCGTAGTGGCGAACAATTCCTATTGTGGTGATAAAAAATTTTCAGGATTTTTCACTTACATTCTATGACTAACACTAAAAAATTTTATATATATATTGCAACAAGGCATTTGTAAAATTCAACCACTGTAGAACTGTGTTGAGTTTATATATATCATAATGTTTATCACTAATGAGAATGTGGGTGACAGATCCCGTATGGAGGACTGGAGAAGTATGTATTTCTACCATCGTGAACTGCCGTGTAACAGTCATCGCAAGAGATAGACAAGGTTACAGTCAGTGCAACGACATCGTGGTTTCAGTTGCACGGTTAGATACCTGGTGAGGAGAGAAATTGTATGGATTTTATGGTGTTTTTTGACTCAGTTTCGTTGTGTCAGCTCCCGAGTTTCAGGTTGGCTGCCAAACATGACTAGGTGAAAACCAGGGAATGATAAGCGAGAGGAATCGTGAAAGTTTTTCTCATTCGAGCTGCTTTCTATTTTGCGTTTTATCGTTTGCCTTGCGCTTAAGTTCCCAGCCTAGTTGTTTTCGCGGAGTCATTTCTGTGGTGGTTGATTTTTCATTTTGCCATTTTGATAATTCTTCATTTCTCAAGTTTTGACAGTCCAAATCGCCATTTAGTCGTCGCAAATCCAATCTCACTTTGTCGATTTCTATGCTGTTTTCTTAGTTGTTCATTATACTAACATGTAGTTCGTGGTTACGATCCGTTGACTCCACCTGACTTGTTACAACATGAATACCCTCTTACTGATGCTTCCAAAGAAATCATTTTGAAAGGTAGAGACGATGCTGTTAACATTTTACATGGTAAAGATGACCGTTTAATCATTGTCATCGGTCCATGTTCTATCCACGATCCAAAAGCAGCTCTCGATTACGCTAATAGATTACAAAAGCAAGCCGAATTACATAAAGGAGAATTACACATTGTTATGAGAGCTTACCTTGAAAAGCCAAGAACTACTGTTGGATGGAAGGGGTTGATCAACGATCCAGAAATCGATGGTTCTTTCCAAATCAACAAAGGGTTGAGAATCTCCAGAGAATTATTCGTTAACTTGACATCTAAATTGCCAATTGCTGGGGAAATGTTAGATACTATTTCACCACAATTCTTATCAGACTTATTCTCCCTTGGTGCCATTGGTGCCAGAACCACCGAATCCCAATTACACAGAGAATTGGCTTCAGGATTGTCTTTCCCAGTTGGGTTCAAAAATGGTACTGATGGTACCTTGGGTGTTGCTATTGACGCATTAAGAGCAGCATCTCACCCACACCACTTCCTTTCTGTCACCAAACCAGGTGTTGTGGCCATTGTTGGAACTGATGGTAACCAAGACTGTTTCGTTATCTTGAGAGGTGGTAAGCAAGGCACCAACTATGACGCCGAATCAATTCAAAAATGTAAAGCTGACTTGGCCAAACAAAAGGTCATTGACGAACAAAACCCATCTCCAAGAATTATGGTTGACTGTTCCCACGGTAACTCCAACAAAGATCACAGAAACCAACCAAAGGTTGCTGCTGTTGTTGCTGAACAAATTGCCAAGGGTGAAACCGCCATCTGTGGTTTAATGATTGAATCCAACATTGGTGAAGGTAGACAAGACGTTCCACCTCTCGACCAAGGTGGTAAAGACGCTTTGAAATACGGGGTTTCCATCACCGATGCATGTATCAACTGGGAAGATACCGAAAAGGTATTGGCAGTGTTGGCAGATTCTGTTAAACAAAGAAGAACTTTGAACAAATAATTGTAAATATGGGGGTTACGCTTACTTTGGACATAGTCCACTATTAAGGAAAAACGGTCAGTTTAAAACTTGATTGAATCATTGTACTACTAAATGCACAAAATATGTATAAACGTCGTAAATTGATGTAGGGGTTCGCATACTCAAGCCCACGTAATTTGGCCAATTTCTCCTAATTGTCCCCAGTACACTTCCATATCGTACACCAATGTGACGGTGGTACTGACAGAATCGCGGATTTGTACAATGCGTCGTTCCGTAAACAGATATTTAGTTTGGATCGAGAATTACATGAGATCGGAATTTTTGTGCAGAAAACTATATATAGTAATAATTGCAAATTAACCACCGCGTTTAACCACCACCTTACCGACATCGTCACGAGTTGTAGTTCCAAATATTCGATCATATGAGATCGTTTATCAAATCGCATCGAAAAAACGGGTCCTCTGCCTCCGATGACTGCGATTTTGAGCCGGTTCCCAAATTAGTGGATTATTCCACTCCAGTGGCTTCGCCCAACCTTGGGCTGTCGTCACACTTCACCACGCCAAAAGCGATATCTAGCACCTCTGCGAAGAATAGTCCCAAGAAGCTTCTTACTCCTATCAAGAACTTATTTTCTTCCTCCAATTTGTCCTCCAAAATATCCAGTCCTGCTGAGCCTAAACCAAAACGAATATCGAAGGGAAAACGAGACAGTTTTAATGCAAATATTGATGGTCAAAGTACCAAGCCAAAGAAGCTTGACAAATTAAAGTCACGTCCCACTTCTCTGATCAAGTCTTCTCATTCTGCTACGTCTCATTCTGCTCCGCTTCAGGAAACCTCGCATAGCTCGTCAGTGTCAGTAGTATCTGCCCACGAGAAACGACCACAATTGGAGCCGGCAATCATGTTCAATGACATGCCAGTGAAGTCTGCAACTGATTTGGAGGATTCAGCATCAATTGTCAACTCGGAATTCAAAGTTGTGTCTCGACAAGTGAGCTTTAGATCCCCACTTGCAGATGATAGTCCAGATGGTTCCTCGGACGAAGACCTTTCTGATACATCATCACAGTTTTCATTTATCAAGGATCGTAAAGGAGGTAGAAATACCTCGGTCAAATATTACAAAACGGCTGTCAAACGGGAGCCTACAAACACATTCAATCCTCAAGATTTAGGGTACGATCACGAAGATCTCGACGAGTACGATTTTGAAAACAATGGGTTGGACTTTGATGAAAGTGATTATGGCGAAGAAGACGTCAATTACAGCCAACCATTTGACTACGAGGATCGTGAGGAAAGTCCTATTAAAAACGATTTTGGGGACTATGATGACGACAATGCTTATAACGACACAATTGAAGAACAGTTTCATACAAGCACTATCTCAAATCCTTCAATTCATAGCTCGAGAACTGGAATTTCATCATCAGGATCTTTCGCTGTACAACAGAATCCTGTGTTGAATCTAGAGGGACTTGGAGTACAGACTACAAGTAAACCTGGTCAGGGAACTGTTTTCAGCAACCTTAACCATTACGAGACAACTGATGATTTGAGTAACAGAGTTCACTCAACTAACTATTCATACAAGCATGAAGATTTTTCGTTCAGCAATTCGCTTCCTGTTGAACCAGGGACACCGGAGTTTGGTGTACCTCAATCTGAAATAATAAGAGATGACAGTCCATCTGGCATAATTCACTCTCATCGAGTAGACCAGCATGATATTCTGATGAAACCATTTTATCTATCATACCACATGTCTGTTGATGGGTTTTCTGTTTCTGATGCAGATTCAATCGATTCTGATAATTACGGGCATGATATATTGGAAAATTATTTAGAACCTAGCCAACTGACATCAACTGACCAACCTTCTAGTTTTAATGGGCGAAATTCTCCTCAAAAATTAGCGCCTTCAAATGATTATTTCGACTTACCCGAAGTGAATAGCCCATTAATTAATGGTTTAACTATTGGTAATAATTTGCACCATCGATCCGGACGGTTAGCAGGTACACATGTCAGCAGCTCCAAAATACCATCTACTAACCGTGCATTCATTCACCGTAGAGATCAGAAAAGTGAATGTCAAACACCAGAAATGTTTGGTAATTTTATTGGTTCATTTGCAGAAGGGAATTGCAAACTGAAGTTTTTCAAAAGTTTTCATACATCAATCAGCCACAACATGAACTTGATTGTCTCTGAAAAAGTGTCTGATTTTGATCAATTTTCTAATGCTTTTCATTTATTGAAAGACGTGATACCATCTCATACTACAATTAAACTGAATAGCTCGAGCAAAAAGAACAACCAACCTAAATCATTGACGGAGCTGGTGATTCCTGGAGAATCATTGGATCAGCACTTGGACATTTCTAACCATACAACAAGTCTGACAAATAACAACTTGAACACGCATCTCAAGCCGGGACCAAGTATGGGTCATAAACGGGCATCAGTCTTGGGAATGATGGATATTCTTGCAAATATGGAATCATCTCATATAAACCCGGGGAATGAATTATCTACACCATCATTGAAAGAAAATAGAAGATCTGTCGCTGAAATGTTGTCAGCATTGGATGCAATTGGAAGTCTAAATACCTTTGATGTCGATTCTGAAAGCAATAACAAATCACCTTTGCGTCCCAGTCTGGCATTAGCACCACTGGAAGAACAAAAAGATTCTAGCAACTCAGACAGATCAAGTGTGTCTGGTTTGAAAGACACAAAGGCAGCAGATTCATATAAGGATGTGAACGACCTGGGAAAAACTACAACAAAGTCATTGAGTAATAGCAATTCGATCGATAGATTACATCGTGTGGATGACGGACTAGGAAATGGTATTTTAGATCAGGATATTATTGATGAAATAAATCAACTTCCTGAAGATTTCGATTTTGAGGAGCACGAATTTAGATCCAAGATGACATCATCGGAATCGCTACCTTCTTTCTACCGGTCTAATTCGTATAACAAAAAACCTGTCAGGGCGGTGGTTGATTTGAATTTCAAACCTAACAAGATTGAGACGGGTAACAAAACAGTCACTTTTTACAGAAGTAAAAGCTTGAGCGTCACATCTCCCAATTCGAAAGTTAAGCCGATAAACAGAACAACCTCGTTAAATTCTAACTTCTCCACCTTGAAAGACACAGAAGATCTCAGTTGTACTATTGGTAATAAACAGAACGTTTTACTGAAGCTGTCACGTCAGTCTAGCTTGAGGTTATCGGATTCTACTTCTAAGGTTAACTTGAGTACAATCTCTGAAAGAACATAATTTAATTTTTGAAAAACTACAGGTGAATCTGAATAGTCATTGCATTATTAGAAATTGAACACTGTCTCTATGTATATAGTACAATGTTCACGGATATCGAAAATTTAATATGTCGTACTTGGTAACTTGTTTTGACTCCTGATAAAGCTGTTAAAATCATACTTTTCCTGGTTTGAATAGTCAAAATAATTCGAGTCAAGATGAACTGTGTGTCTTTTTTGAGACTTGAGTGTTTCTGATTCAACGCTACCAGGAATAGTGTGAACTAGATTTCTCATGGTTGGTGGCCGAATTCTTTGGGAGTTGTAGGTAGCACTAACACCAGACGATGTCGATGAGGTATTAGATACTGTAGATTTCATTCTGTTGATAGCTGTCAGAACAATTGCAGAATTAGACATATTTCTATTGTAGGCCAATGTCTTGCTTTTTGGTTTAATTTGGAAGTTTTTGCTTGAAGCAATGCTGTTGTACAGTGATAAGGTACCTCTAGAGTAATTACTTGATTGTGTGGAATTTGATCTCTTCATTTGCATCCTTCTGTACTTGGAATAGATACTCATGAGATCTTCTTCATCTTCGACCAAAATAACCTCCACTTCCTCGCCATTTTTTGTCTTTTCGGTGACGGATTTATACGAAAGAGTTGAGTTTTGTCTATGAATGGTGGTTATGTCATACTTGTCTTCAGTCAAGTCGATTACAACACTGTCTTTGTCGTCAAAATCGTCAGATATTGATGTTGGTGCGTTTGGTCTAGACGACCTACTGGACTGATAACTCGATTGAGACGTTTCCGAGAGCATTTCTCTGGTTAAACGTTCTGGATTGGGTAATGAATGACGCTTTAGCGAGGTATTTTGGAACTGTCGAGACAACTGATTCATAACGTCTTCATTCTTTTCGTACATGGCGGTCGATTTCTGGGAATTGTCTTCTTTCATTTTTGCCTCAACAAAATCAACAGCATAATTGACTTGTACTGGAGGAGGTGCAACCACAATTTTACTTGCCAACTCTTTATCTTCTTGTGCTGGGATGGGTTCAAATTTGTGTATAGGTGGTAATTCTTTGTTGAAGTCAGCGGGGTTGAAATTAATGCTGTGCATCGATTTATGGCGAATATGTCTAACTGGTGATTTCTGGGGACTGGAGCTTGGTGTTTTTTTCATTTGATTAAGGTTCAAGTTTGGTGTCGATTTTGATCTTGGTGCACCAATTGAAAGACTTACTGACTCGATATCAGTATCTGAATTACCGTCCTCGTACACAGCATTTAAGTGTTCCCTCATGACATTTCTAGCCTCTTTACTTGGAATACCTATTGGTTCCAAATCGTAATTTGTCGACGCTGAACTCTGAGAACGTACATCATCGAATGTGGAACCATTATAAGATGTATATGATGTTCGAGTTGTATATGATCCAGCTACTGATCTATCACTGAGATCTGGAATTTCGATTTGGCCATTTGATGAAACAAAACTATATCTCGAAGTTTTAGATCTTGTGGACCCAATTGATCTTCCTTTAATCTCTTCTGAATTGGTGATGTTGCTGAAGTTGTTAGGAAAGCTGAACATCTTACCAGTCCCTTCATTTTCGCTGTCTGTTACACTTTCTGAGAGGCTGGTGTTTCTATACATATGATTTTGAAGATCGTTTGCCACATCTCTCTTTACACCAACAGACAGATAATCAACAGGTGCAAGTGCTGCATGTTTGTTTTCATTGACTTTATCTTCATCATTCTCGCTTTCTGATTTCTCATATTCATCATCTTCATCTGAACCTTCATACACTTTTGAGAGCTGTCTTGTTGGTTCAATATACGATGTATCGGTTTCATTTCTGCAGTAACTAGCAATAAAGCTATCTTCAAAGTATCTTTCATTTTCACTGTCATTTTCCACAATATCTTTTTGTATTCTCAATGGGTATGTTTGTGAAGTTAGCTCCTTTTCGTCAATGGAATCTTCGTCAACCCAGTCACTCTCATTTTCGTTGTTGGAAATGTTGCTTCCTGCGACAGTTCTAAGATCCTCATCCTCATCCTCATCATTTTCCAATCCTTCTCTGGTGATGTCGATTGATTTCTGTAATGAATCCCAAGAATAGGCACTTGATTCCGACTCTTTGGTATCAATCGAACTACCCGAAACATTTCTAACACCGAGTTCTAAGTTAACTTGTTGTGGTAATGGTTTCAATTGTCTATTCGTTTCAAGTGGCTCTACCCTGTTAGTTCTAAGTGCCTCAAGTGCTGGTGCTCGTTGTGGAATCAACGTGGCTTGCGATACTTTTACCTCCTGGTTTTGACCAAAAAAATTACGTTTAGGAATAATTGAGTCCTTATTGAATTTTTTTAAAGGAGTTGTTGTTAAATCTACACCAGTAGAATTAGAATATGGTCTGGTACCTTCAGTAAATGACAAGTTCATACTTTTGGATGTATTCAAGTATGCATTTCTCGAGTTTCTCGTAGTATCTCTGGAATTATTAATGTTGTTGAGGGGGCGTGGGACTGGTGGTAAATCTTTTTGGTTTAAATTAAGTTTTAACGGACCACTTGAACCCTCGTCTTCATTGAAAACATGTACCTGCTTGAAATTAGCAGTTCTGGTGGTTTCTGGTTTTTCAATTGATGCGTCAACTGGAAAGAACTGGCTCTTTTCACAGTCCATTTCGTCACTGACGGCATTCGTCCTCATAACGGTCGGCTCCACGGGGAACGGTGTTTGCTTATTATCCTCCTCTTCTAAAGACGCATTTTCACCGATTGATTTAAATTCGATTTTTCTGGGCTTTGTGGGCACTTTAATGCTATTTCTCTTTGATTTGACACTGGATCTCCTAGAACTAGCCTCACTGTCTTTTTCTTCGATGATGCTGAGCTCATCGCACTCCAACAAACGTTGCTGGATTTTATTCTTTGGCGACCGAGATTTGTTGAAAGCAACTGGTGGTGGTCTTCGTGGTAATGGCTGTAGAACCTTTGATTTTTTTCTTGGGGTAGGTGATTCTGGTGGCTCTCTGAATGGGTCGTCGTCATCAGACTCCAATTTCTCGTACCCACTACCAGTGTAAACCAATTTAATTTGCTTTGGAGACGGATTGTTTGGGCTAGCATTGTTGGATGCTCGAGGAGTATTACCAGCACTAAGCTTGGGAGGCAATTTCAACGTGAATGGGATAGGTATAATATGGTTTGGTGAATCAGCAATGTGCAACTTTTCAGCAATGGGAGAATGAGATAGCTCTCTCCATTGATCAGTAAAATTTGATGAATGGATCGAACTAGCCTCACCAGAGATCGTAGGTAAAAATGGCAAGGACTTATCCAGCGTAGGAAAGTCTAATGGTGGAGGCTTTTTCCTGGGCGAAGTGGATCTTGGTCGAGCATCCATCTTGGACGGATGGGATCCCTTCAACAAGATGTCATCGCTGCTGTGATTAGCAGGAGTTGACAACATGGAGTGTTTACAACGCAAGTTATGACTGGAAAGTATATCAGCAATAATGTATAGGGTTAATGAAACAAGGAAAAACAAATAGATTCCTCTGAGGATAACACAAAACGTTGCTGAAGAATGGAAGAATGTCTGGTTGTATGCCCACGATCACTCACAGGTATGCAACTCATTAATCAACGATGTTTATAATCAGTCCCAATCGGGAAATAAGCAATATTTCATCTTCCATCTGATGTGTTTTTTTTTTTGAAATAGTAATCCTATTCGGATATTTTTCCAAATAATCATTGTGCACCACTCTAAGCACCCTGACGCCTATTTCTATTTATATTGTTTCACTCTGTTGTACTAAATGGTCCCTTTGGAGGTGTAGAGGCGTTTGCAAAAATCTGGGTTATATGTAGGATGTGCTTTAAAGGGTCTTTTTTGCAACCACTTAACAGCGGTAACTACAATTTGACATAGTGTTTGGGTTTTCATCTATAGTTATCAGATTCTGTCCAAACATCATGAACGTGGACAGTGTGAGAAAAGTTGATTCATTCCGTGGCAACGTGGTCACTCCTCCCTCACCAACTATTGGTGATGTTGTTTCGGCGGCTACGAATCCAACTATTCAGGGCAAGCTATCCCATGTTTTCAGGGAATCTACTTTTGAAGGGTTGTTGAAACAGGTGTCTAGTAGTGTTGAGTCGGCTGTGGGTGTAAATTCTGTTGAAACCGGTTCTGTTTACAGTGAGATCGATGATTTTCACCCAGAATGTGACATTACCGCCAACAAGAGGGCTGAGAGTGTGGAACTTGAAACTCAAGGACTGAACGAAAAAACAAGTTTATGTAAGAATACTTGCCTTTTTGAAAACCAAGAGAATAGTCCTACTATCTGTCCTAGTGGAGGTAATGTCGGGTTATCGTTTCTCCCGGGTCAATGCGAGCGTCTACCCCGATATAAAGGGGAATCCTTCAATTTGATGGTGGCTGGAAGAACTGGTACAGGTAAATCAACATTTATCAACACCTTGTTTGGATCGAAGTTAATAAGTAAACAAGATAACGATTCTTGTGGTACGATTGCTGTTCAGAAATATGAGTTACTGGAACGGAACTTCCGATTAAACTTGACCACCATTACCACTCCTAGTTTTGGAAGTGGAATCGATAATCAGTTCAGCTGGTTGCCAATATGCAATTTCATTGATGAGCAATTTAGATTATACTTGTTTCAACAGGAGCAACCAGTTCGTGATCGTCTGGTTGATAATAGAGTTCATTGCTGTTTGTACTTCATTGAGCCTTGTTGTACACGTTTGAACAGATTAGACATCTTATCAATGCATGCAATTTCCCAAAGAGTAAACTTAATCCCAGTCATTTCCAAGTGTGATACATTGTCCGAAGATGAATTACAAAAATTCAAACACCTAATTAATTCAGAGTTACAGTTACATGATGTTGCCATTTGTGACTTGATTCTAGATCATTTTGTCAAAGATAAGATTACAAAATCTGTACCATTTGCAGTAATCGGATCCGATGAAATCCATAGTGGAAAACGCGGCAGATTATATCAGTGGGGATTAGCCGAAGTCGAAAACCCCAAGCATTGTGATTTCAGCTTATTGAGAGATATCTTATTACGTGAAAATATGTTAGATTTGATTTCTTCCACTGAAGCCTGCTATGAACGGTATCGTTTGAGATGTCTTGAGAAAAGGTTTGAACAGGGGAACAAAGAAGGAGTTCCTGAAGATAAAATCAATGGTTTCGAACAACTAAAAATCTATCACTCGGTCACTTTGTCCGAATTTGAAAAAGAAGAAAAACTTAATGAAACTATATTTGAGTTGAAACAACAGCAAATCAAGGATAAATTAGGAGAGTATATATCAATTCAAGAAACCAGATTTAAAGAATGGAAACAGGCACTAGTCGAGAAGCAAAATGAATTAAACAAGGATATCGAATTGCAACATAGTAAAATGGTCGAGTTACAGAATGAAATAGATTTGCTAATGAATTCGCCTAATGATAGCTCAAAGTCCATTGAAGCTGAATAGGTAAATATATCGAAAATATCACTTCTAAGTAGTTTAAAGTTATTTTAATCAAATTGAAAAAAAAAATAAAAAATATGAAGAAGACAAAATCTAAACTAACCCAATTTGGGTAATAAATTACTAACACTAATTCTATGTAACCATAATAATGCCACTCTAAAAATTACTAGCAATGGCTGCAAAAGTAAGCACAAAAATGAGTTACTTTATCACTTCCTACACATTAGAACTTACGTAAGCCCTAAAAGATTTTCAGTTGCGAACAGAATCCGTCCACTATAAAAAGCGATGAGAAAGAAAAAAAACCAAATTTATTTGACTTCAGACGAGGATCCAAATAGTAAGTATTGATGCTTGTTGTAAGACAATTAAGTTATTAGGATGAATTTTTGTATTTCATATGTTTTTTCTGGCATCTCTAATGTTAGAGCTTTTCAGCTCGATGAATACAACTTTTGACTACCTATCTGATGAATAACTTTAGTTTTACATGTATTTCTCTTAACCTATATTAACATTATAGAATCGTGAATATAGTCAATAAACAATATTCCTAAAATCGTTAATACTGTAGATCTTCGTTCTATATATGCTTTAATGAAGTACAAATTTCTAACATTCTATCTTTAAGCACAGTAGTCATATTTACAAGCTAAGTGTACACCAGAAGTTCCTTGTTTTCCTGCCTTTGTGTTTATTCTCTGGTAAGTTTTACAGCCTTATAAACCATCGTTTCGTAGCATGTCTACCTGGACTGAGCTCGTGGTAGCCATAGGTCGATGTTGCTGCACCATCACTACCACGGTACAGGTTTTTTTCTGTTTCGCGGTGAAAAATTATCAGGCTAATCTTTCAATTGAAGTACACAAGTTCGTCACCAAGGGACTATGGACATATCCTATGGAGCGAGCGAGCAGAATCATGTGGACGAATTAGTGGAGCAAGTTGCAAGTTTCTCTTTAGAAAACCACGATGCTGTTCAAGTTCGAACTATTAACTTAATTCTTGATCATTCAGCGTTCGTTAGAGGAATCGGTAATATAAAGAGATGGTTCAACCCTGATTATATCAGATCCAGTATGGTAAACGCAGACGAAAAGATCCAGTTGAACATTTACATTCCATCGTATACTTTACATGAATTCGATTTTGTTAAAAAGGGAACTTCCA
Source organism: Suzukiozyma palmioleophila (assembly GCA_030560805.1). Classification (NCBI taxonomy): domain Eukaryota; kingdom Fungi; phylum Ascomycota; class Pichiomycetes; order Serinales; family Debaryomycetaceae; genus Suzukiozyma; species Suzukiozyma palmioleophila. Next base: position 152,661 of record JAKTVY010000008.1, read on the forward strand.
TGATGGCCACTAACGCAAGAGAGGCCATCAGGTTTATCGATAGAATTTTCGAAAGAGATGATATAATCTTGAATGGTAGCCAGAACAATGCAAACGACAATCCCATCAGATACGGAATTTTTATTGAGTCCCCACGGGAATCAGGACCATCATGGAACGAATGCTTAAACTACAAAGTTCATTCCCCCAAAGTAAGAGAATTCCCCAACTTCAAAACAAAGTTTGACTCAAACTTGATTGGCCAGCAAGTTATCACTGACGATCAATACGATGGTTTTACATCGCACTTCAAGAGCAATGCTAAATTGAACGATATCCAATATGAAAATAGTCCTTCGTATCAGAACGCCATTGCTAATTCTGACAATGAGGCAGAAATGCCCATCAGATTACGGTACTTGATTCGGTCATGTATTTATAAACGTTATATTGACACTCACAATCCTAACAAACCCCAAAGCTCATTTGAAGATTGGAAATTAGTTACTGAAGACCCCATCACCAAAGTGTGGGTAAAGAGTTTTGGCATTGACTGTTTAAATGTCAACGATGCCGAATTGCTCATCTTCAAAAACTACGATGTTAATCAGTTTAATACAACTCCTCACAGTCACTTTTCCTTGGATGAAGGATACGATAACTCTAAGAATATTTTACAAAATACAATAGATACCACTCGGTACAGCTACACCACAGCCAAACCTACAAATCGCCACAAACCGAACACATCTAAGCAACCCAGAAGGAAAAACAGAACCAAGGTCAATAGTGTTGTCAGCGAAGGATTTACCAGTGTCAATGGTGAATACATAAAGAAGGAAAGATTCGATGCTATCAATTATGCCCCTAGAGGTAGTGGAGAATTATGGAAACCATAATACCGTATTGTTCTCTATCATGCCAACAACATTAGCTCATTTTCATGATTCTACAGCGATCGAGCTCTGCTCATACAGTTACAGAACTGTCTCAGAAATTCCATCATGAAGGACTTTCAGTATACAACAGACTACTTGAATAAGAACTCAGGATCACCGTAATAAATGACTCAACAAAATCATTTGGACACATGCAATAATGTAGAAAGTGGACGCAACAATAGATGGGCTTAAAACGATGCTTCTACTACAAACATCTAGTGCCTTGAAAGTATTGGTATTTCTTCTGTAGTCAGTAGATAATTGGTGGGGAACACCGTCTAACGCTCGACCTAACCGTTATCCAGTGCTACCATTTCTCCAGAATAACTTCCCCACTAGTAGTTTTTCCACCAGGCGAAATTGAGTAAACCGTTAACGGTAGCGCCCATACTAAAAACTGAGAACCACACGACAAAATTCCCAACTCCCGAAAAAAATTCACGTTATTAATATACGATTGTTTATCTATAGTATACTAAAGAGTGGTTAATTCGATACTAGCTGTATAATCCATCACAAAAGTATTGTCGAGGATTTGCATATTAGTTTTGCAAGATGAATAGAGAGTTCACGCGGGAGAAGATCCAGGAAATACTCCAGCGTTGGCAACAGTTAAAACAACAGTTTGGTGATCAAGCCGTAAATGTGCCTGAATTCGCCCAACTATCGAAGATCATCAAATTCATACAGCAGAATCAATCACAACAACGACAGCAACGTCAACAGGTTGCTACTGTTGATTCCGGTGGGATTCCGAATCGCCAGCACCAGCCTGATGGTTCGTCTATACCCAGTGCTAACGGGCAGAATGCCATGCGTGACAATGGGGTGGTACAACCAAACCCTGTTGGTGGAATTGGTGCTGGAAATTATAACCAGATGTCGCATCCACCAGCGAACCAACCCAATTTCAACAACAACCCCAATCCCAATCCTAATCCTATGAATATGAACCAAAATAAAGTTGGTCAAAATCTTAATAATAATGGTGCACCAATAACAAATGGAAACATGAACGGTGGTATGCCAAATGATAGCTCTCCGATAAACTCGGCGGAATCGGCATTTACTGCACAGCAATTTCAATTAGTCAAGTCCCAGTTCCAAGCTTTCAAGTTCTTACTGAGGAACTCGTCTCCGGGAAACCAACCAATTCCACAAAATTTGGTTGACTTTGTTAGCAATGATAGATCGGCATTCCCCAGTGGAGGTTATTTACCTTCTGTTAATGCACAAAGCCAGGTTCAAAAAAACCCTCAAATACAACAACAGCAACAGCTACCCCAACAACAAGTTCAGCCCCAGCAAAATATTCAACAACAACAACCAGTTGCACAACCACAAGGATTACCATTACAAAACAAACCAGTTGAAGCAAATACACCACTTTCTATTGGAACTCCAGAGTTGAAGAAATTCCAACGTCCTCCAACAAAATTTTCACCCGTAATACCTTCAGGTGCTCCCCAATCAACTACAAAACCTGAGAGTGATCTTGCGTCAAAATTAAAAGGAATTAAACCCATTTTGTTGGACGCAAAACCACCTTCACAATTGAAAGACTTAGTAGTGGAAGAATCGGAAAAAATGGTTATCCCAATTAGTAGACCTAACGTTCAAGTTGACTGTTTTGAATTACCACAATATTTCACTGATAAAGATATACCATTCAATAAGGTGTATGAACCACAATCAAGACTTCAGTATCCCTCATTATTACCTAATGGCATTTCTGTTGAAGAAATTTTCCAAAATAGAGAGTTATTATTGGTATTGCAAATAGAACAACAAATTGATAACCTAAAGTCCAAAATTGAAACTGAAAAAGATGAATCACAGCGTGAGCAACTTTCAATTGAATTGGCGAAATTGCAATTATTACCATACCAGAAACAATTAAAAGGTAGTATCCTATCTCAAGTCTGGTTCAGCAGATCTATTTTACCAAATTCGCATCCCAACTTTTTAGCAAAATTCAGCACTTTGTCTCTCGAGAATGTAAGTCAGTCTCATGATTTATTTAGACATCAGATGTTGACACTTTTGCAGGTTCAAAATCAGAAACATCAGACAACTATCAATGAAATTTTGATTACTAGAGACAATCAAACAACGGCATTAAACAAGAGGCGAGACAGATTAGCAAGATTTGCAACTAAGGTGAACAGTTTGCATAATCAAATCGCAAAAGAAGAACAAAAGAGAATTGAAAGGATGGCCAAACAACGTTTGCAAGCTTTGAAATCCAATGATGAAGAAGCATATTTGAAATTGTTAGATCATACCAAAGATACAAGAATTACACATTTATTGAAGCAAACCAACCAGTTCTTGGACTCGTTAGCTCAAGCGGTTCAAACTCAACAAAAGGAAGCTAACCATAGATCTGGAAAAACCAATGATGCTGAACTCGAAACAATGGATGCAGATGAAAAGAGAGAAAAACTAGATTATTATGAAGTTGCTCATCGTATTAAAGAAGAAGTTTTGAAACAACCTTCGATTTTAGTTGGTGGTACCTTGAAAGAATATCAAATTAAAGGGTTACAATGGATGGTATCTTTATTCAATAATCATTTAAATGGTATCTTAGCTGATGAAATGGGTTTAGGTAAAACTATTCAAACTATTTCATTGCTTACCTATTTAGTTGAAGTGAAGAGAATTAACGGTCCATTTTTGGTCATTGTTCCATTATCTACTTTAACTAACTGGAATCTAGAATTTGATAAATGGGCACCTGCGCTTAAAAAGATTACGTATAAGGGAACTCCAAACCAACGTAAATTATTACAACAGGAAATTAGATCGGGAAATTTCCAAGTATTATTGACTACATTCGAGTATATTATCAAAGATAAAGCGTTATTGTCCAGATTAAAATGGGTTCATATGATTATTGACGAAGGTCATCGTATGAAAAATAGTAACTCCAAATTATCAGAAACTTTGACCCACAATTATCATAGTGATTATCGTTTGATTTTGACTGGTACACCGTTGCAAAACAACTTACCTGAATTATGGGCTCTTTTGAATTTTGTATTGCCAAAAATTTTCAATTCGGTGAAATCATTTGATGAATGGTTTAACACTCCATTTGCGAATACTGGTGGACAAGATAAGATTGAATTAACAGAAGAAGAAACATTGTTAGTTATTCGAAGATTGCACAAAGTTTTGAGACCTTTCCTTTTGAGAAGATTGAAAAAGGATGTTGAAAAGGATTTGCCAAATAAGGTTGAAAAAGTTGTCAAGTGTAAAATGTCTTCATTGCAATCCAAATTGTACCAACAAATGTTACGGTACAACATTTTGTACGCAAGTGATCCTGCTGATGGTGCAACTCCATTAATCATCAAGAATGCAAATAATCAAATCATGCAATTGAGAAAGATTTGTAACCATCCATTTGTGTACGAGGAAGTCGAAAACTTGATCAACCCAGCTGTTGAGAACAATGATCAAATCTGGAGAGTTGCTGGGAAGTTTGAGTTGCTAGACAAGGTCTTGCCTAAGTTTAAAGCTACGGGACATAGAGTTTTAATTTTCTTCCAAATGACTCAAATCATGGACATTATGGAGGATTTCTTAAGATATAGAAATTTGAAGTATATGAGATTAGATGGGGGTACGAAAGCTGATGATAGAACTGGTTTATTGAAATTATTCAACGCTCCTGACTCCGAATACTTCTGTTTCTTATTGTCGACTAGAGCTGGTGGGTTAGGTCTTAACTTGCAAACTGCAGATACAGTTATCATCTTTGATACTGATTGGAATCCTCATCAGGATTTGCAAGCTCAAGACAGAGCCCATCGTATTGGTCAAAAGAATGAAGTAAGAATTTTAAGATTAATTACCGAAGATTCTGTTGAAGAAATGATTTTAGAAAGGGCACACGCAAAGCTTGAAATTGATGGGAAAGTTATTCAAGCTGGTAAATTCGATCAAAAGTCAACTGCAGAAGAACAAGAAGCAATGTTAAGGGCATTATTTGAAAAAGAAGATGAACGTAGATCTAAAGGATCAACTGATGAAGAAGATGACATGGATGATGACGAACTTAATCAGGTGATTGCAAGAAATGATGACGAATTAGCTGTTTTCAGAAAGATGGATGAAGATAGGATTATTGCAACAAGAAATGCACCATACCCAAGTCGTTTGTATTCGGAACAAGAGTTGCCAGAAGTATACAAGAAAGACCCCGGTGAAGTGATCAAGAAAGACGAGATCAAGGTGGAAGAATATGGTAGAGGTTCTAGAGAACGTAAGGTAATGAAATACGATGACAACTTGAGTGAAGAACAGTGGTTAAGAAAGATTGATGGGTTTGTTTCAGGTGATGAAAGTGACTCAGATGTTGAACTTAGACCCAAGAGAAACAAAGGAAGACCAAGAGCTAAACGGGCAACAGATTTCAACAGCGAAATTAGTAGCAAGGCAGATTCTCCATCAGAATATGGTGATGGCAAGCGTTCGTACTCTGATTATTTGGGAGGTGACAGTCCAGAAGCTGGATCGTTAAGTAAGAGACAAAGAGCTAATACACCTAGAGGAGGATCGAAAGGTAGAAGCAACGCAAGAGGTAGAGGTACTGGACGAGGTAGAGGAAATTTGGCCTACCGTGCAACACCAACCGTTGATCCCTTAACTTCTGAAGAACGTTCCAAATTACAAACTGTCCTTGAAAATATACTTGATTGTATTATTAGTTATAGAAACGATGAAGGCAGATTGTTAAGTGACATATTTATGGTCAAGCCACCAAAGAGATTATATCCAGACTATTATGTTCTTATCAAACATCCAATTGCGTTAGATACGATCAAGAAAAGAGTGTCCAGTAAGATTTATGCAACGGAACGGGAATTATTAGAAGATACCCATTTAATGTTCAGTAATGCCCGGATATATAATGAGGAAGGATCAGTTGTCTACGAAGATGCTAAGACATTGGAGCAACTAGCAATCAGTAAATTCAAAGAGTTGACGGACTTACCAAATGAAGCTGTTGAAAAGACTCTTGATTTCAAAGAGTTTGATGAAACGTTTAGCTTGAAACCATTAGTAGTTGGTAATGCCGTCAAGCATCCAGTTGAAGAACCAAAATTAGACATGGACGCATTTGACTTGCCAGATTTTCCATTAGACTTGGAGACAGGCGATTCAACACCCGCAACATTTGAGTAAATGCAAAACCATTCATTTCAACTATTGTATAATTAATGCATGTATAAAGTATACACCAAATAAAACTAGTTGCAGACCAATATCTCACTATAAACCTCTTCCTACACAAACGCACTACGACTCGTATCTCGGCAATTCCTCATCAATATGAGAGTTGTTAACTGCATCATTGACAAGAATGTCGAAAATCTTCACCATATCAAACAACCCTCCGTCATTAAATTTGATACTACCATTAATATACTGATTTGGCGGGAATCCGTCACATATGGATGAAGATAGAAACTTGAATTGCCAATAATTGGGACCGAACCAGGGAGACTTCAATTCATGGGTAAATTGAAGAAGTGGGATCGACGTCATTGCAAACAGAAAATTGGATATATCTCCCTGTGATGCCGTTACATATATAAAACGTTTATTTGTAAGATATAAGTATCCGTCATTACAGTTGATCTTGACTCCAGATGATGCAATGCTCAAACTCTGTCTTGCCGAAGGAGATGCATATCTCACAACCTCTCCATTGTCCAAATCGAAAGGTATATTCCTGCCTAGTAGATTCTCATGACTCGGCTTAAGTGCCAACGTATTGATAGACATTGCGTCTTGTATTCGGTATTCTTTATCAATTGTCAATTTAGGCCTACATAGAAGTACATTGATTCTCAAACCCTTTTTAAAATCACAAAGTACGTAGAGAACTGATCAACAAAACAAGTATTTGGTTATGATGCACAGCAGGCACCAAACACCCATCGTAGTAACGTTATTCATGGCTGTCTGGTATGGTTTCACATAACGATGATACATATGGTAGCGCCGACAAAGATCATAGCTGGTGATGATGTGATTGTTTGGCTTCGGGCAGTTAGGTGGTGGTATTTCCTTCTGCTGAATGGCAAGCTATCGACTGCTGGTATTTTACAAAATGTAGTAGTGGAATTGTGTAGCAAAAATTCAAATTTAGTTCGAGACGATTGTGGCATGTAGTCGCACAAGATATCTCATCGCAAACTGTTATAAATGAAGAGAAGCACGATAGTGGCTACTTTTTTAGCATTGTTGCATTAGTACGGAGTGGTATAGACTAGTTGTAATGGTTAGTCTACGTAGTTTCAATCCTGTGTTGGCCACGGTTCTCAATACTAAAGTGAAAGCCCCAGGTAGAAAGTTCATTACTGATCCTACAATATGTCAAGCAATAATAGACAAATTAGATCTAAAGTCAAAATACCAAACTCCAGGAAAAATCGATATAATTGATGTCTTTGCCGGTAACGGAATATTATCCTCCATGTTAAATTATGAATTGATGCCCAGGAACCATGTAGTTATAGAAAAGGTTCCTAGTGCAATTTCATTTTGGAAAAATGGAATTGATCACTTGAATAAGACGACAGGCAATAAAGAGAACTTTATACTATGTCAGAAAGATGGATACAAATGGGATACATACACTTCTTTGTTTAAAAGTAAGACTATATCTTGCCAGGTCCAGCCATCGAGCAAGATGCACGATGAGCTTTTACTAGTAGCCAATTTGACCACATCATCTGGAGAGTCACTACTTGCACAATGGATCAGCTGTTCGGCTTACGGAAACTGGATCCATAAATATGGAAGAATAAGAATGATCTGTCTTGTTACCGACCATACAGCCAAAAAGTTTTTTGCTGGACCTAGCTTTAACAAGAGAAATAAAGCATCTGTGAAAATTGATTTGTTCACCAACTCAAAGTTGGTTGCAATCACTGATTCACCAAACTCAGCTCAGAGCCCCGCTCATGGTTATGATCCCAATGTAGTGTTCAGGGATCAGCCAGTGTTGATCCCAAAGTATACAACACTCTCTGAGTTGGCTGTAGTTGAAATTGAACCAAAAGGTATTGCGATGGAGAACATCGATATCAACGAAAGTTTGACACAAAATATCTTCTTACACAAAGGTCGTCCTTTATCAAGAGCTCTCGCAAATGTTGCACCAGGAGCAGACGAAGATTTACCCAAGATGCTACCTCATGAGCTTCTTTCCAAAAAACCTACAGACTTTACTGCTGAGGAATGGATTATGATTTACGATGCTTACGATAAATGGCCATTGAAGCCCTCCGATCTGTTTGGAGTAGATTTCTTAGAAGACGAATTACGGGGAATGTAAAGCCTAGAGAAAATGTACATAGCTAGACAAATATACAAAAACCATAAAATACAAACAATTTTTACTTCCTCTATATCTCCTCTTTGAATCTTGATGTAAACATCTTTGTTTCTGAGTCGAATAGACTTGAATCGTCAGTCTTTGGGCCGCTAAAAACTTGAATGCGCTGTAACATAATCGGTACGGTCCAATTCCTGAAATGATGCTGAGTGTTATGTCTTTGCTCGTAGGTAGAGGATTTGGGATTTGTTCTAGGAAAAATGAAGTGATTTGTAGAAGGTTTTGCTTTCGGCAAACACTGAGTTTCGAAACTTGATAGCCCCAGATTTTTCGAACATGTTGATTGTTTATCTAACTGACAATTTGACAACAGATTGAAATTAAACGATTCTGTTGAAAATGAACTAGGTGTTGTATTCTCAACTTTATTACTGGAATTAAATATCAGCTTTGTAATAATTCCAATCGATATTATGGTTGAATATATATTCATCGCTGATGAAATTAGTAGAACAATCAAATCAAACATCAAAGTACCTGATCTGTATTTAATACACAAGATAGTTACAATTATCATTGTGAATGTGGAAAAGATTGACCCCAGAATTGTAATAATTGAATGTATGTAAACCAACAGAATACGACGTGTAGTCTTCGGACAGTAAAGTACGACAAAGCTGAAGCAGCCCATAGAGAGAGTTAGAAGTGAAGCATTATACCCAATGCAACATAGTTGCTTTAACCTCAATATAGTATTGGGAAATCTACCTCTAGGTGTGGTACTCAATTTCATTAGTTCTTCAGAATACGTTAAAATTCTTGAATGAGACTTCTGATGATACTTTTCCACAAGCATTGTTTGAAAGGACAACGGATTCGACACAATTGTAGTTGAAGAAAAGTTGAAGAACGCCTCTGTAAGAGACAATGATAAATGGCTATCAAGACGTAATATTGGTTGAACGACAATTGTAGACATACTATTATATGACAAGTACTTATTTTCGTTTCTTAAATAGATATCTTGAAAAAGGGGAATGATGTTATCACGAAAGTCTCTGTCTAAACTCTCCAATGGGTTTGCAAGAACAGGTATTATATCTATGAAGGGTAGTTTTGTAGTAATCGTGAGTGGAACAATGGCTCTAAAAGTTAAAAAGATTAGGATGATAACAAACCAGGAAAATAACCACCAAGAATGGTAAAGATCCTGTTGAACTGAGGGTGAAAGGTGTTTCCGGAGAAGCTTACTAGCTTCAATCTGAAGTTTCCCTTGGTCACATATCATTTCTTCAGACGGTGAAAGACCTCTTGGTAAAAACTGTATTTGTGTTCTCGAGGGGTTTTTTTTTGCAACCGAAAAAATTACCACATAAGGTTTAGTGCTGAATTACGACAAATAAAATATGAGACACCTACTGGTGCTATAAATCTGTTAAATTTAGGTGTTCAATACGATGAAGTACAAATTTCTACGAGCCACTTACACAATCTGTTTCAACTTTAATTTATATTTGAATTAAACAACTTAAAATTTTCTGTGAATTGATATAGTATAAGATTAATGCTATATACTAGTCTATTGATACATTTGGTAAATTGGCAAATAATTCAACGAGCTTTTCATTGTTGAACATTCCGTCACCTGCTGGTCCAAAGTATGATGCATTTGGTAAGGCGTTCAATAACGCTACGATAGTAGGGCCCACGAACGACGATTCTTGTTGCGGTTGGTTGAAAGTTGTGTTGGTCATAGGTTGTTCATGATTATTTGTTGACAATTCTGGTTGATCTTTATCGTTATTTTCCCTTCTTCTCTTTTTTCTTTGTGGTTTGTCTTTTTCATCATCATCATCTGTGTCCAGTTCTGCGTCTCCAAATTCATAATTTTTAATCGCATTAATGCCATCAATACGGTATCTATCACTGAACAAGTCAATCGGATCATCTGTTTTGAATAACTGTTCATATTTTGTACAGAAACTATGCGCAACATCAAGAGAAAGGTATTTTGATGCATATGTTATGTATACTTTTAACAACCTTTTCAAGCTTGATTTCTTTTTGTTGATCTCCTTTGCGATTACTTTTTTCCCTTCTTCGTTCAAATTAGATAATTCCAAAGTTTCAGTTAGTTGAGCTATTTCTTTGGATAAATTGGAGTCAGATGCTTGGATCAATTTCCTTATATTGTCAACATCATTTATCATTATCAAATAGTTGAGGTATGCCAACAAAAACTTCCCATCCGTTGAAAATGGTACTGTTTTGAATGCTAACTCAAAAATCTTAAGAGCAATCTTTTGATTATCGGAAAAGTGTTCCAACAATGCATTTTCAACAAAGAATTCATATCCAATAGCAGGGAAATTCTTACGAGCTTGCTTGAAAATTATTCGTGCTTCCTTAACTCCCTCTGCTCGTTTACATGCTATCATAAGTTTAGTATAAACAAGAGTAATTGATTTGCCTAGACTATCTTGAACCCTTTTAAGTTTAGCAATCTCATTGTACTCCTCTTTGGATAACTGATAAACTTGTTTTGTTTCCATTTCAGCGTCATCATCTGCCATATTGTTATTATTTACCGAATTTTCGGTTTCATTATTATTATTATCATTTGAATTAGAACTAAATACACGGCCCTTTATCGATTCTATCTTTTCTGTCACATTAGCATGATCGACTTGTAGTGCTTTAGTGATATCAAGATAGACGGCTTTTGCCTTTTCAAAAGTTTTATCTTTTTCATATAATTCAGCCAATTGGAATGTTAAAAGTAAACTTTTAGGATTTAATTGCAAACCATCTGCAAGTAGATCAATACATTTGTTAATGTTAGCTTCCTCATTTTGCAATAACAAATACTTGCAATATTTGAACCACAATTCTGGAACGAATGGTAATGCCAATATTGATTGTCTATGCACATATGCCACTCGTTTTTCGACTAGAGCTTCGTCCTTGATTTCCAAGGTATTCTTTTTCTCATACTCAATCCAACTCAACCATAACTTTAATTGAGTTTTAATGGATTCTGATTTTTCACCAACTACTGAATATGGCAAAATATCTCTCGTTAACTTATTGTGTGTCACGGTATTATGCCATTCGGTATTCCAGGATCTTGCCAACATAAACTCTGCTGATTTTTCGGAAATGAATTTGTTAGATGTAGCAGGATTTACTTCATTTTCCCATTTGGTGTATTGGGTCCAGTAAGTTTCAATTGATTCTGTAGGTATTACTAAGAACTTTTTATAAACTTTTCTAATTATATCAACTTTCTGTTGTTGTTCCCAACTAGCAGTTGGAGTCCATGATTTGAGGAAAACCAAATAGTCGTTCCATAATTCGCCGCTTTTGATGTCCAAACCAACTTTGGTCACTGCAAATTCAAAAGCTTGAATTACAATACCTCTTGCCTTCTCACCACCAGTGATGACATCGTTGACACGACGAACATAAGATACATATAAACGACACAATTCGACGTCCTCAGTCAAGGGAAAACATTGCTGAAACAATGCCTCAACTCTTTTGAATTCCCCTCGATTAAGTTCATAGTTTATATAGTTGCACCATTGCTTACCCTAATTGTTAGTAAAATCCACCACAAATATATAAAACAAAAATATAAAACAAATACTTCTACAAACTCCATATGGTTCATATCTGTCTTTTTGTTAACTAAAATACATACATCTGATTTGAAGATGGCCAAGTACTTGGAGAATACTGCTCTCACCTGCTCTTCCTTGTCTTTCAACAATACTTGTTGAATGAGCTTGGACCATTTTGTATAGTTCAACGGTTGGAGTTCCAAATCATCTTCCAATTGGCCGATTACGTCTAGAGTCAACCGCTTCTTAGATTCTGACTGGATAAACATAGAAGGCGTAAAAGTGATGGAAAATGGACGTTTGTTCAACAAATTTCACTCACAAGTATTGTCGTATATACCTATGCCAGTAGAACCTTCCAATACAATTGATTCCAGTGAATAAACAATGGTTCACCCTTACTCTTTAAACAACGGCAATTTCTTGTAGTTGTTCGCTCATCGAAATATACACGACATCTGGACCGAGAATTTTGCGACATTTTGGCACCCGGTTGCGTACGACATTTTCTTTCTATTCTCAAGACTCACTATTTACAAGTGCTAGCCATGGTTGAATTGCACGTTTGGGGTAATGACGGCGAGATATCCGTGATCTCTCCGGAATGTATTGCAAGTGCATGGTTACTCTCCATGAAAAAATTACCTGATTTAGTCATTGTTACCTCCAATAATACCAATTTTAGTGATATTGGGCAATTGCCAGTGTTGATTGATGGAGAGAAAAAGTACAACGGATACAAACAGATTTGTAGATATATCGATAATGTTGCTGGAAACACAGGAAGCCAGGCCGATCAGTTGCTAGACTCGAGTTTAATTTCGTTATTGTTGGAAAAGTTCGAGGTTCTTAACCAATATAACCTTTACGTGAACTCACAAAACTACGAGAAGTTCACGAGAAAACTCTTTCAAAACTATTTACCATTTCCTATGATGTATAACCAGCCATTAAAATACTATAATTATGCCCGGGACCAAGTAAAACTTCTAGGGTTGGGCCCAAGCAAGACAGGATTTTTCAGTTTTTCGTCGAACGAGCCAGTGGCCATGACAGAAACACTCAACGATAATATTGAAGATGAAGAAAACGAGCAAGTTGCGTTATCTGGACTACACGAACGACAATTGCTCCGAAAAGCGAAAGAAAAAGGTGTAATTCAAGAAAGTAAGAACTCGTTACGGTGCTTAAACTTGATCCACCACTACTTGGAGCAAATTCTTGACATATACAAGACAAACGAACTGGTTAAGAGGACAAATCATAGAGTATTATTGATTGCGTACATGGCCTGCTTCAACTACGAGAAGTTGCCAGACGGATTTATCGGCAGATATTTGAATGAAAAATATGGAGATCTTGTCAAAGAACTAGAGAATGAGAAACAAGCATTGACATACACTACGAGACCTGCAACCAGCTATGAGAGCCCCAGCTTAATCAATGAAGTCAAGTATGTTACCGGCCTTGTCAAATACTAACATGTACATAGAAGTTCAAACAAAACGAAACTATAGTCGAATTACTGTAGCACCAGGGTTCTTTGTCTACGCTTGATATGGCTCTGCTGTGTGGATTGTAAGATTGGTATCAAAATGATGTCTAGAAAATACCTAATACACAGTTTACCCGACCATGGCTGGGAAAATTTTCAGTATTAAAGAACGAAGAAAACATTACAACAGAACAAGTATTGACCCAGTTTTGATCACACTGTGTAGTTGAATATACATAGTATTTCAAGTTCTTGTAGAGTTTGGCAATCTTAGCATAGTTTCATTGATACCATGACCATGTATTAAATGATGGAATTTCCTTGCCATAGAAAAAACGATTCTAATGCTGAAGTAATTGGTATTCGATAGTGGATCCAGTCTTACGCTTCAGTATAAATCAAACATGTTGTAGTTAGGGTACTAAGTCTATAATGCTGCTGACATCGTAGGATGATGACCAGATTCGTAATGAGCAGATTAGTTTACCAATGCTGGCCACGGCAACTCGGCTGGAGCCTTTAAAGTAAACATGGCTAGACCAAGCGTAGATACGAATGTTTAGTTAATTGTAGTAGGAACTTGTTTACGCCAACCATCATACGAAACATGTGTTTCTCGTTACAACAGTGAATAGTTGGTATACGTGGAAAGTAAGTCTACACTAGAGACAACACAACAGAGAACGACATTGGGCAAGACTACAGTAGATCGTACTAAATAGTACCAAATGGTACCAAATATTCCAAACACGGATCGTGCTTGACTGCACCATGTCGTGGCGGATCTCGCCGGATCTATAATGTAAAACTATTACACTATCTGTGTTCACTTTACTTTTCAGTACCGGCAAGGTCCACAGTGGTCAGCCGACCAGAATTACAAGACGTGAAGAAGTCGGTCATTTCCCACTATTTCTACCCAAAAAAACAAGAATCTACACCTTTTCAACGACCACTACGGCCACGGTTAGCCAAAACCTGAAAAATGTCCTCAATTTCACAACTTTTCCCGAATCAAATTAAATCACTCATTCTACTCTATATTGCGCGGACTAGAAAAATTTTAAGACTAACTAATCGTATACCTTTTTTTACCAACAATGAAATTGGAGTTGTTATTGGTGGCATTGACCGTTGGGGTCAGCGGGTTAGCACCTCCTGAGATCACTGAAATGCCAATGCAAAAAAGAGTAGTAGAAGTTAAGGTCAACAAGGACTTTGCCAAGCTACAACAACAGAAGAACCAGGCCAATCCTACCAGTAGTTCCACCACCACCCAGAAACCTTGGGTCAGAACCCTTTCTGATAACAGAAAAGAAATAGTTACCCCCACCGTTATTGCCGGGGTGACTTTTGGTGGTAAACCACCCGCTACCACCGATGGGTTGGAACCATGGATTTCCCTTGATAAAGTTGGGCAGCCAAAAACCATTCAACCACAGATGAAAGATGGAAAAATCAAGAAAGCGTGGCCAACATATGGTACGTGGTTTGCTACACCAACCACGATTGTGCACTCGAATAAAGATTCCGAGTTCCACAACATCGATGACCCAGAGTTCCATGAAGAGACATGGATAGACGAAGATCCATATGAACACTCGCTTAACCCAATGATTAGATGTACACCAGAAAGATATTCCAAGAAAGGAATGGCCAAGGATAAAAACACCGAACCTTTCTGTACTCCTCAGGACAATGTCAGATGGATCATGGACAAGACTTACTTCATCACCTGGTATTCGGGCTTTTTCGATAAGGACGTGGAAAATGTCCGAATTGTCTTCAGTTACGTCAAGCAGGCTGCTCATCAAAAGGGGTGGAAACGGTCGTTACCAAACTTTATGAAACGGTCGTCAGAGATCGAAAAAGGTGGTAAAGTACAAAACTCATTTTATATCACCGAGTGGATCAAAAACACCAAGGGATACTTCCCATTATTAGTCGACGAGGAATGGATCGGAGAGAAGGAATACCAGAGAAAGGTTTTGATTTCGATTCAGCCAGATAACGTCGAGGACGAAGAGTTTGACTTGTTGGAAAAGTCTGTTGTTGTCGAGTTCAGTAAGGGAGTCAAAGTCAACAAGGAACACTTGCAGGACTTGAAGAAATTGGATGAGAAAAACGCCAACAGATACCTTGGGGTCGAAGTTGACGATGTTGGGATCGACTACGAAAAGTACATGATCATGATGGGGTTGCCCACCTGCGCCGCGCTCTTTGGTCTTTTTGCCTACTTGTTTGTTTGGTTCAACATGAAGAAGATTGACTTGTCGAGCATCAAAAAGAAGTCCTACGCGAGAGAAAAAACCACCCACAGAAGAATCCCATTCCGTTCCAAGAAAAACAAGGACTACACCTCATTACCACAGTATAACAACGATATCGAGATGAAAAACGATTAGCACCACCGTTCTGGTCTGGGCTACTATACCCTCATTCCTCTGCATTTGTACAAATATAATACCAGGAATTTTGTATCCGTGACACCGTGGAGCATGTTGTAGTACAACGTAGTCCTTTAGTGTAGTGAGACAATTTGTCTGCTTATAAATCAATTATCGGGTTTCTAATGAATAACGTCAAAGGTTGATTTTGCTCAAACTGTAAATTCCGCATTTAAATATAATAATCCTACGTCAATTTCCAATCTCCGAGCCGTACTCTTTCTTCACAACTTGATACCAGACCGTCGTTTGTTTTATCTTGTTCCGTTGTATAATCTTGTGCTATCTAGTGTGTGTTATTGTGTTCAGTTAGCTAAGGATCCAACATGCAACTCGATCAGGGTTGGACGTTGACATTTTTGTCGTCAATACTTTGTATTTCTGGGTGCTTGGTGATATATATCGAGAATTTGTACTATTTGTTGCTACCTCAATGGATTACTTCACGGAACAAGTTTCATTTAAAGGACAATTACCAGTTTTTGAATGGATCTATGGCGTTTTCTTCGGGGTGCTTGATATTCACATCGTTGTTCCGGTTGTTGCCTGAATCGTTATCATACTTCATGAACTCAGATGAAGTGGCCAACGATAAATGGCTGAACTTTTGTGTAATTGTGTCGTATGCTGTGGGGGTTGCAGTCTGTCTTCTGTTCAACACCATTTTGCATTTGATGACTTCGGAGTCTGTGGTGCACTGCGGACACGGTACTGAACCCCATGGCCACAGCCACGACAATCAATCACACGGATCAGATTATCATGAGCACCAACACCAACACCAACACGAGCATGGCCACGAAAACCATTTTCAAAACGGCCACCACCATAGCCATGACAGCAACATTAATGAAGAGAGCAGTCCTGAACATTGGGACCCAAGCAACGATGGTCACGACCACCATGACGAGACTTCGGAAAGTACACCATTGCTTATAAAAAAGAAATCGTTTTTGCATTTCTTTGTTCGTGACGAAGGTGACGTTGGTGAGTGCAAAGGGTACTCCTCGGCAGAATTGTGTTTATTCCACACCAAGGACAATACTACTGAGCAGACTGACTTGCACTTTTGTGAGATCCCAGAGTTGAATGACTCTATTACCACAAAAAGTATCAACCATTTGCACCCGACACATAGTCACGACTCGGGCCTTCACCATCACCACCATGTCACATCGCCAATAAGCCGATTATTCTTAATTGGTATCCAGACAGCGTTTGCCGTTACACTACACAAGTTTCCCGAGGGGTTCATTACATATGTTACATCAGAAACTAATCCGCAATTGGGAGTTACAATATTTTTGAGTTTATTACTACACAACTTTACTGAAGGATTCTCCATTTGCTTACCATTGTACTACTCATTTGCTAATGGAGTTAACAGAAGGTATGCCAAGTTGAAGGCATTGGCGATTTCGGCAATTTTAGTGGGCCTGTCGCAGCCATTAGGTGCATTAGGTGGATACATATTTCTTAAATTGAACCACGTTAATCCAGGGTCTGATATCGATACTAGCAAATTGAACTTTATATTTGGGATCACTATGGCAATTACATCAGGATTTTTAACTGTTGTTGCTTTATCGATGTATGGGTCAGCTATCAGTTTTGGTGGAAGTATCAACTTTGCTATGATTTGGTGTATGATAGGTATGGTGTTGATTGGATTATCTTCGATATATGCCGTGTAAGCACACCAGTGATAATGAGATCAACTTATAAGTATTGTGAAATAAGTAACAACCTTATACATCGACAGTTGATTTGGGAATTTTAGGTATAAGGCATCCTAGTACACAACCAGTATCATTAGACAGTTTTTACCCAAAAATGTACACAATTCCACTTTAGTAAGATGGAAGTTTGAACCAAGCTGAACCACGGTTGGACGATTAGGGTCTTGGATAAATTGGCAAGAGTTGTGCAACCATCTCAGAAGAGAATAAATTCAACGAAAGTGGATGGTTACTTTACTGGGGGCCTAAATACAGAACATGCATAACTCAAGCATGGTTGGATTATTGTTTTTGAACTAGCTGTTACTGACTGGCAATGACAGAACGTGAACCCTTGAATTACGAAGCTACTTCCAGCAAAACAGATTTTCTGGGGTTCAACATTTCAAGCAAAAATTTGTCATATTGAAGTTGCTTCCTGAGGTGGTATTGTCTACTTCACTGCTAGCTTCTGTGCCTCACCACAACAATTTGCCAGCAATAACTACACTTCGTTGTGGCATGATGTATTGTACTGTGCGCTACCATATCTCAATAGTACACTTACAATGAGATCAAAAATCCTAGACGATATCGCTAACTAGTCAGCAAGCGTGTCTATATATCAAATCCACACTCGATTCTTGTTACTAGTTGCCCGGTATTTCTGTTTCCGTATGCCAACGGTACACACTGTTTTCCATCGAGTACAAATAAAAAGAAATAATTTTTGGTGAGCTACCATCCGGGTTTTCGAGGACAAGTTTACAGGCCCGCTAATCTCACAGCTTGTGTTAGTCACAATGATAGCAACCTCCTCACTTTAGGTAGTCCATCGTTGGAACATTTCCGTTCCTGTTGTTGTTCTGCTTATCTACAAATATGCATGTATCCGAAATGAGTAATCCGTAATACATGTAGTCAACAAAACAACGAACGTCTTTCTATCCACGATTATTTCTACACAACAAAGTGCTACTGTCACGGTTGATCCCGTCTCCACAGACAGCCATTCTGGACGTTTCACCACTCTCCAGGGCTTCACGCTTCACTTGTTTCACAAATAGTCAATGGGTGTTTCAACTGCATATAATGATTGGTCATATTTGCCACAGCACGCCTGCCACATTGAGCAAAATCCTGACAACGATGGAGATTTACAATCACCACCCTTGGTATAGACGTACGAAAGTTTTGCACTAGTATATGATATCGATATAGCGGATAATATGATGGCTCATGAACTACCGATACATTCATCCGGCAAAAACGCCCTACCTTTGAAAGTTTCCGAGCGAGATAGACGATTGCCCAATGGGGACAAGGTTGATTTTGGTAACGGTAACAAGAAGTCAAAGGCTCGTAAGTCTAAGGATGAAAAGTCAAACGGTGCACCTACTAATGCTCGGTCGAAGAACAAGTCGAAAAAGCTGGAAAAGAGTGTAATTCCGCCTATAATCGACGGTGTGACTCCCGATTTTGGCAATTCGACAAGGTCCGATCATAAGAAATGCGGAACCCCGAGCTTGCCAAATGGCGAAAAGCCCAACTTTGGTTCGTCTTCCAAAGACAAGTCAGATAACCAAAAGAAGTCACAAAAGAAAATGTCTAGTCAAAGCTTACCTAATGGCACAAAACCAAATTTTGGAAACTCCTCGGGAGACAACAAAAAATCTGGTGATAAAACCAACGGAAAAGATTCCTATGCTGGTTCATCGTTTCATTCATCACCTGAAGCTTTGAACTTGCCAAAACCATCATTCAAGACGAAAGAGGAACCAATATCACCAACTTCATCATCTACCAGTTCTAGCACGACCAATGCCAACACCGCAACCCCACCACAATACCCTGTTACGGCATATCCACCAGGGTCAGTGGCTGCAAATTATAACTATTACCTTCAACAACAACCAAACCAACCGCCACCACCAAACCCGGGTCAAATGCACCCACCACCACAATTTGTGCAACCAAACCATCAGATGCCATACGGCCAACCAATGCCAAACCAACAGTTCATTCAGCCGGGATTTGCTTACCAAGTCAATCCCCAAGGATATATTCAATATCCCCATTCCAACGGTTACTTATCCCATCCAATCGTTAGTCACTTTCAACAACCAGCAAGCGTTCAAGGACAAAAGATTAGTTTTGATCAATTGTTAGGGAAAAATAACAATTAAATGACATTACAAAACGATCATATTCCACGATCAACTACAATTTAAGTTGGTATGATAATGGAATGATTATGTTATTGCGGTTGAACAAAATGGTTAACTGGAGTAGCATTTTACTATTTATGAGTTTTATTTGTACATTATTCATGTTTTCAGGTGGGTTAATGTTATTTTTTTAATTGCGATATTTGTTTTTGAATTGTTTTTAGATAATCTGGTTTTATTGGTGAATATTCCACTCCATTTGTGGTCTGGAGTAATTGGGTTCAATTATGTTAAACATCAAAGTTTTTTTGGTTTGGGTTTTTAATTTTTTTTTTTTAATTTTTATTTTTTCTTTATTCTATGTATCAATACAGATATAGAGACTAACAGGATTGTAGCAGTGGCCGTACTGGCTGAAATAAATCCGCTTATGCAAGTCCATTAGCGAAACCTTTTAGTTTTTCCGAATAAGCATGCCAAACGTCAACTAGGCACGCCTCAGCAATGTGCAACGTATGCACTGTTAAAAACACATACATTACATCGTACTTAGCGAAAAAAACCCGATTCTGGTCAACGGATACAACGAAGAGTACATTTTAATTCCGGGTGAGAGATTTTATAGATAAGCAATTTCTTGCAGTTTGCGTGATGGGGTTGCCCCAAGCAGATACGGGACCGAAGAAAAAATTGAAGTTGTAGCATACAACTCAAAGCAGTGCATGGTGTAGTATAGGGGTATCTAAATTTGGCTACAAAGTCATGGAGATCCCGGGATTTTTTAAGATGACATACATCATTGTTTCTCAATTCACTGATTTGTTTAGCTGGTAGACAATGAAAATTTCTAGCAAATTGTGGCGCATGACGTAAGTCGGCTTACCAAGTCACCGATACTCGCAAACAGTGAACGGTGGTGTCAGTAGTAGCTACAGTTCTCAAGCTAACCCATTACAGTGTCTTTACTGGAGTGGTGGAGAAGGACCTTAGTGGTTACTACGAGAGAACCCTGTTTTTCACAAACACCACCGCGAAACGCACCACGAAAAGGTTCGCCACTACCGCTGCGTCGTGGTGCGTGTTGCCGCAGAAACGGTAGCACCCAACGTAAATATTAGTAAATATTATTCGCACAAGGAAGCACATCGTAGTATAACATAAGACAAAAAACCATCTATTTTACTTTTCAAAACCACAACCAAACAACTAGAGCTCAGGTGTTTCCATCATGAGCAAGGAAATCAGGATTATCAGCTTGTTGATTCTTGACACAGCATTTTTCCTCTTGGAGGCGATTGTGGGTTATTCTGTTCATTCGCTAGCATTGGTGGCTGATTCATTTCATATGTTGAATGACATTATTTCGTTGGTTATAGCACTTTGGGCTGTCAAAGTCAAAAACACAAGAAAAGCCGATGGTAAATATACCTACGGTTGGCAACGGGCAGAGATTTTGGGGGCCCTCATCAATGCGGTGTTTTTGTTAGCATTATGTTTCTCCATTGTTATCGAAGCTATTCTGAGATTCTTTGAACCACCAGTGATCAGAACTCCGGTGTTGATTTTGGTAGTTGGTTCTGCCGGGTTGGCGTCCAATATTGTTGGATTATTTTTGTTCCACGAGCATGGTCATTCTCATTCTCATTCCTCCCACGAGGATAGTGAACGTTTCTTGCAGTTGGATAAATCGTCGACAAACGTTGCTGATTACTTCCCAGATTCCGTGGTGGAAAGGGTGTCAGAAAGTACTCCATTGGTGGGTTCCCACTCTCATAGCCACGATTCACACGTTGACAATGCTCACAAACATTCACATGGTGAAACAAAGACCTCCAAAAAGACAAAGTCTATGAATATGGAAGGGGTGTTTTTGCACGTCTTGGGAGACGCTCTAGGTAATGTCGGTGTTATTATCACGGCGTTGTTCATCTGGAAAACCGACTTTAGCTGGAAATACTATACCGATCCGTTTGTGTCATTAGTCATCACCATGATTATCTTTTCGTCAGCGTTACCATTGTGTCGTAAATCGTCAAAGATCTTGTTGCAGGCCACCCCACCAAACGTCAACTCCAATGTCATTGTGGAAAATATCTTGAAAATTGATCTTATCAAGAACGTTCATGATTTCCATATCTGGAATTTGAACGAAGATATTCTTATTGCAAGTTTACATGTAGAATTGGTGGAAAACTGTCCTGCTGGCGAATCGAACCAAATCGACAGAGAATCCTTCCTTCATGTTGTTGCCAAAGTAAGAGAGATTTTGCACAAATTTGGTATCCATTCGGCAACAATCCAACCAGAGTTCACAAATCTCAATTCTGAGCTCAGCGACACTTACGGCCAATCGTCTAAGGATAACTGTATTGTCAACAACATTGCCAACTGTGATACTACTTGCCACTAGAAAGTTTTAATAGATTCTCGTGGAGTGCCCCGGTGATAACCAAGTGTCTACTTACTAGATTCTTTAGTTCTGTATTTTACATTTGAAATGATTTATAACGCAAGCCAGAGTGCTACGTGTACATACTGTTACAAATGATACCACTCCACAAATAAATATTCTCTATGTCAAATTTGTAATATCTATGCGATTTGCCCTGTCTTTGTTGTACATCCAGTGTAAACTAAAGGTGCCATTCTCGCTTAGTGAAGACTTCTATGTAATGACACAATCTTCGCCCTTCTTTCCAATAGTTGAAAGTCTATGTTTTGATAATGAGTTTGTTGGCTTAATCTTGTTTTTTCTACTTTCCGAGAATGCAAATGGGAGTGCCATATTTTTATTGGAAACTGACCCTCTTCTCAAAGAAACCGACTTTTTCCTTTTGGGGATGAGTATTTCTTCGGGTTCTGAAGTATCGAAAATGTTCATAAACTCGTAAGCCTTATCATCTTCGTCATTAAGGGTATAGTCATGTTCAATATCTGATCCGCTTTCTGGTATTGATTCTGCTACTGATTCTGGTACTGATTCTGGTACTGATTCTGGTACTGATTCTGGTACTGATTCTGGTACTGATTCTGGTACTGATTCTGGTACTGATTCTGGTACTGATTCTGGCACTGATTCCTTGTCTGCCAACAGAGAAATTCGAGAATCAGTATCATACTGAGAGTAGGTATTGCTATCGGTACCGCTAGTATCTTGCAAGTAAATTTTGCTTCCCTTTTCATAGCCTTCAAAAGAGGTTGTTGCTGAATTCAACGACAGCTCGTAGAGAGAGTCATTACCATTCAGCTCAGAAATTAGGAGCAGTAACTGCGAGCAACTATCGGTTGTCGATTTATTTGTAGAAAACGTGCTCGATTTCCTCAGACTCGTCAAACTAGTTGGTTTTTCGGAATCCAGGACATCGTTAGTCCTGGGATCGAGCTGAGGGTCCTCGCTTAGTTTCAACAAGATATTCACAAATTGCAGCAAAAACTTGTTAAGCACAGATTTGTAGTCTTCGAGGTAATTGTCAATGTAGCTTAGGGACATGTTGTCGGATATAATATCAGCAATGGCAGTAATCAAACCTTGACATATAATTTGGTACTTTAAGTTGTTCAAATTATGGATTCTTGAATTTATGAGAGACACTCTAGACAAGTACTCGGTAGGATTTCTTTTATTTCCTTCCATACAATGAATTGTGTATGCTACTGCTTGAAGAAAAGCTTCGACTTTGAGGTCCTCTTTGATGTTCTCCAAAGCCGTGACAGACAGCAGCGAAAGAAGCGGTTCACCATTAATGGCTAGTCTTGTGAAGGAATCCACCGAGCGTTGTGCTAGTTGTGTGTATGTTAAAGTCTGGTAGTTCAACGACGACGCGACACGGTGTAACATTTTGATGCTGGTGACATTATTGTCTGGCAATTCTGACACGGCAATAGCCTTCCAGATGGTTATTACGATGGAAGTTTCGTGGGGCGAGAGCTCGATCTTGCTCGAGAAACCAGAACGAGAGTCATTAGGTGACGATAGTCTTGAGGCAGTATCATTTGACGACAACAGTCTCACAGGAGCGTCATTAGACGACGACAGTCTCAACGCAAATACACGGGGGTCTATAGGAAACATATCAAAAGCGCACACAGGACCACGATTGAACTCGATTATCAGATAGGTTGCTTGGTTACTTATACCACAGGTTTGAGCGAAAAGAATCCAACCAACGAATCAATGGCTTAAAGAAACAAACGGTTTTCCCAACGGAACAAAACAATTAAAAACGAAAAGAAAACGGTCGTCAAAACCTAGAAAAAACTCGGGTCTTGTACCCCAACTGCATGATGCAGACAAGCCTAATGTCATTATCGACATACGAGACAACATTAC
This sequence comes from Suzukiozyma palmioleophila, assembly GCA_030560805.1. Lineage (NCBI taxonomy): Eukaryota > Fungi > Ascomycota > Pichiomycetes > Serinales > Debaryomycetaceae > Suzukiozyma > Suzukiozyma palmioleophila. The sequence continues at coordinate 176,719 of JAKTVY010000008.1, forward strand.
TACTAATAGTAAAAACTATACAGAGTGGGGACGACGATCTCCATGCACCTATTTCCATTTACGGCTGGCCCCAGTCCATCGTTTGAAAGTTGTATTTGGTGAAAGTTGGTATGGATGGTGGTCTGGATCACCAACCCCCTTCGAACCATCAAATCAGGGTTGCTACGGTACCCGTCCTGGTCTATTGTTGTTCCATCTCGCGTCCACCATGACATGAGAAGATGCATGCACCTAAATGACCGAAATAGGAAATATTCTGATGGATAGTGCCTTATGCACCCTCTAACTGCATCATACCCACTAATATACCGTCTAAACCTGGCAGTCAGAGGCACATTCTTAGCTGTAACTACGCGATATCGACCCTTGAGAGGGTGGAGGGCTAATGTTGCCGACAATTCATGCGTTGTATAACCTTAATTCTATTACTTTCGACTACCGTGTTTTCTTGTGAATATTAGTGCTTGGAAGTAATTTTCCTTATTGGTGCATGGTTATGATGTTCAAGGTTGGTTGCGTGCCAGTTGTAATTGGGTAGGGATATTTAGTGTTGTCGATCACCGACACCTACGGGGTTGCTCTCCGCAAGAACTTTTTGTTGAATGATTTACAGTGCATTTTGAATCTCGTAGTAGGGGAATGTTGGCACCTGCTGCGTTCCCTGCGTTATGCGTCGATATCACCAAGGGAACAGGTCATCACCTTCTCGTATTCTGGCCGCGACACGGCGATGACTCGATTTTCTGCAAATCATATGGGGACAAAATTAAGTCTACATTTGAGCTAGTACTATTTCTATATTAACTAAAAATATGTTTCATAAAAACCAATTGGCAATATCTCCAGACACTCATAAAATCGAGAAAAAAAAAAGAGAATACTGAGAAAATTGATGTATGTTAAACATACAATCATCATCTGGATAAAAGTAATATTACCATCGTCCAACAAATAAGTCACAAAAATAATTAAAAAAAAGAATTAAAGGATTTTCTGAAATTTTTTGTTAATATTCAATAGTGGATATCCTGTTGAGTTTCCAATTATACCACCAGGGTATCAAAAACTTCGTTCTATGTTGTAGTCTAAACACCTTTTGCAAACACATTGTAAGGAACAGACTTGACCTTGTACTTGTTACCACTTCTTCTTCCACCTTCGGTGTAAGAGCTTCTGGTACTAACCTTTTTCAACCCATTTCCAGCACCAAAGAATGAAAATCCTGAAACACTAGACCCATTCGATCCAATTGAGGCAACGTCACTCATGGAATGATTACGCATGCTGTAGCCGTAACCTGCCTTTGGTGGTCTAGCTAATGGTTCACGCAATTTTTTACCAGAAGAAATAGACCCTCTCATGGAACCAGCATTTCTAGATTCGTATGGGTTACCGAGAGCAGAGGTGGCCTGAGAAGATTGCACCGATGGGGCATATTTTCTTGAAGCAATTTCGCCACTTGTAGACACTCTGTTTAAAGAGTATCCTTTCACGGAAGGTTCTGCCGAGATTTTCTTAAGTCTAGTAGGAGCAGGTGGAGATTGTGACTTGGATTTCGAAAACATCGATTTCAATTTGAAACCAAACGATTTCTTTTCCTTGACGGAAGGAGAAGATAACGAACGTCTTTCTTCAGAAATCTTCGAGAGAGTGGAATCCGATCCGCCAAAAGTGTTGAGGTATTCAAAAGAGTTATCCTTCTCCTGAATTGGATAGTCAACTTCCTCCTTAATTGGACGTTGGATGCGGGAGGTGCTGGCAGGAGCCATCTTGGCATCAACAGACACCATGGCCACGGTAGGATTGGAAGTGTCGACGTTCTCAGGAATGTTGAATCCCAACTCTTCCATCTCCTTCTTCAACACAAACGACGATCTCATGAAACCCATCGACGCTCTGTTCCTGTTTCCAGTAGCACTAGAGTAATCACTCAAAAGAGATGATGTTGATCTAGAAAATTTACTGTTCATGTTCCCTAACGACGACGCATGTGAAACAGCTCTTGGTTGTGATAATGGCTTCATGTAACTGATACTAGAACTTCCACTGGAAGTTCTGGTATGTGGGTGCTGTTGACTCTTAAAGTCAGGAGATGGTGAAGACATAGGCTCTGTACCGGAAGAAAGTGACGATCTACGGTCGTTCAAGGATAAAGTAGATGCACCCGAAGAAACAACGTCAGTTCCGTCGCTGTGCGAATTTCTCGAACTTGAATGTTCGTCGTCACTTTCATATCTCGAAGATGCAGTATCGTCGTATTCGCTCTCCACAATAGGTGCAAGACCCTTAAGCCCGAAACTATTACTGTCAAAAGCTTCGTGTCTGGCTTTGATTTCGCTACTTCTTGCGGTAGATCTCTCTGGAACAACTGGTTCTGGCTCCTTGGAGTCATCTCCGAAAGACCCGGGAACTTTGTAGTCGAGGTCAACCGAGTTATTTCTCTTGTGGCCAAGTCTCTTCTTTCTTGGGTCGAAGTTGGAGGTGGCAGTAGAATTAGTTTCTTCGTCGGAATCGGAAAATTCCACGTAGTGGGATTCTCTGTCATGTAATTTTTTCACTAAAGAAGGAACTTGCATAGCCGAGTCTCTCTTTGCAGATCTTGGGGTAATCACGGGCTCTTCTTCAGCAACAGACGACACTTCTGAAGCAGCAGTGACCATAGTGTCGGTGGTAGTCATTATTGACGCATTTGAAGACTGGGTGCCTTCAGATCTGTAAGTTTTTCTTCTTGGGTCAAAATCAGACTTAGGTGAAGATAACCTCGAGGATAAACTTGGCGATACTTTTGCGGTTGGCTTGGTGTATTGCTCTGGGATCTTGATAGAAACTGGCTCGTTGTTTGGAGTGTAGTTTCTGTCGACAGATCTTCTGAAACCCTTGTACTTGTCGTTCTTATCCAACGAAAACGAGAGAGTAGGACCATCAGTGGCAGCAGCTGGAGCTGGAGCCCGAGCTGGAGCTGGAACTGGAGCTGGAGTTGCTGCAGCTTTGGCGGGAACTGGAAGTTCGCTTTGGACATCCGATTCTGGACTTATTTGTTTTTGGATATGTAAAGGTTCTTCTTCGGAGAAAGTAGAGTCGATGTCAGAAATCTCCGAGGTTTCGTTTTGTAACAAGAAGTTAGCGATGTAGCAATAAACCTTGATCAAACTTGTTTCCAATTCTGGAGTGACTTGTTGTGGACCCAACCATTGTTTGAAGGTGATTACGAACGAAGACCCCATTTGTTCGATGTATCTGATTAAAGTATTGGTGAACTCGATGTTGGCTTTGCTGAACTTGTCGACAAATTCGTCACTTAAGGTCGAATCGTCAAGGTAAGTAATAACCGAATCCAACAAATCACCAAACAAGAGGGAGTGAAGCTTGATTAAAGCATCGTCGTTGTTGAAAACCATGGTGGAAATTTGTGGGTTGTTGATCAACAAGTTCGAGTACAATCTGCTTGAAAAAGTGTCATTGTAGAACTTTGCATTATCGTGGATTTTACACCAACAGTTCTTGACAGAATCAATCTGTTGTGGTTGTAAAACCAATTGCGACATGGTAAAACAGAATAATTTTGTTACTAACTATCACGACGATAATCGTCGGTAAATTGCCTCCATTATATACTTTTGAGCGAAATTCATAACATTATAGCCAAATCTGGTAATTCTCAAAGTTATTACTACGAAAAGTAACTCTGTACTACAAATTAATTGCCGTTAGCGATGTCTGCTGCAGTATAGTAATGCTCATTTTCCTATTCGGGAAAGTTAATCGAAATTCATTACTTTTCCCAATTAGGAAGGTCATATAAGTTCTCCTCTCTTCGCGTGCCTGGTTCCGCGCTCACGACCTTTGTCGTGGTACGTTCCCGCACTTGATCACGCATTACACGGCGGACCGTACCACGGTAGTCCTGTGGTGCTGTGGTTACAAACTGCTCAAGAGTTCTCTACTGCACTCTATAATTTCTATAAAGGGTAATTCTAATTTGAGTAATTTCAACGATTCAAGATAATTATTCACAGTAAACCCACTCCTTCGTGTCCAGTTCCTTTGTATTAGTGATATTTCCTCCCATTTCTACGCCATATCGGCCATTTGGGATTGTCATACTGTATTCTATCCATGAGCCTCAACTGCATCGCTATTTTCCTCGTACAGTTCCTCATTGGTCCCACCATACTACTCTAAACCCTTTATGAACTCTAAACCCTTATAAACTCTAAACCTTATAAACTCTAAACCTTATAAACTCTAAACCCTTATAAACACTAAAAGCCTTCGACTTTCCTGTAATTGCAAAATCTCGTTCGCCAACATTATCGTTACAAAATCTTCCTCAAACTTCCCCTTCTTTCTCCTATAGACAACAATAGCCTTTGTCCACAACTGCACAAACTGGAATGCTTCCCCCATGATAGCTGTGTGCTATGACGTTTCCGATTTGTACATCACTGTCTACAGGTATTATTTCCTAGCATTTTGTGCGGTTTAATACTGTTCTACTTGTGTAAAGCACTCATGAGGATTGTTGTTCTACTGAAGAGCGATATTCGCTACCAGTTTGATGGTCTTTTCGCAAGACCGACACCGTTATGGAATTCTTCACAATCCTTCGACTGCTTTGCCTACAACTCTTACAGTATTCTTTTCCTAAAGCGAACATTTACTTATTTACACTGACTATATAATGGAGGTATCGCGGTGTAAATCGTAGTCTATTCCTTGTTCCTGGATTCCTGAAACATGGTGGTTCCTGTCTAGATCAACTAGATTATTGTGAGAATCAATTAATGATTATTTACTGTGCACATTGTAGTTTGATGATGGTATGAAGGGCTTCATGATTAACAAATCATTTGGTTAACATGTCAATGGTTATTCTGTCATGCTTTTCATTGATAGGTTTCTTTGCTATGCTTTTGTTTTTGGAGTCAATCGATTCATTCGACAATGTTTCTGTTGATCCATGACTCGTTATTTCATCTCCTACATTTGAATTGACCGCTGTTAAATCGTGATCATGTTCTTGATCTTCCTCGCCCCCGATCCACGTTTCCGCAAGGTTCAATTGATCATTGAATACATTGGTCAATTTCGATATCATGTCCAATGATTCCTTTGCAAACACAAACACTTTATCATTATCAGTACCGTTGATCTGTGATGGTAAATTTAAAATAATATCTCTAATCGAGGATTTTATATCGGAGTTGTCTAACGATAACGAACTAGGCTTGAAGTTGGAGATCAAGTGAATGATTTTCTTAACCGTTACTGCAATTTCAGTTTTGGCAGTTTCTGTGACTTGTTCGGGAGTGGCCTCCTTAACAAACTTGTTTGCTTCTGCTGCTTCTTGGGTTTCTTTTATTTTTTCTTCCTTCATCTTTTGTTCCTGTTGGTGTTCGTCAACAATTGCGTGTAACGAGTTTACTTGGCCGGTGATATTGTCGTTGGCTAGTCTCAAAATGTGTAAACAGAATTGTAATCTCTTTTTGGTTTCTGATTGGATGTCTTGCTGGTTTGAATCTGAAGCTGCATTCTCCGCAACTCTTCTTTTCTTGACCGATATGTCTTCTCCCGCCAATCTTTGCTGGTGACGAGTGTTTAAGTTAACTCCGATTCTGTTGACCACCGGTATGGCTGCTTTTTCCACGATATCTGCTGCATAATTGAAGGGAGCGTAATTTCTCTTGGTCGACTCGTAGTACTTGACAGCATTTGTCACGATAGGATGACCTGATAATTTATTCACTTTAGACACCAACGGATGGGTTTCTTCACTAGCTGAAACGGGAGAAACAGACTGTAAAGAAGTTAATGCTTCGGCTGCAGAAACTAAATCGTTCGATTCAACTGGCGAACTCGACGATTCGACTGGGTCAGACGAAGCAACGCCGTTAGCCAGTGATAATTTCCTCTTAGATGCCATGGTTAATTTGAATTCTCCGTACTAATTAAGAAAGACTTTTTTTTGTAAAAATAGAATTTCTCTTCACCAACAAATATATAATATACCATCTAAAATGAGGATTTCTTTTTACGCATGTGAATTAATTCCCGTGCTGGGCGCGACTGCCATGTCTACTACCACACCGGACGCATCATGGTGCGAACGCTAGGTCCAGGATCGACGTAGAATTTGGGTTCCCCTGTCTTCTGAAAGTTTTTTAACCGAACTCCAAGGAGTAGTGGCATTCGAGATACCACTATGACCCTGGTTGTCGCAGGCAAATCCCGGTAAATTTGTTTGCAGTGCCGTAACGGCTTTCAACGTTCCCCACAATGAGCAAAATGAGCCATGACATGATCTTTCTCAACAATGTGCTACGGCGTAGCCATCTCTAAAAACTACGACGAACTAGATCACGTCACGTCCCAACTACGAAGTCATTGATGATTGAATAGTCACCCTTATCACAATACAGCTTACTCCGGCTCCGTGAGATACAATCACAATTTCACATGAAACCCAACTTCATGTGATTATATTGGAGTACTTACGAAAAAGCAAGTGAAGTCGGTGGAGGTGTGCATCTATTTTACGGTTCGCCCACACAATAGTAACCACTGATCCCTAAGATGGCCCAAGACTACTTTTGTCTCCGGTGACGGAACGTTACCACAGTTGTAGCGTGTGACACAATCCTGCCAATACTGGGGTAGCTCAGAAATATCCCTGACTCTGTGGGTTAACCTGCCGTAGTACAGGACAGGACGGGCATTTTCAAGCGTGCAAACCAGACTTCTATTGGATCACCGTGCATGCGTTATGCTCTCCACAAGTTTTGTCTAGTTCTCCACCAGTTTCACGTTATGTTATTGTTGTGTACAGTTTGTGTCCGGCATTTATGAAAGTTAATCGTAATTGGTGCAGGGGGGGAATGGAGATTTGATAAGGACAACTACTACGGCCCGGCGGTTTTGCCTGGCTGAGGTGGACTCAATAACCCAAACCCCGGTACCGTCAGGTTATACTGTGGTGGGACAAACTATGCCAATGGCAACATTGGTTGCATCGACGATAATAGTAACAGTGGTATTGGCCCCAAGGAGTCGTGCTAACTAGAATGACTCCTGCAACAACACGACTCCAGAACAATCAGCAGCCGATGTCCCGAATGGGTTGTGTTTACGTGCTTGTGGTAGCGCTGCGTGGTTTTGAGCGGTAGTACAGTCGTCAAAGGTTTGACTTGGTAATGATCTGAAGAATGCCACGGACTCGAGTGTGGAGATGTGTGCATTTTCTGAGAACACATAATCTCCGGTGGAATGATGTTTTATGAAACTTGCAAAATCGAGAATTGAGCGGTATTTATGGAAATGTGGGTTTTCGCAGCCATCGATAATTACCCAATTTGGCTGCAAAACTGTTCAACTTAAAACTCATTTGATCACCGTCCGCCACTAGACTGGGCGCAATTACCATATATAGATTGCAAAGGGACAATCCAAAACACGATCTTGTATTGATTAAGTTTTTAACATGCAAAAAAATACTGCAATTGGCCGAATACTTGTGTGTATTTTGTGGCAGATGGTGTTCATGAGCACCATTAGAAACAACCACTTTGCAACACATTACCATCCCTTGATCAAGCCAATCGACTATAAATATGCTCTGATAATCTCATGGTTTTCAAATCTATTCACTATCAATCAATTCATTTACTTGATTAAGACACCAAAATATGAAATTCTCAACTGCCTTTATTGCTACTATCATCACTTCTGCTATTGCTGTTGCTGCTCCCACTGGCCCTGTTGATGATTCAGTGGATGGAACCATCCCAGAAAACGCCATTATTGCTGCTTATCAACTTGGTTCTGATGAATCATTCCTTTTAGGTGAACAGGATGATCAAAAAATGATTCTTTTGATCAACAATACCATTGCTTATCCCGATGGACAACAAAAGCGTTCGGACTACGCTGATGAAGAAACTTCTTTACACAAAAGATGGCATTGGCTCTCCTATCGCATTGGGGCACCTATCTTCAAGAGAGAAGATGACCCTGACCACGCCTTAAACAAAAGATGGCATTGGCTAAGTTACAGAATTGGAGCACCAATTTTCAAAAGAGAAGATGGTGACGAGAATGACCATGAATTGAACAAGAGATGGCATTGGCTTACCTACAGAATTGGTTCTCCATTGTTTTAGCAGTGAATGGCCATTTCTATTCGATTTCTGTTAAATTTATAGTTGGATATTATTGTTTTTAGTTTAAGAAATATGAGCTCAATACATCATTGTACTAAATCTAAATTCTATGTTCAAAACTATTAACAAATTAAATGCAATTATACAATACGAAAACCTTCGGGAAATAAATAATATACGCTGATAAAATGACTATCGAAGACGATTACTCGTCATCTTTCTTTTCGAGAGATTGAACATATTCAGCAGCCTTTGCTTTAACTCTAGTTGCCATTTGTTCATCACCCTTGTCTTGTTCAAAACTCAACCATTTACTGAAGAAGAATTTGGCTTGTTTACGAGATAATTTCTTGGATAATACTCTTTCAAACAAATCTTCAACCTTAGTCTTTTGATCTTGTTTGATTTCTTGATCAATGTAAACGTTCCACAAATCAATTCTCTTTGGTGCGTCCGAAACTAACCCTTCGAATAACGAACGACCTTGTTCAGCATCTCCCTTGGTGAATTCCAATTGAGCAAACTTTCTAACCACTTCAATGTGGTCTCTTTTTGGTAAGATTTGTAATGCTCTTGCCAATGTTTCGTGAGCAGCCTCGTGGTTTTGTCTATCCAATAAATATGATCCATAATGAACCCAGACTGATACGTTCTTTCCAAACTTCTTAGTCATAACCTTGTACAATTTATCAGCTTCATCATATTTCTCTGACATTGTAAAGATTGAAACAAGCTTTTGATGCATGACTAATTCGTCCATGAATTGACAGGCATCTTTAAAGGTTTCATCAAGAGTTTCGTCAGTACCGAAAGAATTTTCCAAGTTTAGTAATGCAATCCAAATATTCATCTTTTCTTGTTCTTCACGGTAATTGATGGTCTTCAATGCTCTCTTACCAATTTCCCGAGCTTTTTCAACATCACTCAATTGCAATTGGAATGACATATAATTCATCCACATGATGGAACTGTTTGGATTACCAACCAACAATCTTTCGAAATCACTTACAGATTGTGGGGCTCTAGTGTTCAAATCTGCAGTTTTGTCTTCAGTATGACGAACCTTTTTCTTCTTTTTAACTTGTGTGAAGTCTTCTTCATCAGATGATGAATCGTTGTCTTCAACTTGGTCCAAAATGGAGGCAGTCCAGTCGAAACCATTTGTAGACAATCCTAAACCAGATGAGGCCTTAGACTTGTTCTCATCATCACTCTCGTCCGAACTGGATTTTTCGTCGTCGCTTTGCTCATCAAATGCATCTTCCATAACTTCATCATCATCATCATCTTCTTCATCAGCATCTTCAGGTTCAGATTCAGATTCAGCATTTTTGTCGTTGGTGTCTTCCATTTCTACATCTTCTTGTTCATTTGATGATGGGCTCGAATCATTTTCTTCGGTGAAATAAGAAGCCTTCATACCTAAGGACAATTGCTTTTTGTCATTGTCAATAGCTAAAATCTTTGCTTTAACTCTATCACCTTCACCAAACAAAGAAGTAAGGTTTTCAACCTTGTTATCAGCAATTTGTGAATGATGACACAAACCACTAATGTTCATGGTACCATCCAATTTAATAAAGACACCAAAATCAGTAGTACGTCTTACTGAACCTTCAAAGATATCACCAACTTTCAAGTCATCGAATTTCTTTAAGACGTTCAATTCACCATTAACTTCTGTTTCTTTCAAAGTCATTAAGATACGTCCTTCTTCTTTACAAGCAGAAATCTTACCAACAACTTGTTGTTGTGGTTTGAAGTACTTCTTCCAGTCCTTCAAATAAGAATCAGACAAATCGCTAACTCTGACCAAGGCATGTACCGATCTTCCCAATGCAACATAAACACCATTGTTTGCGACGTTTTTCACAAAACCTTTAACAACATCACCACGGTTTAAATCTTTGATAGAATTAATCACTTTATCAGTGGCATCTTCGGTTCTCAAAGACACAGCAATTTTCTTCTGTTCGGCATCAACAGCAATAACTGTGGCAGTAGCGAAATCATTTGCGTGAAATACATGATCCAATTTGTCTGAGTAGTTGTTTAATGCATCCGTAATGAAAGATGAGGCAAAAACTTTTTCTCCTAACTCGACAAGAACATAGCTTTCCCTGATCTTCAATACTCTTGCTGGGTATTTGTTGTCAACCTTGACGTCTTCAAATTTGCTGACAGTGTTATTTCTTGCTTTCAAGATAATAGTGTTGTGTTCATTGTCAACTTCTTTTACAGTAGCTTTGATTGCGGAACCAATTGGGACTTTATTTTCAATGTCTTCAAAAATAGAGACATCATCACTCAAGTCCATGAAAGAGATACGACCATGGAGAGTTGGACTAACAGAAGTCCATACATATCCTTTGGCAACATTGTTCACGAAAGTAACAATTTCGGATCCAACTTTAACGTTGTTCAACGTTGGAGCTTCATAAGTCGTATTTGGTGATTCAATATCCTTCTTGAGAATGGATAATTCCAAGATGATGTTCTTGTTCGATTTACGATGAGTGACAGCTAAGTATCTATGATTTTTGGCGTCATGATATCCAATAATTTTAGCTGTAAGAACATCCCCTTTATGAAATTGGGATAATGGCTGGTTCTTGTCCTTAATTTCGTTCCATTTGTTAAAGCATTGTGTGATGTCAATTCTTCCTTGTAAATTATCTGCCAACTGAACATTCAATTGGGTTCCTTTTACCGATCTGACTTCAACCTTAGTGACAATACCTGGAGTGTAGTCGCCAATGTATTTCATTGAGTTGTCAAGTGGGTTAATAACAGACTCGTTTTCGGAAGATGCGTCTGACTTGCCATCTTTCAATGAAAGCAAGAAACGCTTGTTTTCTTCGTCAATTCTGATGACACGACACGATACGGATTGATATTTATAGAACTTCTTGGACAAGTCGTCATTAGGGTTTTCGCTTGCGTACTTGGCCAACACTAAACCTGTTAACTTACCACCGAATGAAACAAACAACCCCATATTAGTAACAGATTTGACGTAACCGTATAATAACTTGTTGTCCATGGTGATATCCTTGAAGTAGCTTGGAATTGCATCCAGTTTTGATGCTTCGATCAAAGATTTTTTAGCAGAAGCAATGACAGTTCTAGCTTTCAAATCTTTTTCTAAAATTAAAACATCGATCTTGTCTCCAATCGGCAATTTTTTAGCAATGGATCTATTTTGCTCATAGTTTCCATCCGATAAATGACCGTTGTAGATAACACCACGCAAATTGCTTTCTTCAAGTTCGATGATAACAGAATCTTTAGTTTTCTCAATTACGACCGATTTGACAATAGATTTCCCTGGTACTAATTCCCCAATAGCAGACTTTTGTGAGTTTGTAAGTTCGCTCGATTGTCTGAGTGTGACAACTAGTCTTTGTTTTTCTTTATTAATATCCAAGATCTTAACATTGACTGTTTGGTTCAACTTCAAATGTTCACTTGCATCGTTAACAAATGTTTCAGAGATTTCATTCTTTGGTAAGAATGCTTTTAAATTTCCAAAGAATGATACAATTACACCACCATGCACAAATTTTTCAACAGTAGCGGGGGTTTTGAATCCAACCGTTGCATCCTCAAATTTGGCTAAAACTTCATCATCTTCAATGTTAACCAATGATTTTTTGAAGGTCAAGATAGCTTTTCTGCCCTGTTTGTTTAAAACTCTAGCCTTTACTTTACTACCGACTTTGAATTTTCTTTCTGGGTAAATTAATTTGACGTCAGACATTTGATTTCCTGGTACGAATCCCTCAAACTCATTCATGAACTTAACAATTATACCACCTGCTTCTGGTAAAACCTTAATGATTTCAACTCCCGACAAGAAAGTACCAGCAGGTATATCAGCAACTGACAAATACTTGGAATTCACGATCTCCGGTTTAAAAGTGAGCACCATGACATTGTCAATTTGATTGTATCCAATCACTCTAGCTTTGTGCTTAGAACCAACATTATATTCAATGTCTAACTCTTTACTAGAATCGATGTTAGAATTATGGACTTGACCTATTATTGACGAACCAAGTTTGACGAAAATGTAATTAGGGTCAGAACCAACAACCTCAACCTCATCGAACACGTAACCAATTGGGTATGCTTCAAGTGCAACGTCCTTGTGTGACTCAGTAGATAAAGTTACAACGCTTGGTAAAGTGGATAAAATTAATTTCTTAGTACCAGATTTTAATAAGACACCAATCACTCTAGCTTTCACAACGTTTCCTATAGTATACTTATGTTTTAATTTTTGGTAGTCAAACTCATGCAAATGTGCCAAGTTGATTGTGGCGTCAACCAAACCAAAGGCTTTGGTAATTAAACCATTTTTAGTGATTTCAGATACCAATGCGTCAATCAAGATACCTGGTTGGATTGAGTCAACCGATGCAATAGTAGAAATGGTAGCTTTTTTGGAAAATGAACTTGATTCAATTGGTCTTAAAGTAATGGTTCTCTTGGTTGGCGTAGATGCAATTGCCGATAACATTACTGATCCTACGTGAATATCGTCACTGGACATGTTGGCATTTTTCAATTCCTTATTAGAAATAAATCCAGAAAATTCTTGTTTACCGGTGTTTAAAATAATACCATGGTCTTCGATAGATTTAACGGAACATTGGATTAAGTTGGAAACAATCAAATCTTCAGTTTCCAATGAACTATTAACCGATTCTGGTTCAATAGTCAATTGGATTCTCTTCTTTTTAGGATTTGAATTTTCGACAACTTTAGCTCTCAACCATTGGCCAATTTTGAATAATTTTTTCAACTCTGGTAATTGTGATGCTGGATTCTTCAAGGTTGCGGTGGTGGTTTCGGTCGACTTATCTTCGGTTTGATCCATATCTTCATCTTCATCTTCAGAGGAGTCTTGGTCAATTTTTTCAATGATTTGTGTTATTTCAGGACTGACCGATGTGATAGGAACATAACCAACCAAATTATCACCAATGGAAATGGTCAAATCCATAGCACCAATGCCGGAAACTTGCCCCAAGATTAAAGTGTCAGGAAGCAAGTTCTTATATGTGAAGTTTTCAATTTGAACATGTTGTTTATCCTCGTCATCAACTACAGCAGCTTTCTTCTTGGTCTTTCTAGCTTTTTTCAGTGGTTGTTCTGACTTAGAGGACCCAGATCTCTTCGATGGCTTGCTTGACTCAAACAATACATCAGATGTAGCCTCATTGGAAATCTCTTTAACTTCCAAAGCACTCAATGCCGTGGCTCCTCCTCTCGGAAAAGCAACGTCATTACTGCTTATAGCCGATCCAGATGGAGTTGCGTCCACCATTATTGTTCGTGTATTGAATCGTCTACCCTAGTAGCTATATATTGGTCTCGTTTTGCAACATTTTTTTCGAGATGCTCATCGGTACAATTTTTCTATAGTGCACGTGTAAATATATCAGGTGACATCGAGTTTTATTTACATTGAAATTTGGCTGCGAAAAAACCCACGACAAATAACTTGGGCCAATAATGGTATTGTATAGCTCCATGTCTTTTAGACTCTTCTATCATTAACCGTACCGGCCGTTTTTCTATATGCCATGACTTCATCTGCGTGTTTCATTCCGTATCGTTTTGTGAGCTTTGAGTAGAATAATCCACATGCGTTACAAAGCGTTCTGCTGCCATGTGGACCTCGTCTCCATTCTGGAGTTTCTTTAGACCCGCAATGCTGACAAACTATCCTGTGTTTTTTACTTAACTCGATGTTTAATCCTCCCATTTTGGGAACCTTGGTCATGAGTTTGCTATCGCCACTTATATGCATCTTAATTTTGGAAGTATGCCCTGGATGCGAGTTTCTGCGAGGTGGTGTCTTGTGAGGTAATGCATTCCTTGATGTATTGGGAAGCTTGTTGGGGATGGTTTTGAAGCATGATTTTATTCCAAACTGCTTGAATGCTTGCAACAGCTTGATCAGTTGTTCATGAAGGTCGATTTGGATATCGAGCTCACTAGTTGAAATTGTCCGGATAAATTTAATCATTTCAGTCTTGTTGCATTTGTGGTACCTTTCACAAAAGTTTTGCGAAAACTTAATCATCTTATTCCAGTGTTTCGTGAAACTTTCCAGGTATCGTATCAATTCATCAATTGTTATATTGGACATATCCGAGGTCGGTGTCAGTTTATCATTGTGGTTGGAGCCAGTATAGTTTGGTTCAGTGAAATTTCCCATGAACGTATCTGATAGTTGTCGGGTTGTAGTGGGAACATAGCTCAGTGCTGGAGATGGTTCATTGTCACTTATCGTTTGCTTTGGAGATATTTGATCAGGGCGACACCAATTTATCAACTCGTGAACCGATGGTAGCTGGCGGTTCCGGGCATCTGAATCTCTATTCATACTTGTAATCATCGATAGGTTTTTAGAAAGTAAAATTTTCTATCTTGTTGAATCTAAAGATTGGCATAGATCAAAGTAGTTTATCTATTCGGGACATCCTCGTAAATTGGGAAACTTCAGTGATTTCGACCCGAAATTTATACCTCATGTAAATAGCTGTAGAGGTTGCGCGGCAAATCAGGATACTCCCTATTAGTCTTACTACACGCATCATTTCCTTTTTCTGTGCGATTTAGATTTTGGACTTGCTTTGGGCTGTATTATGAGCTTTCCGTCCTTGACCTCTTGTGACGCATCTTTGAACTTTTCTTGATTGTCCAAGAAAAACATCAAGTCCGTGACTTGCTCGTTCAATCCGGTATTTTCTTCGGTTAATTTCTTGATTTCCTTTTTCAATTGGGAATTTGATTCATTCATAAATTCAACTTTGTTTGAAAGTGCTTCGTTCAAGGACTTTGCTTCGCTCAAGTCCTTAGAGATAATCTTTATTTTTTCATCCTTGAGTGCGATTTTGCTTTTCAATCCAGGAATAATCGATTCTGTTATATCGTTCATTCGTTTCTCTAACTCTTTCATTTTAAGATCTGTTTCGCTCAGAGAACCAACATTGGAAACTATCAGATTCAGTCGACCGTTACTTAATACCGAATCCTTTCTTGTTTTGGGAAACTCTTTCTCCGCTAGTAACTGTTCATAGTATTCTCTCTGACTGGCAAGTTGACTTATGAGCAATTGCGAATATTCAAAGCCTACCTCGTCAACTTTGTCAAAATTACCATCGGATTTTGATTCATTGGACGTGCTGTTCTTGTCTGGTAATTCAACCAATTTACCATCAGATTCATTGGTCACTAGTCTATGTACATAATTGTCCCCCGCATAATCCCACACTCTTGAAGTAGTGCTTTCCATCGCAAAACAATGCCCCGTGTCAATGAAATGTTTCAACGAATGCTGTTGGGGTGCATACCTACTACATCCCACATTCCCACAAATTAAGCATATCCATAGGTCATCTTCCGCATCACAACTAAAGCAATGTTCGCGTGAATCTTGTGTAATTGTTGAACCTGTTCCTGAAGAACCAGCTCCAAGTTGCAGGAGCCTTCGTATCGTCCTTCTCACTTTCTGATTTGATACATTATTTGAGTATCTACAAACTGGACAAGTATCATCAGTCCATTTGGAAAGACACTGGCAATGAAATGTGTGTTGGCATGGTATAGTCAACAACCCTGTAACTGTTGCATCCATCCTTTCCAAACACACTGGACAAGTGGGTAGTTCCACCAAAATATTTTTATGCTGTGACGATGAAGATTCAGTTGAAGTAAATGGATCCTGTAAAAGAAACGGGATCATATCCTCGATGGATTTTTTGCACAATTTATTTATTTGGCCGTCTACTTTCACTGATTTGATGAACACTACATGGCAAGATTCAGGCTCCATGGAATTGAAAGCTTTACCATTGAAATCGTACTGGAATTGAGCAGCTTGTAGTGGGTCGATAAACTTGATCAAAACAAGAAAACGGTTTGGCTTTTCACTTTTCAATATTCTGATGTGGGAAATATGCTTCATGTTTGTCTCGCCAATGAATCCTAACAAGTCAGTGGCGGTGAAGTAAGTTGGTACGGCAAGGATAGACACCATGAGACCATCGCCGGGGAGAATTACGTCGTCTTCAACTGACAATTCTTTGCTGTCGGACTCATCGTAGTACTCTCGGTAAAGTCGTATTATTCCCTGGCCCAACAGCTTTGCTCTTATGGGCTCCACAGTTTCGCTGGACATTGAAAGACAATTTGGGGAATCAATAGAAGTTGTTTGTATATTCGATAATCTATAGTCAGATACTGTTTGTGATGGTGCTAACTGAATAACTATATGATAGGAATCAGATGATATCATAATCTATCATTCTATGATAAAGACTGGGATTTATACAATCTTTATCTGTATAGAGCTAAATGCGGGAGGTGTCGCACTAGAAAAATCAGTTGCGCCATTGTCGTGGTAGTGTGTGGTGGTAGGTGACCAGCTCGACCCACGCTAGCACGGCAGTGGCACCACAAGCTAAACAGTACCAGTTGTCTAAAGGCCATATTTGGAAAGGTCAAAGTCCTTCAAGTCAGTAATGATTTCTCCATGGTCGCCGATGATGACATGCTCCTCACCATTGAGCACAGGTAATGCCTCCGGGTGAGGAATCCAAATTACGTGGGCATTTGCGTTGATTCCCGATTCAACCCCAGGAATTCCATCTTCAAAGATGAGACATTCGTGTGGTTGAATCTCAGAACTACCGTTAGCCTTCAACTGCTCGTTTATACTATTTAAACAAGCGTACCAGATATCTGGGTGTGGTTTTCCTTTACCCTTGGGAATTCTTGGGTCGTCACCGGTGACAATGTGGTTGTTGAAGTACTTGAACCCATGCTGTAAATGAGCCGTCTTTCTGTGGAACGAGATGGTGTTGGACGACGTACCAAGTGCGATAGGAATGTTTTTTTCGCTGAGTTTTTGCAAGAGTTCTAATGCACCAGAGGTGAATTCGGCTTTGGAGAAGATGTTTTCTTGGACTTGAAATGCTTGTCTCTGCCACTCTTCTGGGGTTACATCAATGTCGTATTCGTCAAGTAAGATTCGCACTGATTCTGGCCCCGGTCTACCTTGTAATTTAAGCTTCACTCTCCAATCTAACGGACCTTTTCCGTATTTCGCCAACAACTTGGTGGTGGCTTCGGTGTAAAGGTCTTCTGTATTAATGATGGTTCCGTCCATGTCTGAAGCGTTAGTACTATTCTATACACATACTCGACTATGTACGACTAGACTTACCAAAGAGACATGCTTTAAATTGTCTGTTTGTCATGTTTGGTTGCTTTCTTCTTTTACTCGATGATTTTTCTGATGAGATCGAATATGTAGACATTTCCACCAACGCCAAATCTCTAATCTAGTCGCGTGAACACGCGGACTTTGTTTACCAATATCGCATCGTCAATATACTCTCGTGATGTCATAAATAAGTCTATTTTTTAGCTTGGGTCCCGCAAGCTATTTTATACCAACACTAAATTTGGAACAATGGTCCATACAAATGAGCCACGATGTGGTTGTCATCTCGTAAATTAGTAAACTTTAATCATTATACAAATATAAATAACGCTATAATGGGGCATTTTTGAATAAATAGGAAATACTTTCACCGTTGTGTAATCTTCTGATTGCTTCAGCCAACACCGCCGATACGTCAATGGTGTCCAATTTAGGACACAACGATAATTTCTCTTCGAATGGAACGGTGTTTGTGCAAACAACTCTCGTCAACTTGGAGTTGTTGATGTTCTTAATGGCATTACCCGACAAGATACCGTGAGTTACAATAGCAATCACTTCTTTGGCCCCGTTGTCCAACAACACTTCGGCTGCCTTGGCCAATGTACCACAGGTGTCGGCCATATCGTCGACAATGACACAGATTTTGTCAGAAACATCACCAACTAACACCATTCGGCTGACCTCGTTGGCTCTGGCTCTTTCCTTGTGGATCAAGGCAAAGTTCAAGTCTAATCTATCGGCCAAACCAGCAGCTCTTTTGGCACCACCGGCATCAGGAGAGATTATGATGGCATCCTTGTAATTGATAGTCTCTTTAATGTATCTCACAACACTTGGTTCAGCATAAAGATTGTCTACTGGAACATCAAAAAACCCCTGGATCTGGGAAGCATGTAAATCCATGGTGATGACATGGTTGCACCCAGCAGTGGTCAACATGTCGGCCATAAGTTTAGCCGTGATCGGAGCTCTTGATTTGTCCTTTCTGTCTTGTCTGGCGTAAGGGAAGTTTGGTAAAATGACGGAAATACGTCTGGCACTGGCTGTCTTACAGGCATTGATCATGATCAATAATTCCAAGACTCGATCATTGACGACTCCAGACCCAATTTGACAAATTATAAAGATGTCCTCATCTCTGACGGACTCACCAATAGAAAACTGGATTTCTCCTGTGCTATCACGCTTCAACTCGGATGGAGTTAACCTTAACCCTAATCTCTTAGCAACTAGCTCAGCTAACCCACGATGAACATCACTAGCTAATAACTTGATGGAATTGGTGGACATTTTTCTCAAAGGTTTACCACGATGGTGCGGAACGTCTCGAAGCTGTCGCCTGTTCTGCCGTGTACGGTTTCGAGGAGGTTAAGATAAACGTATCACAATCCTAGCGGTTCTCACTGGTTGGTTTGTGCATTATGCTTCATTTGAAAATCTTTTTACAGGTTACACCCGCAAAGCGATGGGGTTGGTCACGTGATTTACCGGTAATACCAGTAAAATTCGCCGTTTTGAGGTTACATCCCACGCCGCAACATATTTATGGAACCTATAAATCTCTATACACTCCCTGGGGTTCCACCTAGATTACAAGAATAAGTCGTCAAGATTATCGTCCTGGGCATCGTCGTTGTCTTCCTCGTCATCATCACCTTCGTCTTCGTCGTCGCCGTCGTCGTTTGTTTCCTGTGGTTGTGGTGGTGGATTGGTGATTCTCGTGGGGTCCGACTTTCTCTGGAGCTGTGATTGCTCCTCGAGTAGCTTGGCTAGACTGTGCTTTTTGGCATCCAACGATGCCTTCAAGTTGTTGTATGCTGTCTGGAACTTCATTCTCATCATCCGTGACGATGCTGTCGCCAAGTTCTTTCTGTTTGTTTCTACAATCTTTTCCAACTCGTTGATTTCCTCTTCTAGTAACCGGACGTGCTGGTTGCCAGATTTAGTAGTAGGTCCTTCATCTTCCTCTTCTTCTTCCTCTTCCTCTTCTTCTTCGTCCTCCTCATCGTCTTCTGCTTCCTCGTCTTCGCCTCGTTGTTCTTGTTGTTCCTTATCTGCCGCAGCTTCTTCTTCAGCTTGCTCCTCTGCTTCTGCCATCATGCTACCCAAAAGGTTCTCGCCAACATCTGCTCTTTCTTCACCATCGAGAGCCTTATTCAACTCATCTTCAAGATCGAATTCCATTCCCTCATAATCTTCACTGGCATTATGGTCTTCTGGTATAAGCTGCTCTGGTAAGTCTGGTCGAGATGTTGGTGTACTCACCACAGATGGGGTGTTGGAATGGCCCGAGTATTTTGGTGGCTGTTTCTTCAAATCAACAATATCGAACGAAAACTCCTCTGCCTCGTCATCTGCCTTTATCATCTCGTCCACTCGTTTATCAACAATGTCCATAATTCTGGAATTTACTTTTCGAGGCCTGAATCTTCGGTATACATCTTCAAATGGATTTGTTAGCCCGTGTTTGTAAACTAGTGTCTTTTCTTTTATTTCCTGGTTGGTGGAGTACTTGTAAAGCGGGTGGTGATAGAAATCTTCGTCGTTTATCTCAAAGTCTTTTTCCAAGTTAAACTCAGCTGGGTCGATTTTTCGTAATACCAAGAGCATTTGGCAAATATCAAACGTCTTGAACAAGTTCTTTTTATCGATGGTTTTGTATAGCTCTGTCACGGTAGGCAAGTCGATCAATCTCGCCGAGTATAACGTTCCGTTTACGTTGACTACGGCTTTATCTCTTGTGACCCATTTGATATTAATCCCGGTAAAATCCCCAGATTCGATGGCATTGTGGACAAAATCAAGGTTAGGGTCATCACGAAACCTCAAAATAAGTCCCTGTTCTAGCAATGGGTCGTCTTCGACCTCTGGTGCCTCACTGTCATATCCCTCCCCTGGTACTCTTGTTGGCTTCACTCTGACTCGGGGAATAACTGGTGGCTTCGATAGTTGTGGGAGTCCTCCAGTTGTTTTCTTTGATGGTTTGCTGCTTAACTTTATCTTTAGCTTCTTATCCTTATCCTTTGGTTTAGATACTCCCTTCAACTTGGGAGGTTTGATCTTTACTTTCGGCGTACTGGACGCAGATGTTTCGGGATTTGACGGTGAAGATGGTCTTCCTCCATTATTCCCGGCTATATTCAACTTTAACTTGATTGCCATCTTGATATTTGATGGTAACAATGATTAACTACCTTCAGAAAACAAGTATTTTGTTTCTTCACACTACAATATTTGCTATCGAAAAATATACACTACACCAAGTGGATGATAAAAGACCGTTAATACCGACGATTTACACGACATGCGCAGCAATAGAGGGTCGGTAAGTCTAGGTAATCGCCTGAGGAGATCGAGTTCCATCGGACGGCGAAGAACCCGGCATAATTCTGTCACTTCAATCGATTCTTCTACAAGCTATTTGAACGATGAGAACAACCATGAAATGTACTCTGGGGCAACGTCTGAGGTCATTCCGTCCTCGATTTCATCGATGCATTTCCCACATCACTTTTCCCGGATGAAATCTCGTCAAGACTCCATTTCTCGTGAAGCTAGTCCCCTTTTATCAGGAACAGTCAATGATTTAGAATCAGTCAAGTCGACAGATTCCGACCATGTCAAGTTCAAATTCTTCTCTGCAGATGAGATTGAGGCTGCCCCTGGTGGTTCAACGTTGGAGGACCCAGAAAACCCCGTGGATTACAATACTGACTGGGATTATTCCGTCGATAAATACGACGAAGCAAGCATAAACGAAGTCGAAGAGTTTCTCCTCAACCAATCGTCATCGGCAAGACAATCTCTGCCAGCAGTTAGTGATTATGGCTCGCTTGATTCGTATGAACGGAGGAATAGACGTACGTCGAATGTTTCTGACAAGTCCGATTCGTTGGCAAGTGAAGGTGATGAAGAAGCAGGTATCGATGTTAATTTTGTGAGAAACTACCCAGCAGTAGCGAAATATCAGCGGTTCTACTTGGCCGAAGAGGACTTGGTCATTGGTATAGCAGGATACTCCAGCAGCACTTGGAAAACTATTGTCTACTATATCCTCTGTATAACCACTTTAGGTATAGGATATTTGATTTTGAGATGGTTTCCTAGGTATAGAATAAATCTCATGGGTAATAAAACTCCGTTGGGGCAAGCTGATTGGTGTGTTATTGAAAATCAGTTTGGAGAACTAGCAATTGTACCTGTTCAAAAACAACGTTTGAATGAAAGACTTTCGTGCTTTTTGAGTAATAACGAAGCTTTGAATGCCACAGAGACAGAAATTCACCTACCCAACAAAGAGGACGATCCAGTGGTACCGCATATTCACTCGTTTACATATAGATACGTCAAGTTTTTTTACAACCCAGTTGAGGATATTTTCAGAACCAATTCCAACTGGTATGATTTGTTCTGGCTTAATATTAAGAACACCAAAGATGGGGTCTCTCAGTCAGTCCAAGAACAGAGACTTAAAATCTTTGATAAAAATGATATTAAGATAAAGGAAAAGTCAAATTTGGAATTGTTATCAGATGAGGTATTACATCCATTCTACGTATTTCAGGTATTTTCCATCTTTCTATGGTTAGCTGATGATTATTACTATTATGCGTCTTGCATTTTCTTGATTTCCATGGTTTCAATTATCAACTCATTAATTGAAACAAAAGCCACCATTCGAAGATTGCAAGAAATATCGGATTTTTCGTGCGACATTAGAGTGTGGAGAAACGAATTCTGGAAACAAATCAGTTCTACCGAACTTGTCCCGGGAGATGTGTTTGAAGTGGATCCATCGTTGAGCATTGTTCCCTGCGATGCTCTTTTACTTAATGGAGAATGTGTTATCAACGAGTCAATGTTGACAGGTGAAAGTGTCCCAGTTTCCAAGGTGACAGCAACACAGGAAACAGTTGAAGTCCTTCCAGAAAATTTCACGACTCCGTTGTTGTCTAAATCATTCCTCTTCAGTGGAACCAAGATTCTTAAAATGAAATCTTACAATGAAGAACCCGTCATTGCAATGGCTGTGAAAACGGGGTTCAATACAACAAAAGGTTCGTTGGTTAGGTCGATGTTGTTTCCTAAGCCAATTGGATTCAAGTTCTACGAAGACTCGTTCAAATATATTGGTTTCATGACTTTTATTGCCTTCATTGGATTTATTTACTCGACTTACAATTTCATTAAACTTGGTCTTCCAAAAAGGATTATGATTTTGAGAGCATTAGACATTATAACCATTGTAGTTCCACCTGCATTACCAGCTACTTTGACCATTGGAACTACCTTTGCCATTAATAGACTTAAGCAAATGGACATTTTTTGTATATCACCCACGAGAGTGAATGTTGGTGGAAAACTAGATATGATTTGCTTCGACAAAACTGGTACATTGACGGAAGATGGTTTAGATGTTTTAGGAGTTCATGTCGCAACAAATGCAACAGGTAGGCAGGAAATTGTTTTTAAAGATATGATCACGAACGTCAACGAAATTGAGATCGAGAACAATTTCAACTGTCATGAATTAAACAATGGAAAATTTATGTTATCTGGTATGACTGCATGTCACTCATTAAGGTTGATTGATGATGAATTGTTGGGTGATCCTTTGGATGCAAAAATGTTTGAGTTCACAAGCTATAAGTTCAAGGAAGATTTTGAAAGCGGAAAAGCTGTTGTTTATTCAAGAGATGAATCGATGACTATTGATAAAGAGTTTGAATTTGTCTCCTCTTTGAGAAGAATGTCAGTTCTTACATCAAGCAACGCTGGTGAACGTTACCTTTTTACTAAAGGTGCTCCAGAAGTCATGTACGATATATGTTTGCCTGAATCAATTCCAAGCAATTTTGATGAGTTGTTACATCATTATACACATGGTGGTCTTCGTGTTATTGCGTGTGCTTATAAGCCAATTGATGACATCAACGTTTCAAGAGAAAACGCCGAATCTAATTTGATATTTACAGGATTTATTGTATTTGAAAACAAGTTGAAACCTTCTACAAAGTCAACGTTACATCATTTGAAGGAGGCTGCTATAAGGACAGTGATGTGCACTGGTGATAACATCTTGACAGCAATTAGTGTTGGTAGAGATTGTGGGTTAATAGATCAAGATGCAAGTATATTTGTTCCGTCATTTGCAGATGACGAGATGCATTCAAACAAATTAGTCTGGGAAAATGTAAATAATCCTGATAGCAAATTGGATTGTGTCACATTAACTCCGCTTGATGGCAACATAAGACAAGTTTCTAACTTCAAGTTAGCAATAACAGGTGATGTGTTCAGATATATTTTGATGGAAATAAAGGATACAACATTAACACAAAATGTCTTGATGAACTGTGACATCTTTGCTAGAATGTCGCCAGATGAAAAGCACGAACTTGTTGAACAACTTCAACGGATTGACTATACTGTGGGATTCTGTGGGGACGGTGCTAATGATTGCGGTGCTTTGAAAGCAGCAGATGTTGGGATCTCGTTATCTGAAGCAGAAGCTTCTGTTGCTGCTCCATTTACATCAAGTAAATTTGAAATATCATGCGTGCTTGATGTCATTAAAGAAGGGAGATCAAGTTTGGTGACCAGCTTTTCCTGTTTCAAATACATGTCACTATACTCAGCAATTCAGTTTGTGACTGTATCTA
The DNA here is from genome assembly GCA_030560805.1 of Suzukiozyma palmioleophila. NCBI lineage: Eukaryota > Fungi > Ascomycota > Pichiomycetes > Serinales > Debaryomycetaceae > Suzukiozyma > Suzukiozyma palmioleophila. Next base: position 200,781 of record JAKTVY010000008.1, read on the forward strand.
TTTTGTACAAGAGAGGAACCAATTTGGGAGATTTCCAATTTTTGTATATTGATTTATTCTTGATTCTTCCACTTGCAATATTCATGTCATGGTCCAAACCATTTGAACGTTTGGTTACCAAAAGACCAACTGCTAATTTAGTATCCCCAAAAATCTTAATTCCATTGGTTTGTCATATATTCATCATTTTAGTATTCCAAATTATCCTTTGGTTATGGGTTCAGGACGAACCATGGTACCAAGAGCCTGTTCCTGGTGGTGATGACGCGGTGAAATCATCAGACAATACAGTGCTTTTCTTATTTACCAACTTACAATACATTTTGATATCTGTTGTTTTAAGCGGTGGACCACCTTATAGGGAATCTATGATTAAGAATCATCCATATATCATTAATTTGGTTGTTGCAACTTTGTTAAGTTTGAGTTTATTCTTGGTAGAAGAGGACAGTAAACTTGGAGAATTAATGCAATTAACAAATTTATCAAAATCGTTTTATGGATACATTGTTTTTGTTAGTATCGTGAACCTTGGAGCGATGTTCCTAGGTGAAGAATACGTTTTTGTTAGATTTGCACAAATCTACAAACGGATTTTTCACAGACTGTCTTTCAGCAAAAGCAAGAAGTTATTCAAGAATTTGAAAAAGGAATTTAATATGATTCAATCTGTATAGATAATAGATTCAATTAGAAGACCAAAAATGTAAAAAGTATGAACACTTCGAGCATTTCACACATGGGGAAAAAGGTTTAAAAATGATTTCGCCCAGGATCGAACTGGGGACGTTCTGCGTGTTAAGCAGATGCCATAACCGACTAGACCACGAAACCGATTGTATGAGTTGGAAAGGCATACTGTTCCATCTTCTAAATTATTTATCACTTCCACTCCCCACCAATTTTGGGGGATTTTTACAGACAGACAAAAAAAAAAGGACAGAAAACTTGCTTATTTTATTAGATTTCTAAATTTTCGGAATAAATGAAAACCTTTTAAAGATACTCTAGGAGGTATTAGTCTGCTCAATTCTTAGATCTATAAATTATATTGATAGGTATACCGCTAGTGACTTTCTTGGTGTTCTGGAAAAGTAGATTCCTATTAAAATTTGGGTTCGCTATTTTACAACTTACGGAGGTATTTGATTTGAGTTGATCTTTAAAAAAATCAAAATTAAAATTACGAATTCAAAACAATATGGTGGGTTTTTAATTTATTTTCCCTCCCAAACTAAATGAGTATATAGATAGTTATATACTCTAAGTACATAAAGCAATAAATGCATTTTAGTTAAAAAAAAAAAAACTACGGAACAATTTGACATCATGTAGTTTCGATATTTTACAACTTATGGAGGTATTTGAGTTAATTTTTAATTTTCAAAACACTTCGTGGGATTTTAAGTTATTTTTCCTTCCAATCTAAATGAGTGTATCGTTAGTTATATGCTCCAAGTAGATAAAACAATAAATGCATTTTAGTTAACAAAAAAATCTCAATTAGACCTGAGCTATTAAAGATTATTGGTTAAAGCATTAATAATTTAGAGCCTTTTAAGGTATGTATGTAGTTCACATAGTTGACAACCCCTACTAACTCAGGGATGAGTAGCTTTAATTGGTACATTCGATAAATTCTTAAAATACATATATTATTAAGCCCCCAAAATAATAAATAAATAATAAGTGATAACATTAGAAAACGAGTTGCCAAAAGTCTGTCCTCAGAGATAAAACAAATAATAAATAAATAAATAAATAAATTAATCATACTCGAAGTATGAAACATCGTTAAGTAAAATTCAATTCTGCTTGGATAAAGGAATTGCGTAAGAGGTGAAGTATGCATTTGTTCTTGTGGCCACACCCGCCCAGGCGTTGTAGAAACCCAAGAATGCTGTAATTATACCAAAGATACCACCTGCTTTTGTAAGATTAGCATTGCCGGAAAAATCACCTGCAGCAAGCATAACGTAAGTAACCCCCAAGAAAAAGAATAAACTGAAAAATGCAGCAGTAGATTTTAAGGTCAATGAAGTTAACATGAACGTGAACATCCCCCAAGCCAATAAATAAAATGCTACAGCATTGTCTAATTGTGCAACATCTTCACCGTAAGCAGCTACAATACCAAAAGATTCAACATTAATAGCAGCGAAACTTAACCAGAATGCACCGTAAGAAGTCAATGCAGTACCACCAAATGTATTACCAACAACCAATTCCCACACACCGGCTAAAAATTGAACTGCACCTCCGTAGAATGCAGCTAACCCAACCACGACATTAGGTGTGTGCACACCGTGAGCGCCGGCATTGTAGCACGACAAAACGAAAGTGGTCAAAGAGAATGCTGACAACCCAAGAGGAGCTGGGTTGGCGAACTTGTGCACTGGAGGAGCCGATAAACCTGGGTTTAAAGTACCTCCAAATGCTTCCATTAATTCATGACGGTAAAACTTTTGTTTTCCGATAATGACAAATTCGTTGCCATCACCAGTAGTTTGAATTTTCAGAACAGCAGGTTCTGAGTTGCTGGTTTGTTCTTTGTAATCACTGGAATGAATAGAGTCTGACATTTTCGGTATAAGGAAGTGAATGTCAATAATAGGCAAGGTTTCGCTATAAACCTCTAAGTCAATTTTTCTCCTTTTCAACTCCGAGCATGTAGAACTTTATATATGTTTTTAAAGATTAGTGATATATGTGAAATCATGTAATAAAATTATTAACCCTAAAAAATATCTACATTCAGGAATGATTTCCACCCCCACAAAGTAATAAATTCTGGTGCTCATTGGCTGTTACTCCCTTACTTAAATATAGGAAAGTGAATATTTTTTCGGACTTGAAATGCGATGTTGATAGCCGATGAGGTCTTTTGGTTTCATTTTAGTGCTATACAAAGACTTAGGCCAAGCTACCACCATGTAAAGATTCCTCAATGACGTGGGGATCCAATGATATGGTTTTTACTATATCAAAATGGTTGACTCAATTGTAGTTGTGTTTAGGCATTTTTTTTACTTTTCCGCTGGCACCCCCACTTTGGAGCCCCGCTGGAAATTCTTGTTAATTAATTAATGCTCTACACATTACCATAAATTCCAAGCCCGTTACAGGATTCTCATTAAGCCGATATTACCATCTGACACGGTGCAGTTGTTAACTGGAGATGATTGTCAGAATTATCGTTGCAAGAAAAGGAGAATAGGTGGTTATACGCATAATGCCCTTTAATTTGTTTAAAAGTACAGTTGACCTTACCCATGACCTAGAGGTGTTTGTTGTGTATATATTACTAAGAACGGAGCAATAAGTTAGTAATTTTTTGTGGAGAACTCGTATAAGGTTTATTGTTTGGTGAAAAAAAATATTTTCTTCCTTGCCATTTTGTCTATAAGCTCTACTGATATCATTGTGTGCAGCTATCTCTAGAATATTTTAACCATTATTGGATATATACTCCCACTTATCGGTTTTGCCCCACAATCTAGTACGGTTATTTCCATGGTCTACTGCCGTTCTTACTCTTGATTCTAATCTACACTTGCCTGCACAAATTATTGCACCACTTTGTTTTACCAAGGTCAAATAACATTCATCAGGTGACAACTAAATGACGTATCACCAATTCCTTCTTTTGTAGACTATTTCCTATACATCTGTCAGACGGATTTATGATCGTCTCAGGAGTAGTTTTTGCCACGCTTGGGGTTGTAGTACGGGTATATAGAACTTCTCGGGTCGACCTTAGTGCCACGAAAACTTGACCACAGTCAGCAACCTTGTTGCAAAAGCATTCAAATGTTGGGTTATGAATCACATTTTCATTTAACTTTACTCAACACCACCACAAACACCACAACCACGTACGTAATCATATTTTCAAATTCTGCAGGTGTTTAACAAATGATATTAGCCTTACCTGTAACCGATTTGACCCCACAGTTTCTATATAGTGGTTCCGCATCTCGGAAATTTCTAGTTTGGGGAGCATAAAATTGCTTGGCTCACAATGTTGTAAACTCTGGGTATACACGGGAAATGTAATCCTAAGCACTTGGGTATCTCTACTTTTGCCAAAAATATACGGAATTATCATCGGCAACTGGAAAATGGATTAAACATCTTTATCCTAAACATGAGTGCATGACAGTGAATTCTCATGTCTATGTTGTTTATCGAAGCAGAATTTTGCAGAAATATCAACAGAACTTGCATTTTCAAGCTAGACTTTGTTAATTGTGTTTTATTTATCGAAGCTGATTTTATGCTCGGCTAAATTGACAGAAATCAAGTTGGATGAAAACATCACCATATGTCATGTACTTAGAGTTTTTCACACTTAGACCTGGCTATTTAAAATCTTGCGTTTGAGGTTAATGAGTTCTATAAGACATAAGAAAAGGCAATTAGTTCATCTTCAAATGGCTGGAAAAGTATCGCTTTCAAAAAATAGAAGTATTTGATTGGCTTTATCTTTTCAAATCCAGAAAATCCCTTCTGATTTTTCAATCCATTTGAATCGAGCTTTAGTTATTAATCTTATCCTTGTGTGCGATATACTGGCGTGTTATGTGAAAATTAACAAGGGCTGCTTTTAACCATAGTTGTATTATAAGTTTCGAAAGACAATTTATTTCGTCAATTATAATTAAAGATCAACTAAATCAAGTCAACTTGAAATATTACCTTGCTACCATTGAATTTGTGATCAAGTTTTAGCTGTTTAGAATAAATGGAGGGGATATTCTTGCATTATAACACAATAGTTCTATTGCAATTTTATAATAAGCTATTAGAGGTTCAGGAATTTTAACAATTGGTGGTTTTGTTTACCTTTTTAAGAAAATTACAAATAAATTAATTATCGCCTTAGTGTTGAAATTCACAAAACTGAGAAGAAACGGCAACAGTCCTATAACGTCATCAACTATTTGGCACGTTACTCCTAAACTGTATTTATCTTGCCCACCACTATTTGATCTATTTTAGAATATGATGGTGAAAATTGGATTCGAATATACCAGGCTACACATTTTTGATATTCTTTGGCTTAGTTCACGAATTTAAGAAAGGTACATGAAGCAGACAATACACCGAAGATGTTTATGTATGTTCACGAAAGCATAGGTTAAAGTGAAACTTAGATCCTCGTGTACAATTCAACTTCTGAACTGGTTCAAAAATGCCCCATAAAAATATGAGAAATCAGGTCCCGAATATAGAACAGAGAAGATACACATTTTAATCAATGCTGGATTGGTTTTTGGATCTAACTTGGTACAGGCCCGTATGGGAACTTTTTTGTTGAAAAAGGGGGTGTATACACACCGAAGCCTCTTAAATTCGCAGCATTGGATTCCCCAAATATTGTTGTAAAGAGACTTCTCAATTTATCTACGTGCAAATGACGGTAGAGTTAGATCACAAAAAGCTTACCATTGCAAATCCTACCACTGCAGCCTTAGGGCCACTGTTTATGGAAATCTTATTGACATATTTGGAGGTCTCGAAGTTGCCGCTGAGAGAACCAAACTTGCTGTTGAACACTTCAATGACTTGAATGGTGATAGAGCCGTCCACTTGCTTCCAGAAAAAATTACCATTCTCAACAACCTCGTTTCCAGTACCTCTCATATAGCTCTTTTTGTGGACATCGTCCAATACAAAATTAAAAGAACACACTATCAGGATGTATATCGGGCCATGACTGGAACCAACGATCTCAAAATAGAAAAAAGGTGTCGTCGGAGCGTAGCAACATCTACTGATGGGATGTTCAAGGTTTCACATTGTAGCAAATGGGAGTTTTAGGAGAAATTGGAGGGCATGTGAGAGAATCGCTCCTGTTCACAACAACGGTCAACTATTCAAAGAAATGGATTGTACTGCTAAGACAGCCTATCTCCGGTCTCATCAGGGTTATTATCCACAGTGGATTTCAAAGCAAAACTGGGAAATTGATTTGAAAGGCGTCACATCTGCAAACTTGATTGCCTTGCTTGATTCTCTGATGTTATATCTTGTGCAGTTACAGGTATAATTTCTAAGTCACTATAAAAAGACGGAAATCGGAAGAGTTGTTGACCGGCTCAACCTCAATTCAAGCAATGTATATTCAATAGCTGGTCTCCAAACTTATGATTTTTCACTCAATGAGTTGAAAATTTGCAGATATAATATACTGGTGGTAGAAGGTTTATTGTGCTCAAGCCTTAAATTCAAAAATATCAACATCGTGGATATAGGATCGACTGTTGATGCTACATGTAAGGCTGAAATTGTGAATATTGAAGGCCACAGCTCTGTCACGCAATATTCATGCAACCTTAAAAACTTAATTTTCACGAATGTCAAGCTGATTTACAATAATGAATTTCCAATGTCAATCAAATCTCTCAGAATTGTCAAATGCAACGCTCAACTCATTTTTCATTAACCTGATTACGAAAGCAATTAATTCAGATAATATAGAATTCGAACAAATTAGGCAGTTCGTGTTCGAAAATCGTTTGGAGGGAAAAAAATATGTTACACAAGTGAAAGCTTTGGCTTCGTTACGCAGGGAATTGACTAGAATCGAAATTCTTGACTATTATATCGAAGCATAAAAATATTGCTTCTGTTTGTTGTCTACTAGTTAAGCTTCATGTGAAATATTTGATAATTTATGTTCTTCAAATTATCAGTACTCAAAAGATTCTGAATTAATGTAACACAAGCTTACTATTGCTACCGTGGTATAAAACGATTTATGGTTCATTGAATTATTTTCTGGGTGGGAATATCTTTAGAATATAAGGACTATCAAACAACATAATAAAGCAACTGCAGCGATAACATATAAATAGATGATAGTTTTGTCAATTTTGGAACAGAGGTATTCAATTATGATCTTGAAAATATTTGATCGTCTCATTGTACAAAGAATATATGATACATTCCTTTCCTTGATAAGTTAGTTTTTACTGAGGTAAATAGTTTAGACATCCATGATACCACAATTCTTTGGAGTTTGCGACCCACAGTAATTTTTGCAGCCATTTATTCAGTACCAAAATTGGATATTTTTTATATTGGCAGTGATGTGTTTCGTATAAGTCCTCCCAGAGGTAAATGTTGGGGTTATGAAACTGAGAGATGCGCAAATTGGGTTTCAATTTACCAGTTGGGTACAATTTTGTGTTTACCAATTCGCATTGATTTAGTTTTCTATCTTACTGGTGGTGGAAAACAGGAAATATTCCAGGCAATTTTACCAAAATTAAACTTAAAGACTGTCTGTTCCGTAAGTTTTGAATTCAGCCACTACTATAATCTAATAAATGATAAACATTCCAAGGTCCCGTGCGATTGGGTAGACATAATTAACTTTTGAAACAAGAGCAATAGACCTAGGTTGTCTCGATTGATAATTGGAGGTGATAAGTCCCAAATAACCATTCCAAGAGAACTTGATTTGGTCACACTTCTTATAGAGGGCAAAGGTGATATTAATCAGCTACCACATAAGGTACGGAAACTAATCATACGTAGTGGAACACCTAGGTATCGAAACTTCGACATAACCGGAATTTGTACCCGTGAATTTGACTTATATGTAATTGAGTTGAAGTGCTAAAACAACTTTCCAAAAAAATCATTGCGAATTCTGATTCGTTAAAGTGTTTTGAACTCAACACAGTCCGTAAAGGAGAAGAATCTATTGATATGGTAAACGACCACCTTGTGAAAGTTCCTGGACTTAAAAAAATTAGAACAAATTGCCATTTTGATATAAAACTTTTGAACCAGGGAAACCTTTTATACTCAAATGCAACAAAATGGCTACTAACCAAGATTGAATGCATTCCTTGGGTATAAAGGATCATAATATCGAGTGGATATCTTTACACTTGGGAAAAACAACTTAATTTGTCAACACTCATCAATGATTCACAGCAGGAATAGGGACTTAAGTTTAATGAATGAAACTTATTTGAACTCCATCTTCCAAACTTGATTCTATATACACTTCAGTTGAGAGTATTAGTGACTTCAACTGATACCTGGGACTTTCCAGAACTGGTCTACACAAAAATAGAGGAGACGTATTGGACTATGATGAACCTGGGGACTTTTCAAAGTTTCATTGTTTATATACTTTGGAGTTGACCTGTATTAGTTTACATGAAGTGCGGAACTTACCCAGCAGTTTGGAAAGATTCAGAGGATTGGTTTTTATGTACCGTTTGACTGAGCCATTAACTTTGGATAACATTACTTGTCAAGTTCCAAATTTGAGAGACTTTGCGATTACTGGAACTGACGTACCTATTGCATTTCTGCTTCCGCTACGATTAGAAAAATTGTTCCTCACATGTGACGAACATTTACACAGCATGTTGACACAAGACAAATGCAGCAACTAATACCATGACTGGTTGAGGCTGGGTTTCTTTAATTAATATGTATTTATTCTTCAAGATTGGTAAATATATTTATTTTTCATGTTTTTTTTAAAATTTGACAAATATTGTTGTTTAATAAGCTCGTTGTAAACAAATTTGCATAAACTAATACGTTGGGGAGAGGTTAGGTCACTTCATAAGGTGTGTGGTAGTTGTATCCGAGTACTTTTTTAATTACCTAGAGAGTAATGTAAAAAAAAAAAAATAGCAACGACTCAGTAGACAATAGAGTGAGATATCCCCTTCGAATACCCAAAGACTGGTAACACTGCATCATTTATAATGATATTTCAATTGTTATATTGACGAAATACATACTACAATTTCTTTTCAACTAAAATGAATTCATTGCATTAGTTTTTTTTTTTGTTTTTGATGTGACACTCTTTTTTTTTTTTTTAACTAAAATGCATTTATTGCTTTATGTACTTAGAGTATATAACTAGCTATATACTCATTTAGTTTGGAAGGGAAAATAAGTTAAAAACCCACCATAATGTTTTGTATTCGTAATAAATTTTTATTTTTTAAAGATCAACTCAAATACCTCCGTAAGTTGTAAAATAGCGAACCCAATTCGACACCGTTTCATCAGACAAATCAATTGACTCGTCTGATTGCGCTAGTCGTAGGCGGTATATTCTGTAACAACAGTGGAGGTATTGGTTCATTTTTAAATGGCGTATATCGGTTTGGTTAAGTTGATTGTCATAATATTCCAAATCGAGTTGGTCCCATATTTTTTCTGTAATTCTGCAGACCCCAACTAAGTGATATGTAAAATCTGCTTTGTATATTTCATTGTGGCACAAGAGACAACGAGCTCGGTCAAGTGTTCTGTCTGAGACAGTTTCAATCGAGGCTTGTTGTAGACTCAAATTTTGGGGAAAACGACCAAGATAGTATAGATGTAACACTTCTGTGGATTTGGCAGAGAATTTTATAGGGGTTGTTAGGGGTTTAATTTTGAAGGTTATTCACACTAGGAATAGCAATCTTTTCAAAAAAACAAATAGGTTTCGTGGTCTAGTCGGTTATGGCATCTGCTTAACACGCAGAACGTCCCCAGTTCGATCCTGGGCGAAATCATTTTTTTTGTATTTTTTCAAAACCGTTCGCACGAAACGATGGATTACAGCTAAATACGAGTTACCGAAGAGATCTCTTTGTAAAAATACACGTACTTAGAACGTTCTGTCAAATGTAGTTTTTCATTACTAAGATGATTGACATTCTTGTTAGCTTAAAATTTCTACATTCATTGCATATATTACCCCTTATTTATACTTGGTCATAGACATAGCTTGATGTTAGCGACACTGAACTTGTTGTAATGACAGCAACTCTTAAGCAAAAGCGCTTTCAGTGTTTATGTATTATTTTATGTACTGTGGATCCAGTATAAAGTGTAGCCACAAGTTCCATATCAAGCATTTAAGCATTTTGGCGAGTCCTGAAAATGGCTGCAAAACGTTCACGCAAGACATGATTTCAGAACGCTGAATAATAAAGACATTCAGTTTCGTCTTCAAACTTAGTCAAAAGAATACATATATGTATTCTGCACTATACTTTTATATCACCATACTTATTTTTGTAAAGCCCCAACGCTTTTATTGTGAACAAAAACTTGTACGATGGGTATTCAATGGCACAACTATGATTGAATACACCCTCAATATCTTCAAATTTCCATTCCCCACTAGGCAATTGTCTATCCATCAAAAGTTTGATACCTTTGGCGATCACCTTTTGGTTTGGATAATCAGCTAAAATCAATCCTATCAAAGCCCATGCAGTTTGAACTACTAATGACTTTGCAGAATTGACATAAGTATGTGTCTCACATGACTTCATTGATTCTGACCAGCCTCCATCTGGTAACTGCTTGGACACCAAGAAATCACATCCTCGTTTCACTGCTTCACAGTTTTCGTAATTCTTATGAACAGTGTTCAATGCTTCTAAGGCAAACATGGAGGCGTATGTATAACAAACACCCCAACAACCGTACCAAGATCCATCATCGTCTTGAACTTTTATGATATAATTGATAGCATTCTCGATTGCCATCCTGATTCTATCAGTCTGATAGTTTGGGTAGTTTTGGGCAAAATACGTCAACCCTAAAACAGACGAGTCGGTACATTCAACGTATGGATATTCAACCATTATATTATTGAACACTTCAGCGGGATTTAACATCTCCAAGTAGGGAGTAGTTCTAATCTTTTCGTAGGTCGAAAACGACCCAAACTCGAAGCTACCAACATTTTGCAAACTCAATAATACTTCAACTGCATCGTACAAGTTTTCATCACTGATTGCATCATGTACATCTTTGAAATTTCCATCCTTACGTACCATGATAATGGCTTTCATCGCTTCCGCAGTACAATCGCTAACAGTGTAACCCTGCTCCTTGGTACTAAATGGCCAACCCCCTTTCCGTTTATCACGGAAACTGCCAGGTTGACAATCTTCAGTAAATTGAGATCTCACTAAGAATAAATAACTTCGCTTAATCATCTCGTGGTACTTGTCAATGGATGCTAATCCTGTCATATAAAAGTATTGAACCATGAAAGCTGCATCCCAGACTTGAACTCCATTAGTCCCCATTACACACATACCTTGAGGACCATGGAACACGACATCATTTGCTCTTTCGTATAGCTTTTTAAAAGTTTCACTAGATGGACCCTCATGATAGTGAGTGACTATAAGACTGAATGCATAACTAATAGGCGCAATTGACAAATATTGTGTGTTTTCATAATCCTTCAACAAGAATTCATAGATTCTTTTGTTGACATAATCCAAGATCCATTTGGGTCTAATAGACTCATACCTAGATAAAATGGCATTGGCGAAATCAAGAAGCTTCGAATGAGGAAAGTACAAGTCCACACCACATACGGTATTTCTGTGATTTTTGAAGTTGATTGTCTCATATGGCTTACAATAAATCTCTTGTCTCAATTGCAAAATCAAGGGATCTACTTTGCATTGGATCTTGTTAGCCAGAATGTATCCCATAGGCAAATAGATTGCCCGAGTGTGAACCCACCAATTACCTGGTTGAAGAGGCAACCATGGTGGCAAGATCCATGTTTCTGGGGGTGATGGATTTACACCTTCCCACTGATACAAATTTAACACTGCTAACCATGCTTTACCCCAATGGGGGTTATTAGTGGCACCTCCCAACCTAAGCAACGTTTTTCTTGCCTTTACACAAACAGGATGATCAGCAGGCAACCCCAATAATCGCAAACAGAGATAATTCATCGTGGTACCAAAACAGGTGGATTTATCTACCGAGTGTAGACCCCAACCTCCATCTACTGGGTGGGCAGTATTGACGATATACCTAATCAACTCGGTACGGTATGGTTGTGGAATTTCGATTCCACAGTAATAATGGCTCGCGACATAGCCAATTGTCATAAACATGGGTCCCTTGTACTGACAAGGAAACACTCCATTTGGCAATTGCAACAACTGCAAAAAGTCGGCACCTTTTTTTGCGGCATCGAACGGAGTTTCGACCTTCGATGGCAGTGGAGTGGGAAATTGAGGATCTTGTAACAAATATTGAACAAATGTGCTGTTAGGAACTCGTTTAGCTTCTTCTTGTGATAAGTAATGCCATGTTTCTCTACCTAGCTCGTCAGAGACTAATCTCCATCTAGAAGGGTCTGTAGACTCCAATCCCAACTGCTCTGAGTAATACATCCCACGTTGTCACTATCTCGTACGCAATCCCGATACTTTTCTCGAACCCGGCCGTGAAAACACAAATATTTCTCGTGGGAAAACTACGAGTCTAACCTCGTTCCCGTCGTACACCGCCGATGCTTCTGATTATACGACGGTGCCTAGCGCGTCGTACGCATTATTTAATCGCGGTGTGCACATAGTACACTGGCCCAGTTGTGGAAAAAAATTGAAATTTTCAATCCGGTCGTGTTCGTGCCCAAGTAAAAAACTCTGCTCTGCGAAGAGCTTCGAAAAACTGGAAACTCACGAGAGGTAATTCTCACTACCACAACCACGGAACTAACACGGTATTTGACTTGTACATTTGCTTAGACGTGAGGTACAGCATGGTCAGCAAAAGAAAGTTGGATGTGTCACGCGACGTAGTTGACGCCGGTCCTGTGAAGAGGGCTAGGGATGATGAGGCCGGGCAACTTCGTGGTGATGTCTCTGGGGGCGACCATAGTGGCGACAGCGGTAACAGCGACGATGATGGTGCTGATAGCGGTGAAGAGGAGTCACAGACTGTCAACAGTGGTCCATCACAGCCTCTTACTAAAAAACAACGTAAACAATTATCGGCCCAGGAAGTCCAAGTAGCGAGAGAAACGGCTGAGTTATTCAAATCCAACATCTTCAAATTACAAATCGACGAATTGATGAAGGAGGTGAAGATTAAGGACGCCAATGTCCAGAAAATTGAAAAGGTTTTGCACCGTCTTCACGAACTCATCACTAAAATCTCTCCCAGTGAGTCGTTGAATTTACACCAGGCAGAAACTTATTTCAATAACAAAAAGGTTGTTATTCCATTCCCTGATCCTAAACCAACAAAAGTCAATTACTCATTTCAATATTTACCTCCACAAGATGTCAATTTAGTTGGATCCTTTGGATTGAAAACTGGCATTAATACATCCCAATCTATTGATATGGCAGTGACCATGCCAAAAGAATTGTTTCAACCTAAGGACTATTTGAACTATAGAGCGTTGTACAAAAGAGCATTCTACTTGGCGTACATCACTGATCAATTGATTCCCTTGTCTAAGAAGAATAACTTGCCCATCAAATTAACATACCACTATCTTAACGACGATATTTTGTGTCCTGTAATCAGAATAGAATCCATCAAGACAGATAATGAGGAAGATTTGCATTTCCATAAAACCAAATTTCATATTAATTTGATCGTTGCGTTTCCATTTGGCATATTTGATCTCAAGAAATTATTACCAGATAAGAACTGTATCAGAGTTCAATCAGATAATGAATTACCACCCACACCATTATATAATTCGTCAATTGTGTCATCAACATCGTACGAATATTATTTGAAATACTTATACACATCCAAAAAGTCAACCGAATCGTTCAAGGACGCATGTATTTTGGGAAGATTATGGTTACAACAAAGAGGATTCGGGTCGGAAATTAATAATGGTGGGTTTGGACATTTTGAATGGGCAGTTTTAATGAGCGCTTTATTGCACGGTGGTGGTTTAAATGGTAACAAAATTTTGTTGCAAGGTTTTTCTTCATATCAATTATTCAAGGGTACAATCAAGTATTTGGCAACCATGGATTTGAATGATGTTGGATATTTGTCATTCTCTAGTTTAATCGGTGAAAATATCACCTCCAAGTACAATGACACAGGATTCAATGTGCCAACAATATTCGATAAAAATACCAAATTGAATATACTATGGAAAATGACAAAGTTTTCATACCAAAGACTACAAAAATACGCCATAGAATCATTGAACTTGCTTAATGACATCGTAAGAGATAGATTTGATGCAATTTTGTTGAAAAAAGCCAATGTCAACCAGATGAAGTACGATTTGGTATTCAATATAACAATTCCCGAAGAAGTATATGACTTATTTGGTCCATTGGAAAAAATATCATTTATCAACTTTGACAATTACTTGAAGCAAAAGTTGTCTAACATCTTGTCTAACGCATTGGGAGATCGTATTACTACTTTTAATATTTGGAACGAATCTCCCTCGACATACTTCCCAATTAACAAAAGAAAACCATCAAATATCAGCAATGTTTATATTGTTGGTTTGACATTAAACCCTGAAGAATGTGACAAATTAGTTACCAAGGGCCCAAATAATGATGAACAACAAATGGGTTTGAAGTTCAGAAATTTCTGGGGGTCTAAATCTTCATTAAGAAGATTCAAAGACGGTACTATTCAACATTGTGTTGTGTGGTCGGTCAATGGAAACGAACCAATTGTATTATCTATCATCAAGTACTGTTTGGACTTGCACTTATTACCAGACATTTCACAGCATGTATCAAATGAAACGGCTAAATTTAATATGAGATTACCAACACCATTGTTGCCATCGGCAAACACCCAAGGTGTTACTTCTGTTGCATCATTCAGCTTATTGAAGAACTCATTTGATGAGTTGTCTAAAATTTTAACCAAATTGGACTTACCATTAGGGGTAAAATCGTTATTACCAGCATCGACTGCATTGAGATACTCGTCTTTGTTGCAACCTGTTCCATTTGCGGTGTCTAATCCTGATTTTTGGAACGATTGTGTTTTACAATTTGAAACATCAACCAGATGGCCAGATGAAATTTCTAACTTGGAGAAAACCAAAACAGCATTTTTATTAAAAGTTCAAGAAATATTAACCAAAGAAACCGCATATAAATCTTTCATTACCAAAGACGATTCAATACCTTTCAATGAAAACATCACGTTATTAAACGTATTAACTCCAGAAGGTTTTGGCTTTAGAATCAGAGTTTTAACTGAAAGAGATGAAATCATGTATTTGAGGGCTGTTAGCAATAGTGAAAAAAATAAGTCGGTACTTCAAGATGTTTACCTCAGATTCAACCAGAAATACGTTGGGGTCGTTAAGCATACACGTACTGTCAGTCAATTAGCACACCATTTCCAATTTTATTCGCCTACTGTGCGGTTATTCAAATTATGGTTGGATTCTCAATTACTCTTACACCATTTCAACGATGAGTTAGTAGAATTGATTGCGTTGAAACCATTTGTTGACCCTGCACCGTACTCCATCCCTCATTCACCAGAAAATGGTCTCTTACAAATCCTTAACTTTTTGTCAACCTGGAACTGGAAGGAAGATGCTTTAATCTTGGATTTGGTTAAGAACAATAACAATCTCGAAGACGAAGCACACAAATTAAGTGATAAATTGTCTATTGCAGCATACCAGGTTATCGAACAAAATTTCGACAAGATAAGAAAAGTCGATCCATCTGGTATCAAGACCCAATTATTTGTTGCGTCTAAAGATGATCCATCAGGTATATTGTGGTCCAATGAATTGACTTTACCTATAGCGACTAGATTAACGGCATTAAGTCGAGCTGCAATTAACTTGGTGAAAACTGAGGGAATAACCGAGTCTACAATCGATTTAATGTTCACTGCAGCATTGAAAGACTATGACTTTGTCATAAAAGTGAAGAGCAGTAATATCACTATCTCGTCGGGAATATTACCATCTAATAGTTACAAGAACTTGATCGCACAACAAACATCATTCCCAGAAGACATCACCCTGAAATACGACATGATTCAAGCTTATGTTGAAGAATTGAATCGTAAATTTGGCAATGTCATAATATTCAGCACCAGAAAATTCACTGGGTTAAGTGCAGATGGAAGTAATGTCATATGTGGTATTTTCATTCCAACTTGCTTGTCGAAGAAGAAGTTTAAGGTCAATTTGGGAATAAATGTCAAACCTTGTGATGATAACGAATCAGTGGTTATCAACAAAGACGCTATATTTAACCAGATCACCTTGCTAGGAGGTGACATGGTTGAAAGTATCACCACTCGAAAATAGAATATAGATTGTATATTAGCCTGTATAAATGAGCGTAATTACTGTTCGTTTGAACACAGAAACAACCTCAATTTTTATGTAGTGTTCTGTTACTGAACAAATCAGTTCTTAGGTCTCGAGTGATTTTCTCTCGTCTCTTTGTTGGTGGGGTTCCTTGGGCCCAGCTTAGGGCAATATCGATAAATACACGCACGGACACTGGTAGTAATTTTTTCACGAGAATGTCGTAGTGGCTCTGTGTTTTACCAACAGACATTCCACAACCAATTTTCAATAGTACGAGAATTCTTTAAGGTTCTTAAATCCACCGTACAAAGTTTTGCATTTTTCGTCACAAAAACTTGTATGGATGATAGACACAAGCTTAGAGGCACAATTTCACGATTTCCGCAATCAAAGTCACCCAACTACTGATGAAACTATAGTCAATAACCGATCAGTGCTCTACAAGCGAAAGAAGTTCTTTTTGAACGACTTGAAGGCATCGTTTAAGATGCTTGGGATTGTATTGATTGTGGTGGCATATCTCCGTGACATGTCAATGATACGATTGGCGTTACGAGGGTTTGTTCATGCGTCCTTAGCCAACCCGTTTCCCACCTCCAGTGATAACGTAACGTTGACGGACGAGAACAAACGGGCCCTCACCAAGTTCTTGTTGGTTGGAATTTTCATTACAAACGCAATCTGCTTTATCACGCATTTAATATTTGGGACTTACAGCAACTATGGCAAAACATATTTACAAGGAGGAATTTCCCTCCAGTTTATTGGGGAAAGAGTACCGTCAACAAGAATAGAACTATTACTCTTAGACGTTGCTGTTTTGCTTCTGCAATTGACGTACCACTCATTAATGTGCATTGTTGACGCATCCAAAGTGCTCCTGCTGGACCCCCAGGAGTCCACGGCCGATTCTCAGCTCGAAGCGGAATCTTCTACAAAGTTGCAATTAGAGGCTGATGGATATAACGGGAACGTCACTTTGCTCTCGATTGATTTAGTAAAAGATATCAAGACTGTGCTTGCCTATGAAGAAAAACTACAATATGGCACATTTCCGTCGCAAAGATCTTCTTTAAACACCCCGTTTTCCACACCAGGAGCTTTTGTTTAGACAGACGAGCGTTACTGGGACAGTAGACGCATACACTTACGCTAAACCAGGCATGTTTTTTGGGGTGAAAGAATTGCTTGTGAAGTGTACAGAAAAAGCGAGACGAAAGATGATTTCACAAAATTTGAATTAATTAAAACTTTGCACCTTACACAACAATTGAACGGGTACCAAACTGTCACCGGTTGATGCCAACTGTGTTATATTTTCCTTCTGATTTGGTTTATCATAAGCAACTGACAAATAGGGCCATATCACATGACTGAGCACGTGATATGATTTTTTCCATCCTCATCGAAAATTTAAATTTTGAAAAACTTTGAGATGAACCACCATCAGCGGAGTAGAGGACAAACGAAATGTCGGATAATATTGTTGAAATTGAGTACAACAGAGTAAACAACGTCTCCTCTACCGACTTTCCGGGACATAGTGCCAACGGAGACTTTTCCTGGGATATTGAAAAATTTAAGGATTCGTTTGAAATCGACATTTCCTTCATCACTGAAAGAACAGCAAACTTTGACTTGATCAACATAGACACATCTATTGCCAATGCATTCCGTCGTATTATGATTGCCGAAGTTCCATCGGTTGCTGCCGATACCGTTTACATGTTTATGAATACCTCAGTTATTCAAGATGAGGTTTTAGCACACAGAATAGGGTTGATTCCATTAAAAGTTGATCCCGATGCCTTAAGTTGGGTTGACAAGTCTCTCGATGAAAATGACAGATACACAGAAGAAAACACCATTGTTTTATCTTTGGATGTCACCTGTACCAAGAACCCCCATGCCCCAAAGAATTCTACCAATCCAAAAGAATTATATAGAAACGCATATGTTTATGCCAAGGATTTGAAGTTTGAACCACACGGAAACCAATTGGACAAGTTCAAAAAGAACCCTGTTGTTGCTGCTGACCCAAATATCTTATTGGCCAAGTTGAGACCAAGTCAAGAAATAAGTTTAAAAGCCCATTGTGTGTTGGGAGTTGGGTCTGACCACGCAAAATTCTCTCCAGTTTCCACAGCATCGTACAGATTGATGCCAGTGATTGATATCAAAGAGCCAATCGTGGGCGAACAAGCCGTTAGATTTCAAAAGTGTTTCCCATCAGGCGTTATTGGTATCAACGATAAGGGAGAAGCATACGTCAAAGATGCGAGAAAAGATACTGTATCTCGTGAAGTGTTGAGACACGCTGAATTCGACGGAAAAGTCAAATTGGGTAGAAAGAGAGACCATTTCATTTTCAATGTGGAGTCCACCGGAGCCATGTCGCCAGAAGAAATCTTCTTCAAGTCGGTCCGAGTATTAAAGAACAAAGCCGAATATTTGAGAAACTGTCCTATTGGCCAGTAATCATTCAATCCTCGCATAATCGTTGGTAGCTTTCGCTACCGATAGCATATATTTTATGTAACTGTACAATAAACGCCATTTGAGACCAGGAAAACACCACGAACCCACCACGTTGTCTTTAGTAACTCGACGTAATACCGCCCTTGTCACAATTTTCGACATTGAGGGTTCCCATAATACTCATAGCCCGATAAGCCATAGATAAGCTTGTGATAAATACAAAGTGGTGAAAAATCAGAGCAAATTCGTGGTAAAACAACCATTCAGTTCCCTTACATCATATAAACACGGCCATATTGCTTTCACCACAGAAAGTGCCACATAAACAGGATTTGGTCAATCATCACAAAATTCGGTCATTGTCATCTTGTGCCTCATCGCGAAAAATCATCGTTTAATGATTACGATATTTTTCTGGGGTCAATTGTACGCTATACCAATACAGCCACGTCTGACATCCAGAAAGCTACTTTGTTGGTTTCTACTACATCAGCTTGTGTAGCAACGCCAATTTTATCACATATGGCTTCTTCTAGTCCTCATTTTCCTGCCGTTCTCGGCCCAGAGGCCTCGTACCCAACTCCGCCTATTCTAAAGCCAGGCCCCCCAGCAGGGTATAAACAACGGTCCCACCTGGTTACTTCGTGTGGTCTGATTTGTAAGGGGCGTTCAATGCTGGTGGCGACTTCAAACATGAACACAAAGCAACGATCGATGCTGGTGACGTCTATATCGCTGGCCCATTCGTCAGTAAACAATGGGTGTAATTCCAGCACGGTGACGTGCTACGGAAATGGTGTCACTGGTGTTTCTGGTACTGCTACGCCGATAGTGGTTACTCCGACGTTGAGAAGCATGTCCATTGTCAGTTTGGAAAGTCCTCGCAACTCCATTGGGTCCACCGAAGATATCAGGTTGACGAGAAATAGCAGTTTTAATAGTATGGTCAATCTTTCTAATAATGCTAATTCGTTTCCTGGGACGATTCCTATTATCCCGCTGAAGGTCAAAGATAATGCCATTCTATCAGATGATGACTCGGAATTTGAAAATATCCCCACCAAGTCTCTTCGACCTTGTCTCAAGCCCTTGAACGGAGAGAAGGAATCCAAGACAGAAATAACAAACAACTTGAAGCGAGACTTCAAGTTTCGATATGATAACATGACGCCAAATCGTCTTTTGGTCACTCCTCCGTCAAACAAACTTACTGAGGTCCCATCTCCATTGTCTTTGAATATCGAAAAACACGATTTGATGCCAGTAAGACCGTTGGACCATATTCATACTAAACAGCACATTGTTCCACCGCCACTACTGTTGGCTACTGATCGGAAAACGTCAGTAGATAAAACTGATCTGGAAATATCCAAAAAGAAACCCAAATCTAATAGTATCCAGCATTCCATTATCCTCAAGAAGAAATTGATGTACTCAAAAGAGTTGCAATTCGAACTAATTAATAACCTTTCGCCAACATCTGTGAGCTCGTTATCGTCAGCAATGGACTCCAAGTTTGTCACTCCCACGTCGCTTGGCGATAAGATGGCTCCAGATACCAAACAACCAGTACTTGATACTCTAACACAAAAAAATAAGTTGATCAAAGAACTAAATCAGAAATGGAATCGATCGTCGGAAAAGGATACGAGGTCAAAGTCACGAATACAATTGAGACCGTCGGTGAATTTCCATCTTTCAAGGAAAAGACGGTTTCTGAGTGATGATGATGAAGTTAGTGATTTTGACAATATTGGGCTCTTGTAATTAATAGACGGTATGGTAATGAATTGTACAATATAGGGGATATTTATATGTTAATGCAATATACGAATTATTTCATTATTTACTTTGATTGTAGGGTCACGGTAACAACCCTCACAACAAGATTTCATCATCTAAATTGGTAGCTAATTCATCAAAAAATGGCAACTTGAGCATTTGTTTAGCACAAAGTCGTTTAGATGGATCCATTATGAAACAGCTGTATAATAATTCCATCAAATGCTTATGATCTCTATAGCTTTCTAGTTTTTCTTCGAAACTTTCAGCTCCAGAATCGTCATGTTCACTTGGTTCTATTGGTCTGACGAACTTATCACCCGTTTCATTGAATAACTTCAACGTGTCGTGAATGACACTATCTTCAGGTATACATCCTTGTTCATTTTCATATGCTAGTAAATCATGCAAAATCTTTACTAAATTGCCATTCATAGTATCGGGTTTATCCAAATTGATTACCAAGCCACATCCATGTAATTCGGCGCATTTCTTCAACTTTTCGAATCCGAATATTAGTGCTAATTCTAATATCGCATCTGTATCATCGGGAGAATTAAATAATGGGAATTTTCTTGAAAGTAATGAATAGCCAATAATTCCTGCTGACCATATATCGATTTTAGTGCACTGATTATTACATTTGAATAAAACTTCTGGAGCTCTGAACCCTCTGGTACCTGCTCTGTTAGCTCGTCTAGGTGGACGTTGATCTTGTTTTGGATATGCTGGTTTTATGTTAAGTCTTTTGGTATAAGACCTGCTAATGACCTCCTTGTCTCTCGAAGTACAAGGGCAGCTATTCGAGCTCCTATTAGAAGATGCAGTTAATGGATTGTATTTTTCGGCTAATCCGAAATCTACTAGAACCCCTTTTCCTTTAAATGGGTCGTATAAGAAGTTGGTTGGTTTCAAATCACGATGGATGATTCCTTTAGTATGGACAAAATCTAATGCATGAAACAATTCCCACAAGTACTTTTTTATACCTTTGACCGACAAGTCACGATAAAAGTCTCGGAAATCTGAATGTTGGTAATATGGCAAAATTGCCAAAACCTGGTCTTGATATCGTAACACGTCCAATAGAGGTGCGACGTGTGAATTCCCTGATAAAATGTAAAGTAAATTTAGTTCGTTATGGATTCTATTGGGGGATGAGGTGACGTATATCTGTTTTATGGCTACAATAGGATTCTTTGGTTTCTTTGTCGCGGATTCTTTTTGCTTCTTTTTTAATGGTGGTGACTGCCAGATATCTGACCCGAGTTTTATAATGCCGTTGAGTGCTTCTGCTTTGTACACTGTGGAAAACGTCCCTTCACCAATCTTATCAATCAATCTGTAGTCGGTGGTTAAGATAGGAAAACTTTCTTCCAACCGGTTCATTTCTTCAAGAATCTCCAAGGTGACGTCTTCTTCCTCGTCAAGACGTTCTTCCTCTCGATTTGATTCTAACGAAGGTTGTTTATGTGGCTCTTCTTCAACCACCGGGGTAATTTCATCGCATTTCATCTCCACCTTTTTACAGGTCATGTCTTGAGTTTGGTTTAGTTTGTTAAGATTCAGATTTCTGATGAAACCGTCGTCAAGTCGCAAACTCTCCTTTATCTCTCCATCTCTCGTGGTATCGTTGAACGGGTCGGTATGTTGTAAATCATCTAACCTGGTGCCACCAGTTCCAGGAGACATCGCGTCTGTCCTAGGCGGTTTTAGCGGCGATATCTTGTCTTTCAACAACCTGAAAAGCTCCATGTGTCAAACCAATGTTGCAGATCACGTATATGGGGTAAAATTGTCCGCTTTACTATCAATTAACCACGTCGTTTTCCAGGTCTTTGCTGTTTCAAATCGCAGTCGATTTGTAACATAAACATAAGGCAAATTGGTGTATGCAGGTGCTTCATCACTATGGAAGCTAGCTCCACACAAGTACGGCAAAATGGAAGCTAAAAACGTGTTTTGGGACAGACAGAGGTTTTTTATTCGGGGATTACTGTATTTATTGCTTTTTCCTGTAACGTTCCAGTGTTTCTAGTGTTTTTTCCGGCGATGTGTGCTCACTGTAAATGGCTGCAAATATACGCGAAACCTTAACGATGGTCATCTTTGAGGCACGACACAAAATGTGACAGAAATTGATCTGAAAGTGATCTTTACTATATAAGGCTACATACTGAACGACGTCAACGAAGTATACGAACCAACTCGTTGTCGTCCACTTCGTTCTGCAAGTTAGAGAAGAAAATGCCCGTGCTACCAATTCAGTCTCCGTTTGAAACATCATGGTAGCACCGATATATTTTTATATCCATTGCACGACCTCATAATGAAAAATTTCAATCAATAGATTTAACCATACAACTGGAAGACAGCAACGATGTTCAGTAAGAATAGTGCGGTTGGCAGGGTTGGTACGAACCTCCAGCAAGTGCGTTATAAGCGGAGATTAGCTACTCCACGGTACAGAGCACAATATGCTCCACCAAAGACCCATCCCAAGAAGGACCATTCTTCCACCTTCAACAGAGCATTAAAAGGATTCTTGGGGCCTAAGAATATTAGAGGTGAATACTATAGAAATGTGTACTACTACCCACCACAGGACCACAACCCCAACTACATTGTTCCTGACGGACAAACTATTGTGGACTCCACATACCAACCAACAAGAAAATCAAACTTGCAACCATTCCCATTGAATTCGTACTGTAAGACCAACTATGTAATCAGCGATGAATTGAAGGCAGATATTGTTGCCGATTCGCAATCGGGCTTGCAAACGCAAGAGATTGCTCACAAGTACGGGATAAAGATGGAAAGAATCGAAGCCATCATCAGATTGAACAAAGTCGAATTTGACTGGAAAGAAAGCGTATGTATACACAATGACGATTATATGATGAGTTTAAAATCGATTAGTCTTGAAGACACGCAATGGTTAAACCTTTTAAATTGCTGATAATCGAAGTCGAATCACGAAAACAATACTAACCTTTAGAACAAAATCACCTCAGAAATGCAAAAATTCTCCCAAGTTATGTACAAGATGTTCCCATTATTCCAACCAAAACTCCACTCCGACAACTTGACGGAAATCCCAACTCCTCACAAGACATTGCATCAAAGATTCCTTACCATGGCCGAATCAGAACCATTTGGGCCCGTCGATGCTGCCCATTTGTTGGACTTGCCAGTGGCCCAGGAAACTTTGGCCAACTTATCGGAAGTAAATAGTGAAACTCAAACCCTGCACGTCAAGACGCACGAAGTTGTCATTGGTAAAGAAAGACAAGGTGATAGAACAAACTTCAAGTTTACCACCGCAACTGCAGGAGATGTAGGTTACAGATACGGTGCCTCGAGAAGAGATACCAAGAAAGACAGAGCCATTGGTTTCGATGCCGAAGGTAGAATGTGTTACATATAGTCAACTTGTATATAGACAATTTACGATACTCACCGAGTTAAGAATAGAACAGGGAATAAACCCGTCGATTTCCCCTTAAGCCAGCGCTACCGTGCGTACGTCAAGCAATGCGCGCGGAATGTGCCAGTAAATGGCACATAAATACACGTTTACGCTGCAGTTGTAACCCCGCGGCCAGGGAGTCGATACCACCCACGTCAGCGCTACCAGTTCAGCCGCGGTGCAAAGAAAATTTCCAAATCACACTACTGGGCCTGTGAACACGTCTTGAGAATTTTTCAGTTACTACAAAACACAACCACCATAGAGTACAACGCCATGATTAGTTTTGTTGTTGTTTGGATGGCAATCATGCAAGTGATTGCAGCTTCTGCATTCACGTTTCAATTAGGAGCCCAGGAAACCTCGTGTTACTACATTTTCACCGAGAGACCAAACAGTCAAATCAGTTACTATTTTGCTGTCCAAAGTGGTGGATCGTTTGACGTCGATTACACCATCAAAAACCCTCAGGGCCACATTTTTATCCAAGACACCAAGCAAAGACAAGGTGACTTTGTTTTCACTGCTGACCAAGTTGGGGAATACGAGTTCTGTTTCTCCAACGGGATGTCTACTTACTCCGAAAAGGTGGTTGATTTCGAAATCAAGTTTGAAGACGACACTGCTAACCATTTCAGAGCCGTCATGCCACAACAACCAAACTCCAAACCAATTGCTCATGTCCAAGGAATGCAAGAAACCGTCAATACTATTGAAAACCAATTGGACGGGTTATTGAGAACAATTAACTACTACAAAACTAGAAATAACAGAAACCAAGACACCGTCAAGTCGACCGAATCCAGAATCTACTACTTCTCCATTGTTGAGGTGTTGTTGATGGTTGGAATGGCCTTTATCCAGATCACTGTCGTCCAATTATTCTTCAAAGGTTCGAGAAAACAATTGGTATAAATAGCTAAATTAGATTATTTATCAATGCATAGTACCTTAGCCGATTTACTGGTTAGAATGTTGACCACTTTGGACTACTTAGATCAATACGAATCGAGCCAAAGTAGAACCCCAAACAAAGTAGGAGTACAATTAGAAAAGTAGCGAAGTAAAGAGATTTTGTTGATTGAACATCGAAACTCTTGTAGGACCATTAGGAAGATTTGGTGTGGACATTCATTACATGATCAATTGTGTAACTAAACACTCTTGGAGGCCACTTTAGATATGGTACCGTTTCGACTCCGAGGTGTGATGTTTTCGCACCTCATCTCGAAAATATACACCACACTACAAACCAAATGGAAACAGCAGTTGCTTCCATCCATCACTCAAGAACATAGCTCACCAATGTCATCATTGAACCTACGAAGATTGGGTCGAGCGGCTGGTGTGGATACCGCCGCTTCAGTGGAAGATAAGTTGGCTAGAGAGTCTGACGTAACTGTTTCTACCACCAACATCACTGAAAACGCAGAGTACAAAGGGTTCTTCATTTATGTAGTAAGCGCAATTGCCCTCGCCGGGTGGATTGGATGGACTATTCTTCCTGACAAGTTCTTGAACGAGTATTTGTCAATATACTATTATCCTGACAAATATTGGTCATTGGCTATACCGAGTTATTCGCTTATGTTGATGCTATTTATATATATTGCATTGGCTCTTTACAATACAGAAGTACTAACTTTACCGTTGAACGATGTGCGAAACTTTGTCGATGAATTCACGGTATTTCCCAACGAGCAGGGCGAAAATTTGCTCGACTACATACACAGGGCTCCCAGTGGAGTTTGGGATTTGCCAATTACTTTGGTGAACGAAGTGCTCTATGACGACGAAGATGATGAGTAACGATAGAATAATGTACATTACTATATAAATACAATAAAATGACTTCAAAGAAATCAGTTCATGGATGCCCGATTTTATCAAACGTGGTATACCTGTTGAAGATATTCTCTAGTTTCTGCTTCAACCAACGACAAGATTTGTGATTGCCACAACTCTGTTCCCAAAAGTGACTTGTACTCCCCGAGTAGTTCGCCAAACAACTTTTGCAATTGTTCTGGTGGTTCAAAGTAGTTACCTATGCACGAAATAAATATTGCTAGATTCTGTCTACCTTGTTGGTTTGATAAACCACCAAAACCTTGGTCTGGATTACCGTGGATGATCTTTATCATCCCTTCGAAACCAGTTTCTTTTTCATTGTTTTCAACCAAATACATCATCTGGGTGCACCATTGTAAAATGAACTCTGACAATCTTGGAGAAAGAATCTCACTGCCTCCGTTCATCCCCATTCTTCCCAAACAAATCGCACAGTTTTCCAATACTGTTTGTTGTGTATCGGTACTGTTCAACAATGGAATCAACAAGTCTACCAAGTTCCCTAAGTAGTTTTTAACTTCATTGTAGTCGAGTCGTAAAACCATTTCACCTAATGCCCAAACAGCGTTGTTGTATACTGGGAATGTAGAAAATGTTCTGTTGTTGATCTCATTACCAATGCTCACAAACACAGAATGCAAAGATGGTTTGATGATAGGGTCGAGTACGAAAATCGCTAAGTCTCCTAATAATGCGTAGGCTGATTGTCTAACGTCAGCACTGTGATCCTCGAAACAAATAAGAACCAATTCCATCAAGTTTGCTCCGTTTTGTTGGATCAAGTCAGCAGAGTGGCTACCAAAACCTTGGATTAGTCCATCAATCAAATCTAAGGACGTGACCATAAAATCTTTTTCTGGGGTTTCGATGGTAGGATCGGTATGTCCTTGTTGGTCTAATCTGATGCAGTTGGCTAAAATCTGAATAGCTCTTTCGTAAACTGGTACAGCATATGGAGCAAAAGCTTCACCCAAGCTAGCAGCTACTGAAGCCATACATTCCAAAAGAGCCCATAATTCATTATCATCGTCCAGCAAAGTTTGCCATTTTTCCAATAATGGTTGTAACAACGTATTTATATATTCTGGTTTGTTCAAATAATCAGATCCCATCTTTTCAACAAATGTCTGAACACAATCGTACAAGATAATCATGTTCTTCTTTTGGTAAGTTTTGAAACAATTGGCAAAATGTACTAATAATGGCCCGACGTAGAATTCTAACGAGCTAGCATCAGACTCTTCAATGAATGCCGCCAATGCTGAACAAGCAGCAACTTGTACCACTTTCTTTTGGTCCAATGCACAGTTGACAATAGACTGGAACGTTGGTTGGAAATAACTTCCATATTGACCACCTTCGTGGGCTTCCTCAGCTACCCAGGTAGCGTATCTTGAGATAGTCCAGCAGGTTATTTGTCTAACTCTAGGTTCCAGATCTTGTAATCTGTCGACTAAGAATGGTACCAATTCTGGCAATTTGTCCCTTGCTAATTCAATACAAGTTTTACTAGTGGCACCAAATGCCAAAATCGCTGCTTCACGAACTGGCCAACTCTGGGAAACAATTCGTTCTTGTAAAATAGGCAAGATGACATGCAAAACATCTCCAGCTAAATTGAGCGACAACACGTCCAACGTAGCAGCAGCACATTTCCGTACACTCCACTGGTTGATTTCGTCATCATCATCATCATCTTCTTCATCATATTCGTCGTCGAATTCGGAATCAGAGTCATGCTGTAACTTGTTGCTGCCTTGATTATTTGATTTGGAAGCAAGGTGATGGGATTCTTTTGATTTGGCGTGTTGTGGGGCAATATCCTCCTCTTTATCTACAACATCAGCATTATCTTTTTCGTCAGCCAACTCCATCAAGAAAATTTCTTCTTCAGAATATACCATTTTCTCCAATAACACTGGCAAGATGGTTTTCAATTTTGGAATGAAGATCTGTTTATCAGCTTCAGATTCTGCTTGAGTCGATAATGCTAACAAGAACTCACATGCTTCTAATGCAACTTCGTCTTGTTGGTCTTGCATCAAATGCAAGCAGTAATCAATCACTCCGTCCAAATGGGGCATCAACTTGTCTGGCCTAGTTTCCAAGATCAACGCAAACGAAGAACAGATATTCTTACGTACATCTGGGTGAGGATCGTTGGCCAAATTAAACAAATTCGACAAGTACTGGTCCAAGTGGACGAGGAAGGCTTGTGGTTTCAAGGGAATAAATTGGTTGACACAGTGAATAGCCAAAGATCTAACTTTACCACTAGAAGGAAAATTCATCAATGTCAAAAACTTGGGAATCATGGTGTTCAATGGCGATTCTCCGTTGTATTGGTTCTGAAGAGTGTTGGCACTATCTTCACAAATTTTACTCAAGGCACTAATGGCAGACTCTTGGGTAAACTGATTGGTGCTTTGCATTTCAATCAATTCAAACAACGATGGCAACACTTGAGGCCATCCATCTAATCCATACTTGGAAAACAATGATGTGATGACATTTCCACTGATGTTTCGTACCATGGTGTCGTTGGCTAATAAACCATTTAAGACATTAGAAAGCAAGTATTGTCTGTCTTGAGAAGCAGACTTTAAAATGCTGTTCTTCAAGTTAACACCAGCAGCAGCACGGACATCGGATTTTGTGCCATCATCTGTGATTAAAATAGTCAAAAGGTAGTTTTCAAACTCCGGTTGTAATCGAGCTTCAACTAGGGCATCGTTGGCAGCAGCACGTTCGGCATTGTTAGACGATAACGTCCCCCGAAAAATATGTTTCAACTGGTCTAATGAATGGGCATCAGCAGTCCAAGACATGACAACTCTGTGCTAGGGGTGATATCAATTACTTGTGTTCTTCGGTTTCTTGTCCTTGTACTGTAAATTTTGATTTTTTTTACGCATCGCATCGTAGTGGTACAGAAACATCCTACCACGACTGGGCCGTGGTTGTGGCCGAAATGGGCCTGTGCCCGTCCAGGACGGTTGTTACTACCGATGAACCGGTGGTAGCAATCTAACGACAAGTTAGAGCTGTAAAGTGATTTTGGTGTGTTGCTGTATCCCTCCACCATCATTATACATCATGTCATAAATTAGTTAATTGTTATTACAGGGTCTACTTAATATATACTAAAGTGTCTCAAAACTGAAGTTATACGTAGTTATGCAGCAAATGTGGTTTATCACGAACAGTAACTTGAGTCTACTATTGTTCTTAACAAATGTAGTCCTTGGTTTTTTTTGGTTGTAATCAAATCATATCATCCAATTCCGCTAAACGTTCAGCCAACTCGTCAAACTTACCCAAGATTGGCAAAAACATGTCGTGAACTTCCTTCTTGGGTCCATGTCCATTCATTTGGCCATTGGAAATAGATCCACCCCTACTACCAATTGAGGTATTTAACGAGTTGACGCTCGTCAATGGAGTGTATTCTCCAGGACGATTGGATGCCAACTCTTGCAAGATATCGTCATTATATGATTGTTTTGAAGTACTGTGTGACATCATGCTTGTTTCTCCATTTGATGCCATGCTGTTATTGGCGAACGATGATTCCCATCTGCTAGAGACATTAATTATCGATTCTTTGGAGTTGTACGATATCTTGGAAACATTTGAGTCTCTTCTGGTAAATGATTCTCGTTTTCCGTTTGGCCGTGGATTGAAACTTTGATCGTCAATTCTGTCTCTGAAACTTTCATATGTTTCTTGCTTCCCGCTAAGTTTTGATCCTTCACTGACAGTCGACCCACTTAGCGACTCACGTCTTCCGTTCATTCTCGAATCAGCTTTTCCTGTGGACCTGATACTATGGTCTATTGATTGTCTTCTTCCATTTCTCGCACTGGCATTCGAACGAATGCTGTGATCAGCAGATTCGCGCCTTCCATTGGATCTTGGATGAATTGTACTATCGACCGAATTTTTTCTGCTAGAAATCGAATCAATGTGCGATAACCTTCTCTTCTGATCGATTGTACCTCTTTTTGGAAGCTCCACTTTTCCACTTAACTGATCTGAATCGGATTTGTCGTTCATATCTGAATACAACGATTGAGACGACCTGTCTGACATAATTGAATCATTTATCGTGGAGTTGTCAAGCTGATCCTGACTCCCTGATGAAGATTTTGCCAACCGCTCCAAAATAACAGATCTACGAAGTTGAGAAAGGTTATTGGAAATATCCCGATTTCTGTCTGGCGACGCATCGACATTGTTGACGCTGATTTTAGCAGAAGAATCCAGTTTTTCAGCATGCCTTGTAGATGGTGAATCAAACTTGCCCACAGCTTTAGTAGGTGGAGTATCTGGTGAAAATGAACCAATGGAACCGTTGTCTTTCGATGGGAACTTGGACATAATTGGCCTATAAACCTTAGGATACTCTTCATCATCATCTGCTCTGAATTTACCATTGTATTTATTGACAATTTTCCTGGGTGCATCAGAAATTTTTCTTCGTGGTACCTTGTCCAACTTATCCTTATAGTCTTTTGACAAGCTATTTGTATGTTTCAAATTACCATGACTTGCAGAAATAACTCTTGAAGAAAGGGATGCTGGTTTTTCTCGTTTGAGCGATTTTTCTTTCTTTCGTTCATCTTTGTGTTCGTCGCGTACTTCTTTACGTTCCTCGCGTGCATCTTTACGTTCTTCTTTACGCTCTTCCTTTTTCAAGCGCTTTTCAATCAACTTCTTAGCAAATGGATTTTTGAGACCATTTGAAAGCGAAGAAACTCTTTGTGGAGTGGTCGATTTTGAATCTGCTACTGGGCTAGCATCACGAATCGAATCGCTTTCGGGAGTATTTGGTAATTCTTTGGTTTTGTTGAAATTTGATGTTTCAGGTGTCAGCGAGACTCTGGATGCTCTGCCTCCCTTTTTAATAGTAATCTTCAAGGGTCTCATCGAAGAAGATAATGATCTGGCTCTTGGAAGATCTGCTGGTGGTGGTGATGGATGTTTCTTTATTTCGCTAGAAGAAGTAATAGATTTTTCAGGTTCGACTGGCGAGTCGTTAACGTCTTTGAAAGTCCGACGTTTACTGTTATTCTTTTTAACAACTAAAGGAACATCTTGATTGTAAGTGTCGGATAAGACCTCGACTGATTTCTCTTCCGATGCAAGTGGTGAAAAATCATCGTGGCTCAAATCATGAGTTATACCCTGCTTTTGTTGCTGCCGTATAATACTTAAATCGTCATCACTGTCCACTTCTTCATCCGAGTGATACATTTGTATGCTACTAAATTTGACGTTTTTCGATTTTTTCTTGATAGTTTTTGAAATGGATGATTTGCTTTGTTCATTTAGTTTTGCCAATTTTTCTTGTAAAACCATCTGTTGGTTTAAATCAAAGTCGAATGGGTTTTTTTGAAATCTTTCAATCTCTTCATTCTGAAAACAGTTGAATCTAGCCAAACGTTCTTCGTACGTTTCCAAGCACTCGGCAGGAACAAACCCGATTTTACCATCGTCACTACAAGACTCGATCGATTCCATATCAGGAATGAATTCGTTCCTCAATTCTGCTTGGTCTAGTATTTCCTGTCTTCTGTCAATTTTTTCTTGTTTGGTCATTTTCCTGATTAACCACCAGTAATTGTCCTGGTCGCTTACAAGGTACACTGGTTCATCTCTTTCCAACTCGAGATGCGATGGATCGGGTCCAGAAAAGTCAAACAACCCGTACAATTTCCTCGGATCCATTTCATGTGGTGGTGATCGAGGTGGCGAAGGTGGAAGTAACAACTCATCGTCTTCTTCTTCATCGTCGTCGTCATAGTTGTATTCGTCATTTGAATCGGTATCCGAGTAGTATTCTCTAGGCGAAGACTCGCCGGTGCCCGTATCGGTATTGGTGACATACTCGTCAGAATCGGCATCTGAGCTGTCATCAACGGAGATAATTTCTTGCTCATTAGTAGGTGGTTTGAGGGGACTATTGCTGAGGTCAGGGCTTGGATGTGGAATCGTCGGATCGACATCGTACCCTTCGATGGACTCGGATGGCGAAGGTAGTAATTCATCTGACCTCGACATCAGGCTCTGGTATTGGGAATCTGGTGCTATGTTTATACTGTAGTCGTTGGAAAAGTTGGTGGGAGGAAAAGTTTTCGTCATTCGATTGTTGTAGATGTCTTGCAAGTTCAAGTTATCCAGGTTGATATAGTTCAAAACCTTGGAGTTTACGGTGGACCTACCAACCCCATTCAAGTGAGGGTTGATAATCACAGAGGATGAAGACTGTCCAGACGATGTTGAAGATATCACCGATACTTTTCGCTGATCCATAAATGTGAAACTAGCGGGGCCAACCAATAACGGTACTACAAACTCTCACGCACTCACAATAAACGTAAAAAAACAAATATTAGAAATTTTCCCTGCGTGAACCTGGAAAATGTTTCGTATTGGTATCTCGTGAACAAACTTTGAATACGGAAGTTCCAAGTTATACTTTGAAATAACTACTCTAGTATCGTATATACGGCTTCCTCTACACGATGGCGCCTGCTCCTGACAAGTTGTGGGTGGATACCTTTGGATGACTGGGGAATATACCACGATTCCTGAACGCGAAGTTTGGGTGAAACTATCAAGTAGTAAGCTAAGGTAAAAAAGGTTTTTACTAGGTATGAAACTTTCTAGTACAATACTCCTAATCTAGTCTCAGCACTTTCAAATCATAAAATATTTTGTACATGTTACTCGTGTCGATACAGGATCCTGTGAAATACTAAGGTGGAGATGTCTCCAATAGGAAAAGATGTGAGATGAAACAAGGTGCCACTGCACACTCGGCAATAATTCATGGAGACACAATCGTCCCCTCCTGTGGGATTGGTAGAACAATTGGTCTTGTTCCTAGCTACAGCAGCCTGTTACTGGGTGACAGCATAGACGTTAACTGCCATTCTGTGGTGTGACGGTGGAATCTGGTACCATTTGCTACCACCTGCTGGCACCAGCAGGTGTTCTCCAACTCCTGTCAATGTCAGGGCCTACCGCAAAATAGCATTATTTCCGGAGCTGTCTCCACTGCATAGATTAGCCATGTATTGTTGTTGTAGCTGATAGCAAAATGCTCATCATTGATTGGTATACATTGCGGTTTAGCCCATGTTACGTCGTTATTTTCCTTCTTTCCTTCATGTCACCGGTATTTTTAACGTTATTTTCTTCCCCAGCTTATTCCTCTATTTTAGGTAAAGTTCCTGGCACGCGAGTGGGTGGAATCACTCTCTCCTTGCATCGTGTCGTGTCTAC
This sequence comes from Suzukiozyma palmioleophila, assembly GCA_030560805.1. Classification (NCBI taxonomy): domain Eukaryota; kingdom Fungi; phylum Ascomycota; class Pichiomycetes; order Serinales; family Debaryomycetaceae; genus Suzukiozyma; species Suzukiozyma palmioleophila. The sequence goes on from JAKTVY010000008.1 coordinate 233,747, forward strand.
TGCACTCGCTTCTCGGGAATGCTGATGGCTACAGGTGGGAATTATTAATATCGTGGGTGTCGTATATTATGTTTTTCACAGAAAAATCCTACCCTGGACTTTTACAGCCCAATTCTTATCACATAATTCGTAATATCTATATCATGATTCTATAAACTTCATTATTTTTTGACAACTTGGTTGATAGCATCGGCTAAGTAATCAACGTTTTTATCATTAATTCCTGAAATTGAAAATCTACCGTCTTCGGTAGCATAGATGGAGAATTCGTCTCTCAATCTGATCATTTGTTCTGGGCTTAAACCAGTGTAGACGAACATACCTCTTTGTTTCAACAAGTGGTCCCAGTTGAAGTGAGTCTTGTCCAATTTTTCGTACAATTGTTGTCTGACGGTGTTTAATCTACCAACAACCTTGTCCAAGTCACCTAACCATCTACCTAACAATTCTTGTTCGCTGAAGATGGTTTCAACAATCTTGGAACCGTGAATTGGTGGAGAAGAGTAAATTGGTCTGATCAATTTCTTCAATTGTGATTCAATGGCCTTGGAAGCTTCGCTGGATTCGGTGACGATGGAGATGGAACCGGTTCTTTCACCGTAAAGACCCATGTTCTTAGCAAAAGATTGACAAAGAGCGTAAGATGGGATCTTACCGTCGACAACTAATTTGTTCAATTGTCTGATGACGAAGATATCTTCATATGGGTTACCAGAAGCAAAACCTTGGTAAGCCATATCGATCAATGGGAAGAAGGATTTCTTTTCGACAATTTCGAAAACTTCAGACCATTGTTCAGCAGTAAGATCCATACCGGTTGGGTTGTGGCAACAAGCATGTAAAAGAATAATGGAGTTGTCTGGTTGGGATTGTAATGATTGTTTCAACCCAGCGAAATCCAAGTCGTTTTTAGAGGTATCGTAGTAGTTGTAGAATTCTGGACTTAAACCGGCATCAGTGAAGACAGCAACGTGGTTAGCCCAGGTTGGTTTTGGAACCAAGAGCTTCTTGGAGCCGTAGAATCTGTTCAAGAAGTCACCAATGACTCTAAGAGAACCGGTACCAGAAATGGTTTGAGCGGTGACAATTCTTCCGTCATCAATCAATTTCTTACCGTTAGCGTCCTTGTTGGAGTTGTTGAAAATGAAGTTCTTGACGATGTTTTGGTAGTTTTTGTTACCAGTGATACCAGTGTATTCCTTTTCGGTTTCAGCTTGGTACAAAATTTTTTCTGCTTCCTTAACAGCAGGGAAAATGATTGGTTTACCGTCGTTGTCACGGTAAGCACCAACACCAAGAGAGATCTTCTTAGGGTTGGTGTCCTTGTTGTAAGCTTCGGTAATACCGAGAATCTTGTCTGGTGGAGCCAAAGGAATTGGGGCCCATGATCTCAAAACTGAAACCTTAGAAAACGATCTAATCGATGATCTTGACACTCTGTACATGATAACAAGACTATAATATGTTCAACTATACGACAATTGAATAAATTTTTCAGAATTTTTCATGAGCCTTTTACTTCCTTATATAGACGTGAAAATTTCTTAGCCGCTACTACAACATGATACATATGACTATTGAGTCAACACCCCACCGTGCCTCGAAAACTACGGAGCAATTGCGCGAATATGGTCTTGTCCTTACTACGGTTACTTGTGAATTATCTCCTACTCGTCGCTAAACCATCACCACGCTAGTGTCTGGCCTTTGATGGTGCTCGCTACCGCACCACTATCTTCCATAGTTAACCTTGGGCCAACTGGCTCATCAACCGTCGGGTCACCGGATGCATATGAATATTTATCGGGTAAATGGTGTCAAACCGAATTTTTCCGTACCCCTCAGGACGCCATAACAACAACAGCAGGTGCTAGCGGCTGTGGTTGTTAAAGCAACCGAGAGTCTGGTACGATGTGGTAGCATTGGGATTGTCTAAACGGTATACGTGAAGTTGTAGTGGTACGTTTAAACCTGGCAAGGCGCGTGGTGGAAAATTGTTCGTTCAGTGTGGATGTATTGTATTGTGCGATTCTATCGTATATTGTACAGGGAATTATGCACGTTTTTCGGTCTAACATATCATCACCGATTCGGCTTTTTTCAACGGTGGGGCAGTAACGGTAGATCGTTGTTGGTCGCAGTTGGGCCATAGTACGCGATCGCTCCCCACTGCAAAAATCACGTACAAACCAACCGGTTTCTGACGACCCCATTCCTAAAACCACCTCACCACCCACAAACCTTGCATGATGCCGGTCTACTACTTACCGATGGCATTTTTATCTGGGTTATAGACAATTCCCTCACTAGTGAGTAGTGTCTACAGTCGTGGCAAGTTGGGATCTGTTTATCTCCAGTTATCATTTTGAAAATTCCAGACCAACTGTTTCGAAGCTGTTTTTTTTAACTGTTAACGTTCAAACCCTTGCTCTAGGTATTTTTTCCTAGACGTGAAAATTTAGAAAACATGCAAATCAGAAATAAATGCGTTTCGGTAACGCACCATTTACTTGATTCGATAAGTCGATATATCCCTATACATTCTAAATAAAAAATTGGACAAAGACGGAAAGTACAGTGTACTGTGGTCATTGTGAGCAATTTTGTCCCTTTTCTTCTACTAGAAGTTGCACTTTCTCTAGTTCGCCATATATCCTCGTCTATGTTTTCAACCGGAGACGTATCATGAATTGCATATACCATGCAGGTACTTATCTAAGTTAAAATTACAACAGGACGTGAAGAAACACGTCGAAAAAGTCCATTTTTCCCAAAGTGTGTGATTGTTGTATACAAGTCATGAGGATATAATTTTGCTTGCATTTTTTTCCTGTTGGTCTATGGCGCAGTGGCCAGATTGCAAATTCAGCAGCGGCTCAATTCTGCCTGACGAAAACATGCATCCTCATCAATAAATCCAAATCGTTCAGAAACATAAACACCATTCCCACTGTTTTCATGTCAGAATGAAGCTGTTATTTACAAAACAGAACTGGGAGTTTAAGCTCGGCATATTCATCGTCCTTTACTATATCATCTCCAGCATCATTTTCCAATCGGATTCCATACATAGAGATACAGGCTTGTCAAATCATTTGAGAGTAATTCCATCACAAGTTATAGACCATTACGATACAACCGTGGACTTATCGGATGATCCAAAATTGAACAAATATGCTTATGTCCAGTATGCTACCACCTACGAATATTTCAATCTTGCCATCTTGAATTTCATCGCATTACGTAAAAGCAACACCACCATTCCAAACTTGGTGATTCTATATGACGACAAATTGACCCACTATCAGAACGGAAAGTTCAATAACTTGGTGCAATTATGCATCCAATACAATATAAAATTGAAACCCATTTATGCCATTACTCCTCCGTCAAAATCGTCTACTTGGGCCCACTCATTTTCCAAATTGTATATCTTCAATTTGATCGAATACGACAGAATTGTCTATTTTGATAGTGACTCGATGTTTGTTAACAACCAGAATATTGACGAGTTGTTCAAGCTACCATCGTCATTGCAATATGCTATGCCACAAGCGTACTGGTTGAACAACATTGTCGAGAACAAACCTCCATTCACTTCGTATCACAAACAGAAATTAACGATTCCTGATCACGGCCAATATAGTGCTTATTGCAACAAGATAGTCAATAAAATCAGGTCGGGTAAATTTGGTGATTGGTTCCAGTTATTGCCAAAATTGATCAACGATAACCACAAGTACGACAATTACAACGACTTTTTCGGCAGTCACGTCATGATAGTTGAACCAAACAGAACAGTATTTCAGGAATTGTACAAATATGTGTATAACCCATGGTACTGGAAAATTACAAACCGATCAAAATTGAGATTACTTGAAGATTATGATATGGAGATTATCAACAAATACTTCAATGACAAATTGCGGAAAAACAGCGATATCCAGATGGGAATCTTGCCTCACAAAGAGTACGGAGTTTTGACCGGAGAGTTCAAAGAAAAGTTTCATAAACGGTTTATGGCCGAGCCCCAGTTCTTGCCATTTATCAAAAAGAAGGACGAGAGTGAATGGGACGCAAATGAAGTATTAAAGAGTATAAAACTAGTGCATTTCTCCGATGCTCCCATTCCAAAACCATGGGAGGAACAAGATAACTACTCGTACTATAATACGTTCAAGATCTACTGTGACCAACAGCTCGATCTCAAACGGTACAATCAAGAATACCCCAGTGAGTACAAACCAAGATTGACCAGTGATTGTGCCAGTGTCAAGATATGGAATTCGTTCATGGACCAGTTTGAAGCCAACAGAGAGGGTTACTGGGTGGTATAACGAGGACATGATAGCATCACTGTGGCATCAATAAATAGAGTAAAATCATAACTGCTAAATATTTAGTAAAATCATAACTGCTAAACAACGACGAAATCCAAAGCCGGAGTACTAATACGTAGTTTTTGCCACGGAAACTTAGTTCTACTAAGATGATTAGACCAAACAACGGCACCGGCAGCAAACGTGGCACTGTCATGATAGTGTTCCATAAGGCATTGCTGCGGCGAGGCGGTGGTAGAGGGTTCGCATTATCGCGGTAAAATTTACCTCCAGCCTGCGTAGAAAGTATCGATGTAGCGAAACTATTTTTGTACACTATCAGGTTATGTGGCAGTACATTGTTTATAAAAATTTTGCTATTGCATAACCGTGTTTGAAACTGATTGATTTCGTACAAAATATCACTTTTTTAACATCAAAGACACCACCACAATCGTTAAATTCTTTCATTAAGAGCAAACCGTCAAAGAAAACGACTTTTGTCACCACCAAACTCATATCGTTAACCAGATCATATTTACGGCCTCATTTGATCCAGTTCCATTTGATCCACAATCACCGTTTCATCAACCGCAGTTGAATCAAACAAAGCTCTAATCGTTAATTAAATCTATTCGGGCCGATTTCCCCCAGCGTTATATCATGAATTTCATTAGAGATTTGCCAAAGTTGGACAAAACAACGTCAACCTCGCAAAAGGCGTCCGGCACCGGGCTTCCTGGTTTGAAGACATCCACATCAACAGGCGGTCTTCCAGCATTAACAACCGGTGCTACTAGTTCGTCATACACCACCCCGGCCGTTACCGTCCCACCATCAAATAATAACCCATACCTTATACATACCGTGAACCCCAACGGAACGGTGTTTATTGCCGTGGGACTGATTGTGGGAGCAATCTTGTTGGGATTTATTCTCTACCATTTCATCATCTCGCTAACTGCATCAAGATTGGCAAAGAGATCGTTGGCACCCGAGAAGCAAATGTATGAAAAATACCAGTACAATAACAGTAATGCCTATGGTTATGGATTAGATGCCCATCCTACTAGTGACGCATATTCCGTGACCAAATTACCATTATTGACGAAAACCGGCTTAGGTGGAGGTTTGGGTACTAACAATTTGGGCTCCACCATCACGGGAGATACTTCTACTATTTACCAGTCAGAAATCGGACATGCCACTTCGAAACATGATTTGACGAAAATGTTCATTTCTCCAACGGCAGAAGTCATGCAGCACAAACGAACGAGATCGGGTCAATTTGGAAGCTCCACCACCAACGTTTCCATGTTGGGTGGGTCGACAAGTAACGTCCAATTGCCTGCTACTAACAGACACTCGCAATTGATCCCAAGTCTTTACATCAATAACGAGGTTGATGGATCAGAATTCAGTTTGGCTCCGTCAAACAACACGTCTGTTCCTGGCTCACAGACGAACCAATCGAGAAAACCAAGAAAGACCATTCCAAGTATGTATTTGGAGGATTTGATGGACGGGAAGAAGTCGTCCAGTGAGACCATAAACATGGACTAACACTGGTGGCAGTGCACGAGTGTAACCACGTCATAATTTGCACCATTGTGTTGTGAATCATTGGTTATCCATAACTGGCCGTGCTCAGTTTGTTTTATAGCATAGAAACTACAGATCGTATAATTGCTTACTATTGAATCAATCACCCATACCTTGTGCCTGTAGCCACGCCAGCATGCGTTGCACCGTGAATACCACGATTGTAGATCCACATGTTGCACTTGTATGTGTTACAATACTTGTATGTGTTACAATGTCGACCTAGAGATAGTGACGCAGTAGTGACAGCTCGTATAATTCTAAACTCAAGCCAAACCCCAACGCTCTCTACCATTACATCTAATCAACCATCTACGCTGACTCGTGCTGTTCTACATTTTGGCCAATTCCCAACCCCGTTTGTGCCTACAGTTTATCGCATCGTAAAGATAACTCCCCTGCCAACGACGTTGTTGGTCGTTCTGTCACCCACCCCGAAAACGCTCTTTTCTTCGTCGCGAATCGTCAATTAAACCGGCCGCAACGTGAATCGCGCGCACAATGGTCTTGTTCCATGGTAATTTCCTGGTGCTGGAAAAAAGCCAATTGTTGATTATTTTGGATGATTTTTCCTTAGTGAGAATTACCACCGTAAAATTTAATTTGGATTCATTTCGTACCCTTGTTAAACTAGACATTAATCTTCTACTATGCCATTGTGCGGAAGTGCTCCTACTACTAGTACGTATTAGATGCTGTGACGTCGGTTACATCTGTTGCTGTTGGTGGTTCTACGCCTGTGTTCACCCTCTTATTACTGTGTTTTGGCACCACCGTTGAACTTGGTGATTTCCCTCCAATGTGGCCATTTCTCGTGTGTGGTGCCACGGGTACCACGAGAATTGTACGTTGACGCTCGTTGTTTGGTGTTTGGGCCATTTTAGCAAATTATTTGTGTTGCCTTGCGAGACTGGGAGATAGCCACCTTGGTGAATGGTGCAAGAAACCCAAACGTCGGCCGGATTCACGCTATCAGGATGGTCAGCAGAGCATCCTTGTGAACTTGCAAGTGTTGATTTGTTGGTTTTGGGGTCGTATTGCCAACCAGCCGTGGTTTGTGACATTTGGTAAACATGACAAATCAAACAAACTGCTCGAGAAAGGGCGAAACAACGATATTGACCGGTTTTGCGTGGCCACACGAGTTGCACCAAGGAGAATTGCCAGTTTTTCGTGTCGTTTGTCTACTAACGTTTCTAGTACAGCGTAAGATCGTCATATTGGGTGATGGTGCTTGTGGTAAAACCTCCATGTTGAATGTGTTCACCCGAGGCTACTTTCCCCAGGTGTACGAGCCGACTGTGTTTGAAAACTACGTCCACGATATATTTATCGATGGGAAATCTGTGCAGTTGTCATTATGGGACACTGCTGGACAAGAAGAATTCGACCGATTAAGATCATTATCATACTCTGACACCCATTGTATAATGTTGTGTTTTTCTATAGATTCGCCGGATTCGTTAGAGAATGTTCAAAGTAAATGGGTTGGGGAAATCGCCGACCATTGTGAGGGAGTCAAGTTGGTGCTTGTTGCGTTGAAGTGTGATTTGAGATCAAACGAAGACAGCGACGTGGAAGCACGTCCCCACGAAGATAGTTCGTTTAATCCGTATTCTGGAGGACAATCAAACCCGTACGGCCACAAAAGTAATAAGAGGTTGATAAGTTACGACGAAGGGTTGGCAGTGGCTAAAAAGGTTGGGGCATTGAGATACTTGGAATGCTCGGCGAAAAAGAACAGAGGAGTGAATGAGGCCTTCAGTGAAGCAGCAAGGTGTGCGTTGAACGCCAGAGCAATGGGTTCGAACGACCAAGAACCAGAGAAAAAAGGGTGTGTAATTATGTGAACTTTCATCTGTCATGATTAGAATAGGTAATCCCATGTATACTAATACATAATAGGAGTTTGTATCTGTCACGCGACAGAAACGTTCAAGAGAGTATGGGTGACCCAGTGTGCTTTACTCGATACAACGGAGGAATTACTGGTGGTGATGAATCTATTTTCACTACTAATTTCCTAGTATAGTACATATTTACAGAGACTTCTTGAACGGATTTTGGGCAAGCTCGGTCCTCACGTCCCAGATATCCTCACTGCTGCCCCTCGCCTTGTCTTCTAACAATCTTTTCTTGTAAAATTCCTGGATAATTTGTCTTTGGCTCAACTCTTTGGCACTAAGGTCAGGGATGGGTTTCTCCCGTTCGTACATGGTTCCGTTCTTCACGGCAAACCAGAACTTTTCTCGCTGACGTTTACACAGATCGTACGTCCCGTACCGGTAGTAGTTTTTAATCTGACCTCCCACGGCAAAACAACTCAATAACTCATCTAGACTAGTAACTATCGACATGGTGCCTGGGAACTCAGACGACCTTTCGCTGAGGGCCTGGGTCACTTGTTGTCTTCTTGATTTGATCTCCTCGGGAGAGTCCTGGAAAAGGCTCCAGATCTGCTTCAACTCTGTTTCCTCGCCGTCTTCTTTGCTCATGGTGACACTTTCTTGTAGGATAATTCTGGAGTACAATTGTAGCGATGTAGTACTGTGACTGCAGATAGTGTGAAGTATATTGAAATAAACCAGCAGTAATTTGGGACTAAACTTGGAACTAAATGTGCGAATGGAATCGGAACCAGGCAACAATGGAGCGATTGGACGAATAGAGACAAGATACACGGAGGTTTAGTTATGTGCTGGAATTTTGTCGTTCTTTTTAAAAATAGATAAAAAAAAAATATTGCCTCCACTCAGATTTGAACTGAGGATCTCCTCATTACTAGTGAGGCGCCTTACCAACTTGGCCATAGAGGCTATTTCTGAAAGAGGAATTTTCTGCATGCCCTATCCCCGTATTTTGTTTGCTGGCCACCCCATGAAAATTGACCACGCACACGACTCGAAATTTTTTCACTCTCGTTCTTTTATGTAAATTAGCCATTACCAGACTTTTCAACCACGCCCACCATGTTTAAATTAGGCAGTGAATTGAAACGGAGGTTTGCCACCGGAGTAAGCATACTCAACAGTGTGCGTCAGTCTTCATACATCGGCCATTTGTCTCCAAACGATGGGGCAGTAGTTTCCTACAAACGTTTGGGTAGAGGTCCAGCTTCTGGTAAAGGTAAAACCTCGGGTAGAGGTCAAAAGGGTCAAAAGGCTAGGGGGAAAGTTCCTCATTGGTCTGAAGGTGGTCAGACTCCTTTTTACAAGAGATTTCCTATTATTGGTTTCAAGAGACCTCACAAAAGAATTTACCACGAATTGAACTTGGAAAGAATCCAACAGTTTTGGAACGATAAAAGAATTCCATTGGAAGCAGGGGAAACTTTAACAATCAGAGTCATGAAACAATGTGGTTTGATCACGGGGAACTTGCGCGATGGTGTCAAAATCTTGGGTAATGGTAAAGAATCTTACAACGTTCCCTTGAATATCGAGGCATCAAAAGCATCAGATTCGGTGATTCAATTAGTAGAAAAGTTGAACCACAAATTCACCGCAGTGTACCACACAAAATTAGGTTTAAGAGCCCATGTTTACCCCGAAGAATTCTTGTTGAAAAAAGGGTACGTGCCATTGCAAGCAAGACCAACCCACAGAAGAGATATTGAATACTACTCCAACCCAGGAAAACGAGGCTACTTGTTGGAAGACAAATCGTTACTTTTGGATCACATGAAGGCCGAAATCTCCATCAAGAAATCTGCTCGTAAAACGGCGTTGGAGTCACAATTGGAAACGGCGTCAAACAAGCATCATTCCGAGTTTAATGAAACCAAAGTCATTTCATTCGCAGATTTGTAATCTTGCTAGTTTACGATTTATTCGGACTACTCACTTGTATATATAATACTTATTAAGATAGAAATAATGTAGGGTGATAATGGTGGGGCGAATTGTAGTGGTTCTACATGAGTGGGAGCAGCTTTAGTTTGCGCCACATGCTAGCCTGCTAGCGTTGCTGTCAATTCTCTGCGACGTTTCCTGTGCTGTAGTGGTGACATCGTCATCAGGCAACGTCAACGAATATCTCCAACAACTTTTCCACGATATCCTGGAGCTCGTCCACGGTGATAGGATGGGTTGTTTTGTTGAACGAGTAGTTGTATTTCCGGAGGGAAAAAACCGTGGCTTTGTACGTCATTTGGTAGATTTCCTTCACCGTCAATTTATCGTTCACCATGTGGCTCAAGTTGGGGGAAAGACCACGAATTCTGAGTCCCGACAAAATGATCTTCTGCACCGCGTGGTTGATCTGGTCCTGCGACACCAACCTCGTGGTGTCATTCGACGGTTTGGCCGGCTCCAAGAATGGGTTACTCTTGGACTTCTTCTGGAGGAGCACCCGGTCGAAAATCTTGGTATCGACAACGGGTTTCTGGGGCGAAACCGAGCCCGAGCCGATCCACCTGTTGATCAGGCCCCAAGTGGAAAAGTCCACAATGGTGCATTTGACCTGGGTGTCATAGTAGAACACCAAGCATGTGTCTTCGTTCACAAACACCATGGCGACATCGGGGTGCAATTTCACCGCTTTCGCCACCAACTCCCGCCGAAACCATTCCTCCGTGGCCCCGTTGCCAGAATACACCGGCAACCCACAATGGTTCACGAGATAAACCGGAAGACCATGGTAGGAAATATATCCCCCACGGCGAACATACCGGTCATGGAGGCCACGAGGCCACGAGCCCCGAGGACCACGGCCCCAAATCTCAACGTCACCAACCTCGACCCCGTCACTCTCTAGACGTACCAGCTTCACTACCGACTCATGGGACATGGGCCAACTACACCGACTACTGGCGACAGCAACAATGATGGGGAGAAAAATCACGACCTGTAGATAGCCGGCGATGAGATTGAGGTGGAATAAATGATACCACCGGAGGCAGCGAGGGACCGACACCACACCGCAGGAGAGGAACCACGAGCGATGAGCGTAGCCACCAGAGTGTATTCGGTTGCAGGGGTATACAGCGACGTCAACAAGAAGAAGTCGCCGGAGTACTGGGACTACGAGAACCACAAGATTGTTTGGGGCAACATTAGGAACTATGAGATAATTTCCAAGATTGGCCGGGGGAAGTACTCAGAAGTATTCCAGGGAGTCAACGTGTTGAACGACGAGCCGTGCGTGATCAAGGTGTTGAAGCCGGTGAAGTTGAAGAAAATCTACCGAGAAGTGAAGATTTTGCAGAACTTGACGGGGGGGCCCAATGTCATTGGGTTGTTGGATATTGTTAGGGACGACCAGTCCAAGATCCCGGCGTTGATTTTCGAGAAGATCAACAATGTGGATTTCCGGGTGTTGTATCCCAAGTTCACCATTGGCGACATCCAGTACTATTTCACCCAGTTGTTGATTGCGTTGGATTATTCCCATTCGATGGGGATTATCCATCGCGACGTCAAGCCGCAGAACATCATGATTGACCCGTTGACGAAGAAGTTGCGGTTGATCGACTGGGGGTTGGCGGAGTTTTACCACATGGGGATGGACTACAACGTCAGGGTAGCGTCGCGGTACCACAAGGGCCCGGAATTGTTGATTAACTTGCAGCAGTACGACTACTCGCTCGACTTGTGGTCGGTGGGGTGTATGCTTGCTGCCATCATATTCAAGAAGGAGCCGTTTTTCCGGGGGGACTCCAACACCGACCAGTTGGTGCAGATTGCCAAGGTTTTGGGGACGGAGAACTTGTTGAAGTACGTCAACAAGTACGGGTTGAAGTTGTCGCTGGAGTACGACGGGGTTTTGGGCAACTACCCAAGAAAGTCGTGGCGAGCATTCATCAACAAGGATAACCAGCATCTCATCAGCGATGAAGTGTTGGACTTGATCGACAAGTTGTTGACCTATGACCATCAATTGAGACCCACGGCCAAGGAAACTATGGCCCATCCTTTCTTCAAAATGTAATTCCTCCATCTGCGTCCTCTAATGTTTCTTCAGCTTCCCGGTGTTTACGGGAGATTAATTTGTTTGTGCATCGGTATTTATTCTCAATCTGGGTAAATAGTTATTGGTATTGTGTTGTATGGCTGTTGTGTCGGTTTTTAATCTACAATCAATTGTTATCGCTATGTATTTTACCCTCCAATTCCATATTGCCTACTATACACAAAATCCGTTACTCATTCTGGTGATCAACCCATGTAAATCGTATAATTTATTGCATTGAAACTGACCGCCGTCTCCGTTCATATTCGAATCGAACGGGAATTCGTCGTCACTCGATACTGAACACGACGACCCAAAACTGTTATCCAACTCAAAATCTGAGTCGTTTTGCAGAGGATAATTGTTTACCGGGATCATCTTGATGAAATCGCTCACGATATCTTGCGATAATTCTATTGAATTCAACAACTCCATCAACTCATTGTGGTTCAATTCGCCCTTCCCCAAGAAAACCTCGAATTGCTGGTACGAATTTTCGTTCAAATCGTACTCTGGTTCTTGTACTTGAGGTTTTGATGGAACCACCTGGTTTATGTCTTGGGGTTGAACATTCAGTTTGAGTATTTTATGGTACACCTCAAGTTTACTGGAAATGACTAGAAGACTGTCAATTTCTCCCATACACTGGATAATCAACTGTTTCGTTGATTTATCGTCTTCAACGTCCATAAGTGCATTGTCAAATATTTCCAAAACTTGGTTTAATTCCACCAGTTTCAAGTTTTCAATTATTGGCTCAATGTACTCGGTAATTTCCAAGTCCAACTCAATCAAACTGGTTGCTTTGCACTCGATATTTTTCAAAGAGAACAGATCAACTGCGGGTGTGTAATGTAAGTTGATTTGCGTCAAATTTTTATCAATTGTTTCATTATCATTTACCAAACGTGGGAAATCATGCTCAAGCAATCTGGGTTTGTCGTTGGAAACGTAATTTTCGAAAACCGACAACAACCGTATTATTTCATTTAGTTGTTTGATCACTGGAAGTACATCTGAAGAGAACTGAACCAAGGTCTTTCCTGGCAGCCTGCTAATGAGCTGGTGTAATTTATCTGATGGATCATTGATTGCTAACAAACTAGTAAGCTCAAAAATCACCGAGTTGACTTTATTCATAAACTGAGAAGCTTCTTTCTCGTACCTTTGTTTCACTTCATTTGTGTGAACTAGCAATTTTACTATGTCATCACATTTGTATGATATTCGAGGTACAGCACTGGAACATGCTTCTGAAGTTACCAGGCAGAATAACGTTGTCACTGGTTCTTTGGAACTCTCAGGGGACTTCACAGAGGAATCGTCAATGGTTGTAGATTTGCTGAGCCGTGGTGAAGGTAAAAGTTTACCATCTTCTTGTGGAGTTGTATTGGGTGAGGTTTGTTTTAGAACTATTGGCACCTTGACAATTTTTGGATCATCCGATCTAATAGCTTGTAAACTTAATCTTGAAGAAAACGATATCACTGGAGATGGAGAATCATTTGGAGACGCGATCGAAGACGATTCTATGGAAAGCGGTGAGCTTATCGATTGTGGTGATCTAATCGATGGTGATCTTAGTGGTGGTGATTTTAGTGATGGTGCCTTTAGTGATGATGATTTTATCGATGGTGATTTTATCGATGGTGATTTTATCGATTGTGGTGATTTAATTGAATCTGATGAATTTATCGATTGTTGTGACATCGCCAGCGGCGAATCAAATGATTCTGATTGTGATATATGTGGAGTAGGTGTACCATTCTCAATCTCGAAAATCTTGAATAGCTCGACAATGAATGGTACAATACATTTTTCGTCTGGTAAAAGTAATTTAAAGTCGTCAATATCAATCAAATGAGGAACATAGAGCTCGTTTTCACAAAACTCAAGAATATCTGCCATGGAATGGTCCGGCAAATTGAGATGGTAATGGCGAAATATCGACCTCAATATTTCCGTGGGGTCTGAAACTTGCAAGGACCAATCTTTGGAAAAATTAGAGATTGACATATTTCTTGGTTTGATGATGCCATTAATCCAATTCTTCAATATTGTTTTAATCTCAAAGAAACTCGTTGAAATGTTCATCGAGGTATTTGTAGAGAACAAAAATAACGACCAAACTAACCCCAAGATGAGTTTTTGGTTCCCGTCGTGGATGTCATCGGCTGAAATTGTGTCTGTTTGAATGTTTAGGATTAACTGACAGAACTTCAAGTAGTCCGACAAATTTTCAAGTTTTTGAAGTTTGAACTTTGGGTTCTTGTAGATAGGTTTAAGATAGTAAAACTGGGTATTTTCAATTAGCGATTCGTAAACAATCTGGTTCGTGACTTGAATTAGCACTAACCCGTTCTCAAGGTCTGCGTCCAAGTTTGATATTTGATGGGGACAGTCAATTGGTGGAAGTTCATCTGTTCCGTCGTTAGCCGCAGCTAGCTTGGTATTAATCCATCTTATCATGGACTTTTGCTGCAACTGGACCCAATCGGGAGCTGCAGAAGTCATGGTGGATATAAAACACACAACACCTTGTGGGGTTTAAGTAGTGAAGAAGTGAGTCTGAAACAAATCTGATGGTTGACGCCTCGACGGAAAATGTTTTATAAGTCCGCCCTGTGAGCAATAATAAGACGAATCTGACGGAAATATGAAACTGCAGTATGGGTTGTAACTAGCCAAGTGGGAGATTCAAATAGTGTTTGAGTGTTTCGAAATTGAACCAAGTCGTAAACAGCCAGTTTGTCACCTGAAATGCAAACAAACACGCTTTGTCCCAACCATCAACTGGAAACTTTACTTATATATATGATGCACATATCCCCGTGATAATGTATGCACTAGAACGTAAATGCTGGAATAATTTACCTATAACAGGACCGCGCGATTATTTTTTCCCTAGCAATTTACCTCACCATTACGCACAAGGCCAGGGTCCAGTTGGCGTCTCGCGTGTATTGAAAGAGACGTGTAGTTGGGTACACTAGGGGGAACTGGTGTGTTCCATGTGCTTGGTGTGGTACAGATGTGCGGTATTTGGTTTGGTTTGCCGGTTTTGGGCTGCACTTTTAGTGTTGAAATAGCCCCTCAAGCTGCATTACACGTACGTGTTGCATACGTCTCAAGTTGACCCTTCGGGCACCCAAGGGTCCGGGTATACCATCCGAGTCTAGCGTTTGAATAGGGTAGTAATTGGGTTTAAGTTCTGTTAGACTTTCGTTGGTACAGCAGAATCAAAACAGGTCTTTCATTGGGTAGTTGACGCATTGTAGCAATTTCAGGGCAGCATGGTTGCATAATGTTTGTTTTGAAATTTTATTGATTTATTGTAAAAACGTTACGAAAGTGGAAACGATGCAGGGTATCTCAAGCGTGCCAGCTGGCTTAGTGAAACAGCGATGTAGAAAGAGCTGATGAAAACGTATCACAACAGTTCCACCCGAGGTACCAGCTCCACCCCCAGGTACCAATTCCAGCTCCAATACCACAACAGTTCCAGTCCGCGGAAACGGAGACTGGAGGAAGCAAAAGGCTCACACTACAAGGTAAAATCACGTTTGCCCGACGAATTGTAGCATATACGTAAAACGTCCTCTTTGGGATTACCTTTAGTGAGCAACAAATCCAATGTATGATGTGTCTCAGCAAATATAGTAATGAACGATTGTTGAGAACAGCACGAAATTAGCGACCAAAAAGCATGTTCCCCAACCACTCTTAGTAGCCAATTTCTTTGAATGAGACGCCGCTGTTGCGTTCCCAGCTTGATGTTCACCAACTGGATTTCTGTTGATTTGGTTGCAAAATAAATTGTAGGTGTGCACTTACCCGATGGCCAAAATCGATGAGAATCGTAAGACAAAGATTTAACCACCAACCAGATTTGATGAGTGAATTTTTAACCTCTGACGTGCGTCCTGCTACAGATGCATTGTTGACAATCCGGATTATCAAGTCGTTTCCATACAGAAACGTCAAAAACCACATCATTCATTCGATCAACTTGAAAGACACCACCCCTACTCAATTGTTAGCACAAGTCCATGATATAATCAACACCACTGGTGGGTTGCGCCCATATAGAAATGTAGATTACGACTCTATAAAAGTGTATACTGTTGCTCACGGGTCCAAGTCTATGAATCTTGTGATCAATTTTGAGGATGATGACACCAAGATTCTTACCAGTGAGCAGTTCGCCAATACTTCGTTGTGGGACTTGGGGGTGAAGAACGAAACTGAATTGAGCGTATTCAGAATGGAGGACTACATCGCATTTAAACAAAACCCTGAAGAATTGTGGTAGATTGCATAAATAGTATATATAACGATTTCGGTCTAGGGCGAATTCTTGTTGTAGACCACACCAGACAAGCTCGTGGCTGTCGGGTGATACAATAGACATCTAATAGCTTAAGAAATGTAGCAGGGTCATCTAGACGAGACTTCAGCGAGCAAACCACCAGGGCTCACGCACTTGTCATAACAAGAGTCAAACAACTTCGACACACCAGCACGAAAATTGGAACAAGTACAAAAACGACGAAACAGCCGTATATACACCAACTATAGCACCCCATTAAAATCCTGGAGCTGACAGAGATCCAAAATAAACTTCCACCGTCTCCGTAAAGTGATGTAGCCCCAGAGCATCAGAAAGAGTAAGATAGAGGCAGATAGAAGGATAATGAAAAGCGCAATGAAAAGTCTCAAAGAAGCATAGGCAAGATCGAGACCAAAGAGAACAATGACAAGTCCGATATTTGCCGACGATTGCAAATCGATGAGATGGTCTATATTTGACGTGAACACCGGCTGGTAGTTTTCAGGACTGATGACCAAGTAGATGGGATAGTTTTCGATGAAGTTGACCACGATGTCCTGGTAGATGTTGTTATAGATGATGGACCCCACCAGCCATAGCACCATTGCCGACAAGTCGAAGTCGAAGTTTCACGGTATTAAATGACTATGTGTAGATGCACACAGTACTAAAAATTGTATATATAGTAGAAGAGACTAGAGGAAAAGACGACACACAATATTGTAAGAGGTGGGTAGTGACGATACAGGCTGAAATAGGGTATGTCAAGCTGGGATTGGATTGTATGTGATTGGGAAAGATCCGGGGTTGAGTTGGGTTTGAGTGCTCAAGTGGTCCATTATATACTGCAAGAGAGCTACGAGTAGTGATTCAACAACATGGTCTGTAACCTTGTTACTCTGTATCGATATATACGGTACACAATGACGGTATACTGGTGTATTCGGCTCCATACCGTAGTACTTCTTCTCTTGAGCCGTCTGATTTCTTCAATGCTGTAGCCAGACCCGCACTCGGGTCTCTTGATTGCTCTACGTTCCATCCGCTACAGGACTACAATTGCTCCAGCTCTGCCACCAGTAGTCACCATCAGTCACCATCAGTCACCACCAGTTCACATCTTTTCTACCACCAGTTTACTTCTTTCCTACCAGTTCACTTCATTCCTATCAGTTCACTTCTTTCCTACCAGTTCACTTTCCAAGTTCACCACCTCGGTTCGAGCCCCAGAGCCACCACAAATCACCTAGACAAGCCCATTACATAATCAGCATCCGGCCAGTTACATAAGCAGAATCTTAACCAATAAAATTCACGACGATGAAAGAATTAATTTTCGGATTTTCTGCAGGAGCCACCAACGAGTATATTGTAAAATTGAAAAAACTTTGATAGTAGTAATTGGCCAGTAATAAACATTGTTGGAAATACTGCAAGCGATTCTCTGGTGGCCACAAATCGGGGACGTACTTAATATTTTGTAACAGTTTTGAATTAGTAGATCACGATGTTTTCAAGAGCTATTGCTTCCAAGATCTTTGGTGGTGCCATTGTTGGTGGTGGACTTGGGTCGAGTTATTTGTTGTACAAGGACTCGATGTCTGCTTCTGCCATGACTGCTGCTGAACACGGGTTGCACCCACCAGCCTTCGGCTGGTCTCACAACGGGATGTTTGAGACTTTTGACCATGCCTCCATCAGAAGAGGGTTCCAAGTTTACAAGGAAGTTTGTGCTGCCTGTCACTCTTTAGACAGAATTGCTTGGAGAAACTTGGTTGGTGTTTCTCACACCACCTCCGAAGCCAAGGCTATGGCTGAAGAATTGGAGTACGACGACGAACCTGATGATGATGGAAATCCAAGAAAGAGACCAGGTAAGTTGGCCGACTACATCCAACCACCTTACGCCAACGAACAAGCTGCTAGAGCTGCCAACCAAGGGGCTTTACCACCAGACTTGTCGTTGATTGTCAAAGCCAGACACGGGGGTTGTGACTACATTTTCTCATTATTGACCGGGTACCCTGACGAACCACCAGCCGGTGTTGTTTTACCACCAGGTTCCAACTATAACCCTTACTTCCCAGGTGGTTCCATTGCCATGGGTAGAGTGTTATTCGACGACTTGGTTGAATACGAAGACGGTACTCCTGCCACCACATCTCAAATGGCCAAGGATGTTACCACCTTCTTGAACTGGGCTGCCGAACCAGAACACGACGACAGAAAGAAATGGGGGTTGAAGGCCATGATTGTTGTCTCATCGTTATACCTTTTGTCTGTCTGGGTCAAGAGATTCAAATGGCAACCAATCAAAAATAGAAAGATTAGATTCGACCCACCAAAAAGAAAATAGAAGGTTTGACATCTGAGAGGTTTTGAATTCATCATTATTTATAATTATTCGAAAATGATGATTTTGCATTAAACAATTGAATTTCATTGATAGTAGATATTGTTCTTCATTTATATACTAGATAGTATCTTATAATAAAATTTATGATTAACGTGGTGTAGCGAAGTCAGTGAAATACGAAGAACAAACAAGTCAAAAAGCGAGCAACAGAGTGGTCGTGGTGCCGAGTGTCGTGGTGCCGAGGGATTGTGTATGATTTGTGCACTGTTGGTGGCATTGTCTACGGCAGGAATCTGTAGTATTGTCGTACGACAGTAGTGGCAGGTTGACGCAAGGCCAACCCCGGCGAGAGCCCCACCTATTTTTCGCCAAATAGTTTCTTTGTAGTTCCATGGGAACTCGCGAGGAAACTCGCGAGGAACCTCGCAATTCGTGCCACAACACGCCTCCCATCGTTCCACCAAAGACAAACAACCGTGGTCCACACCAACCATTTCCTCCATGGCAGTTGCCTTAGTCAGGTGCTGCAGGGAACAAGCCCGCATCCTAACCACAGTGAACTTACCACGAAAACACCGCCCCTCCTGGACAAATCTTGCCCTACGCCCGCACTGGTGCCAGTGACTCAGCCGTTGAAGAGAAGTTTTACCGGGAATTGCCCATGTGCCTGAAAACGGAGTAGGCAGCACTTTTCCTATAATCAACACGCAAAAACCTTCGCCGAAATTCTTCGGCGAAGTGTCTCACTACGGCGATTACTAGAAAAACTTTTCCTATATAAGTAACAGTTTCGCCGTTTTTCGCCCTGGCATTTAACTATTTACTAGAACCATTTATTCAGCCTAGCGGTGATCGTTGTAGTTGGAACTCATCGCACGATATATTTCAGTGTACTCAGTGTATTCTTGGGGGATTAACTTGAGGTGTTGCTCTGTTTTGTTGGTTATCATTTAACATGGGGAAAGATACTACTATTATAAATGCCACAACAAACTCGTCGGTGGTATCGGTGACCAGCGATAATGGCCTCCTAAACAAGACGGTTGACGGCTCGGGATCCATCCCTAGCGATGAGCTCAACCAGTCGTCGCATCTGTTGCAATCAGAAGTTTCTGAGTCAGCGACCAAACCGTCGACGATCGTGATAATTTTGGCACTCTCAGCATCGATATCTGGGTTCATGTTTGGGTACGATACCGGGTACATTTCGTCAGCATTGGTGCAAATTGGTACCGACTTGTCGAACAAAATCTTGACTTCCGGTGAAAAGGAGTTGATCACATCTGCCACGTCTCTAGGAGCACTTATTGGGGCGATAATCGGGGGTTTGTTGGCGAATCTCGTGGGAAGAAGAATCGTGTTGCTCGGATCAAACGTCATTTTCGTAGTGGGTACGATTATTCAGTTGGTGGCTAGACATGTGTGGACTATGATTGTTGGAAGATTTGTCCTAGGCTGGGGTGTGGGATGTGCGTCGTTGATTGCCCCATTAATGCTTTCTGAATTGGCCCCAGCCAAGTACAGAGGGAGATTAATCGTGGTAAATGGGCTTTTGATCACTGGGGGTCAGTTAGTTGCATACTTTATCAACTGGGGTTTGACCAGAATACAACATGGATGGAGAGTATCGGTAGGATTGTGTATGGTTCCAGCAGTAGCGCAGTTTGTCCTATTTTTCTTTTTGCCAGATACTCCCAGATTCTATGTCATGAACGGCGATTTACTCAAGGCTAAGGAGATCCTCAGAAGAATTCACAATAACCCATCTCCTTCGTACATCGACGCTATTGTTGACGATATGGTGCAATCCAACTCCAACGTCCCAGGTACCACCCCGATGGGTAAAATTATCAATTCCGTCAAGCTTATTCATACTATTCCATCGAACTTTCGAGCTTTAATCTTGGCTTGTGGATTGCAGGGTATTCAACAATTTACTGGGTTTAACTCGTTAATGTACTTTTCTGCCACCATTTTCCAAGTTTTAGGCTTTGACAACCCTACAGCTGTTTCCATTATTATTGCTGCTACCAATTTTGTCTTTACATGTGTTGCCATGCTGATAATTGATAAAGTTGGTAGAAGACGAATTTTACTTGTTTGCATGCCATGCATGGCAATTGCCATGGTTGTTTGTGCAATTGCGTTCCATTACATTGGAATAAAATTCACGGATTCAGACGTTGAGATAAAATCAAGCTCTATCAGTGGATGGGGTATTGTCATTATCATCTCAATGGTTGTATTTGTGGCATCTTACGCCAGCGGTATTGGTACTGTTGCCTGGACTGGGGTCGAATTGTTCTCCGACGTCAACGTGAGAAGTATTGGTGCGATGTATGCCGCTGGTACTAATTGGGCTGGTTCTTTAACTATTGCTTCTACATTTTTAACCATGTTGGAAAATATTACTCCTACAGGGACTTTTGCATTTTTTGCGGGATTATGTGTGATTTCGTTCATCTTTGTCTACTTATTGTTGCCAGAGGTTGTCGGGTTAGAGTTGGAAGAAACTAGTACTCTTTTGGCTGACGGATTTAACGTCAAAATGGCAAAGAAAATTTCCAAGCAAAGAAAAACAAATTCTAAATACATCACTAAAAACACCATCAGCATAGCATGAGCTAACTGAAGAGTGGATTTGAATGTTAGCCAGCTAACAAGTCATTATTTGCATGTATATTCAATTCTTAAATAACTTAAAAATTTAATACAAGACAGTTCGAAAACATCGATGGTGCTGTAACGAGCTAGAATTGTACACGGGTGGCCACCGCTTTCCACATAAACTCCCTGACTCGCTCTTACTTTCGCTTGTTCTGTAGTACCAAATAATAGAACGGCTGGTTCAAGTATAGCACCATTGGACGGCACTTCCCCCACGGTACCACCAGCCGGTGCCACAGTTGCCGGGACACTGGCGGTGCGAAAGTAGTGCAGGATCAATCCATCGATTTTTAGTATACAGAAATAATTTTACAATAAACTAAACCTTATCATCTCTTCAAATCAACTCATCGCCAATGCCACAGGAATACCAGTTGAGAAAACGAAACCTTCAAAAAGGATTTCGTGATATGAGCAAGCTTGATGACTACACCATCTTGAAGAAATTGGGACAAGGGACCTTTGGGGTGGTTCAGAAAGCTACAAACAAAGCAACAGGTGAATTGGTGGCGTTAAAGCAGTTGTTAAACCATTCTGCCAAGGAGGGGTTTCCAATAACCGCAATGAGAGAAATCATTATCTTGAAACAATTGAACCACGAGAACATTTTGAAGATTGTAGACATGATCCATCAGGCACCAAACGTGTCTAATCCTTCAGATTTGGTGACACAACGAGGATGTTTCTACACTGTGAGTCCGTACATGTCATCTGACTTGGTAGGTCTATTAGAAAATCCCAATATTTCCATCAAGTTACCTCATATTAAATGTTTTATGACCCAACTATTACATGGAATTAACTACATTCACGAAAACATGTTTTTACACAGAGATATCAAGGCTGCGAATATTTTAGTAGATAGCCAGGGAATTTTAAAAATCGCCGATTTTGGTCTCGCGAGAACGTATCACGGAAAACCCCCAACTCTACATGGGGGACCGGGTGGTGGTGAGAGACCGTACACAGGTTTGGTGGTAACCAGGTGGTATAGACCACCAGAATTGTTACTCGGAGAGAGAAAGTATACTACCGCAGTAGATATGTGGGGTGTAGGCTGTGTTTTTGCTGAACTTTTCACTCATAAACCGATTCTCGTGGGGAAATCTGACTCCCATCAAGCACTCCTTGTATTTTCCTTAGTTGGAGCACCATCGGAATGGAGCCATGCACCATCATTACCAAACAAGACTGATTTCAATATCGGGTTGACGTGCAAACGTACGTTAGAATCACGGTTCAAAACGTTAATGCCTAAAGACGGAATAGATTTATTGTCAGGGTTATTGGCACTTGATCCATACAAACGGTTGAATGCATTGGATGCGCTTGATCACGAATTTTTCAAGAATGATCCATTACCATTAAAACCCCATGAATTACCAAAGTTTGAAGAGTGTCATGAAATTGACAAAGAAAGATTTAAAAAACTCAAAGAAAACCCAAGACGGGATAATGGGTACCACAGGAACGATTACAACTCCCATGCACACGATGTATATATTCCAAAATCAACCAAATCAGATTTTCCAACTGGACCAAGAATGTCGAACTTCAACAAAAACTCAAATGGATATAGAAAACCAGGAGATTACTCCAAGTACAACGGAAACGAGAGGAGCAACTATCAGTCTGGCGATAGAAATGAGTATTCTCGTGTCAGAAGTCGTTCACCTCCCCACACGAACGAAATCACCAACTACAGCAGTCTTCGGAACCGATCACCGAAAGGAGATACACACGAAAAAGTAGAGGTGACGAGCTATTCCAGTCTCAGAAATCGATCAACGACTGAAGAGAATGGATGGAATAAATCACCTTCTACTGGAAAAGTGTCGGACAAGCCATTATTCACCAGTGATCCTATCAAACCAATAACAAAAAAAGATACTAAACCAGCATCAACCAGTGGAATTTTCATGAACCAAAAGAGAAAAGTTCTGAATAATAGTGTACATCAATCAAAGAAACCCAGAATTGCAGGGGAAGATGAGAGCGAACTCAGCGATAATATAGATACTCCCGACGAAAAACGGGAAGAAAAGTTGGACCAGTTTCTTGATAACGATGGTTTCAAGAAAGAGAGTGAATTTCGAAAACTATCGAACGAGAAAATTCGGTACATGAAACATACTAATACAAAATAGATCTAGCGGGCTGGATGATAGACTGTAAATAGAGCAAAAATGAAAATTTATCATTGATATAGATTTGGCAGTTGTAGAACAGGTAACGGCCCGATGCTTCCTTGTATTGCTTGTGCCAGAACAGGTACTAAAGTGAACTACAGGTTTAGTGTTGAACCATGAGCATCCAATTAGGTAAGATTCATAAGATTTCATTGTCTTCATAAGCTGTGAGCCGAGTACTTGGTCAATTGTACACCGCAAGAACCGGCACCTGATTCCTTATTCATAATGATTTTTCTACGTATCCCATCTATCCCGAGTCCCATCTATTCCGAGATAAAAAGGTCTTAATTTAGAAATTGTTCACTTTTCTTGCCCAGTATGTGCGATTCAACCCCCAAATTTAACACAACGGGTCTCGACAATAGCAGAATACTTTGCTCTTGTCGATTAAATACTACAGGGTTTTTGAATTAAAGAACAAGAATGTAAGTGCTCAACAAACTCTACAGTAAATCTTCTGTGGTTACTCTGCCCGTTTGCTTGATTTTATTACCTCTTAAACTATCGGACTACATATCATTCGATATTTGACACGACTACAGACGAAAACCTTTTGCCAAGCAGAGTTTTGTGACTAACTGTTTACAGCGACGAGTGACAATTGCTTAATGCTTAACGTTTATGTTTAAATGACTACACACGGATCATGTATCTACCTTGTGATGCGCAACCTAAAAATACCCATTGCAGGCCGGTACTAAACATAAGTTCATCAGTACAGTTAGATGATTGTACAGGCTACATCATCGTACATTGATCCTTGTTTGGATAAGCTTCAGAATAGCAGGGAAGAAAATAGTGGGTGAAAGCTCGTAGTTACTTGTCACTACTTAAGCGGATCAGACAATTGAATCATACATATGGTTGCAGATGTACAATTATGACGTATTAAAGCATGGACCATACTGGTCGACGGTGGTGCAATTAACTATATGATGACCCACGCGTCATTCTATACAAGTCTTACTAATGACCCGGTGTATCACCACACAACTGGGCCATGGTATAGCCACTATTGTTCTCCGTACCGTACAGTATTTTTTTCCCTGTATTTTATCTATTCCATCAGACGATGGAAACGAGCAACTTTTCCTTCCATATTCTACCGTGTTGTATGTATTGTTGTAACGATTTATAGTTTACAGACGTAGCTCTTTTGTGATGTTCTCTTTTGCTCTATAAATTCACTGGTTTTTGCTGCGATGTCACCGTTATATTTTTGGCTTATGTCTGTCGCTGCAATGCCGACGCTCGGGCTTGGTGCCATACATTAGATGGAAAAGATAATTTTCTTGTTGCAAAAACATTCTTCATTTATATAAGGCCCGATCTGCTTGTCAACGTTTGATCCAGAGACAAAATGCGCGATTTTCAGGATTACTTTTCGGTTCAAGCGTTCTTGATTGTGTTTAGAGAGACGTTGGAGCTGGCCATCATTATTTCTGTGTTGTTGGCATTTGTTAACCAGAGTTTCAAGAGTACTGAAAAAAGTGACGGGTACCAGAGCATATCCCAGGATGAGACCCTTGCAGACGAGGTAGAACCGACTCTGAGCCGAGTAACGGATTCTGAAACGTCTAATGTTTCAGAAGACGACGCTGCGTTATCAACATACTTGCGGTTGCAAATCTGGTTTGGTGGAATTCTCGGACTTTTGGTGTGTTTGGTCATAGGGACGGTTATTCTTACAGTGTTCTACACTTTAGGGGAGGATTTCTGGACTATCAATGAGCACTACTGGGAAGGAACATTTTCGATTTTGGCCAGTATCATTATTTCTGTTATGGGAGTTAAGGTGCTCAGAATTAATAAAATGAAAATCAAATGGAAGCAAAAGTTGACTGCTATTTTGCACCAGAAGAATTCTATCGAAATCCTCAAGAACGGTGGATTGAGTGGGTTGAGTGAAAAGTACGCTTTGTTTATTTTACCATTCATCACAACTCTCCGTGAGGGTATGGAGGCCGTGGTATTCATGGGTGGTATAGGTATAAACGAAAACACTCCTGTTATTTCGATCATCAACTCCACGGTGACTGCGTTGGCTCTTGGGGCTATGATCGGGGTTTCATTGTACAAGTACGGAAACAGTCTTTCGTTGCAGTTCTTTTTGATTTTCTCCACTTGTCTTTTATACTTGATTGCAGCTGGTTTGTTTTCAAAGGGATTCTGGAACTTTGAATTACAAAAGTTCATTGAAAAGTGCGGGGGCTTGGACGTGACGGAAACAGGACACGGTCCAGGTTCGTATGACATTAACCACAGTGTGTGGCATGTAAATTGTTGCAATGGTGAGTTACAAGAAGATGGGGCATTCTGGATGTTATTCACGGCAATCCTAGGATGGACCAATTCTGCCACGTATATTAGTGTCATTAGTTACAATGTTTACTGGATAATTGTGATCATTGTTTTTGGGAATTTGATCTACGAAGAGAAGTACGGTTACTTGCCTATGATACCACTTACATGGCAACGAAAGAGAATCATAAAAAGAATGAAGCTTCAAAACGGCTCAGTAGCAGAAAGCCGAGATTCTGTCGATTCTCGCACCATGTTGGTAATGAATAGGTACGGGTAAATATGATTCATGTAAATACAAGTTATCAATATATTTGGAATGAAAATACATTGATAAATCAATATTTGAAATGAATATAAAATAAATCAGTATTTGAAATAAATATAGATCTATAATCAATATTTAAATGAGTATACATCTATAAATAAATACTTGAATACAAATATAAATCTATAATATCCAAGGCACCATTCTGGCCCGGTTGAAAATATTCCATGAAATCTGGGCCCGAATCGGTATTTCACGCAAACGTAGACGGAATTGGCTCAGTAATAATAACCAGGCTTGACTTTCGTCCTATTAAATCGAGACATCAGCAGCTGAAAATACTAACTCAGCTCAAACATTGCGTCAACCGAGCCTCCTAAATACACCTTCAAACTATCTCTCGTGGCAGGTAAAATTCGGCACTTGACAAGAGACTCTGGACCCAATCTCTCGTAAGCCTGGAACCGGTGGCAGCCACCAAACGCAAAATAGTAATTCTTTCCGTGCTCTCGAACTTTGAACACATCAATTGGTGGTAATTCTCCAGCAACGATATCGCCGACCTCACAAGTAGCAGAAGCCGTGGGCACACCATTGAGAGTAGACACCATCAGGTTGATCTTATCGTGGTCTAACACTGGAGGTATGGGTCGTCTGATTTCATTAAGTGGGATATATTCCAGTTTTAAAAGAGAAGTTTGCAAAGACATTGTGTTCTACAGAATAGAAAGAATACATAAACGGTTGCTGCTCGCTTTATATAATTTTTGCACCCATAAAATATGCGTCGTGAATCCGCATTTGATTACTAACAAATACTAATCAAGACCAGACTAGATTTTTGTGTCTTTCATACAGTCAATATGACGATGGGACTACGGGTTTGGTAATGGTACATTTATCACAATACCGGTGTAACTGGATTAGTGCAGGTTGCTCCGATGCTGTCAACTTTCGGCCGAGTAACATTCCTGTTCCAGCCAATATATTTGTTCATGTAAAAGCCGATAATCTCAGAGTTAATAGACGATTGTAATTACTTAGATGACAGAAAGTCGTGCTAGACGTATTGCTATGTCGCATTGTAGGGTCTTCTAATGAACCTATTTGGATTACACTGTGGTCTATTTGGTAAGACCATTATCTATTCTGTAGTCTATTTGGCAAGACCATTATCTATTCTGTACTGTCTATTTGGCAAGACCCTTATCTGTTCTGTACTGTCTATTTGGCAAAAACCGTTATCTGTTGTGCTTTGTCTATTGGCGAGAACCATTGTATATTCCGCATTGTCGATTTAGCAAGACCCTCTGCCTATTCATTTACTAATAGCAATGCAGAAGTTGTTTCTAGTGGCACCAGAATGTATCTCTCTTTTAGGGAACGGCTTTATGTTTACAATACCATCCCAGTCGTAGAGCCAGTATGCAACCTTTTTCGCTTCGTAATAGAAGGTTTCTCTGAACCCTAAACTTTTCATGATTTTATCCAAAAGGTGCCTATCAAAGTACCTCGAATTGGCAACACATGGTAACGGTAGCACAAAGAACAAACAACTCGGACACTGAGACGCGGGTTTCTTCAAGAACTTCGTCATTCGTATCAACATGTCACCTCGTTCCTTTGGTGACGGGACAAAGTTTATCACCAAGGAACAGGATATTACGTTAAACTTCTCGTTATCGTTTTTTGGTAATGGCCGTTTCATGAAATCCTGTTGCAAAATTAATGGACCCTGGGAGTTCAAGTCAATTCGTACTACATTGCTAAACATTTTCGACGTGGATATCATGTTCTTTGCGCTGAGACACCCGATTTCTAGGGCATTAGTATTATGAAGTTTAGCATATCTCTCATCTTTCAACCACTCCATGAGTCTTTTGGACGAATCACCTCCACGGTTTGAATCCTGACCTTGTGTTGATGCTGACTGGTAAGTTTCTATCCCACCTCGCAACACAATTTCTGCGTCAATTCTGGCCAATTTGTCCACCAATTGGTCGTCGTCGAGCTCGTCAACACGATACACATCTTTGTCCGATTTTTTCAATTCTTGAGAATATCTCAAGTAGCTGTCATTATATTGGGAATTATAAGACGGTAGATCGCTAAAGACTTCCTTGTAGTTGGTGGAATTGATATCATGATCGACTATCAATGTATTTAATCGTGCGATAATGGATGATTTATTTTTTTGTAGAACGTGAAATCTTCGAATAATTTGTCGTGATTGCTGGGGTTTCAAGCTCTTAGGAGCACTTCTAGTACCAGTGATCGATTTTGCACCACGTAAGAGTCCCAGCTTGGTGTTTTTTAGTGCCATTTGACGGTAGTAAACTCTGGTGGTAAGATAGATCTGAATTGTGTACACTCCAGTCAAGTGTCGCGATGAGCATCGCACTATATAGAATTTCTACAAATATAATCTAGACGGTTAGACGACGTTGGAAAATGGCATCGAAATCAAAGAAATCTCAACCTAAGAAGGTCGTCAAGAATAAGCCCAGAAAAGCTCTTACGTTAAAGCAAAAAAATGCCAAAGAATCTAAGGTGGTCAAGGTGGATAACTTGCTCTGGAAACCAGTAGATATTCCAGATAACTTGGACGATTACGAAGGGTTCTACGGATTGGAAGAACTCGATGGTGTTGATGTCAAAATTGTTGATGGAAAAGCCCAATTTACTGTGAAGGATGAGTCGTTGATTAAACCCGAGACTGACGAAGAAAATGTAGAGGCAGACCAACCAGAATCAGACGTCGATATGGACGGTGAGTCTGAGGAATTCACTGGGTTCGATGATGGTGAAGATGCTGAATCACCAGAAGGAAGTGAATTGGCTGAAACAGAACCAAAATCGCAAAAGGCACCCAAATCAAAGAAACAGTCCAAGGCTGAAAGCAAATCATCAGAACACAACGAAGAAGAAGAGTCTAAACCTAAATCTAATATTACTTCAGACTCGAAACCAGCTTCAAAGAAAATTGAATTGCCATTACCAGTCAACGTAAAATTGCCTGAATGGGAAGAGGCTGCGTCATTAAGTCCTTACACTTTAAATGGATTGAAATCGTTAGGATTCAATTCTCCAACAGAAATTCAGAAAAGAACAATCTCATTGGCAATTGAAGGTAAAGACATTATCGGAAAAGCCACTACTGGTTCCGGTAAAACTTTGGCTTACGGTATTCCAATCTTGGAACGTTACCTTGCTAATATGAACAAATCAAACTCAGACTCGATAAAACCACCAACAGGTATTATTTTCTGCCCTACGAGAGAATTGGCACACCAAGTGGTGGACCATTTAACTAGTATAGCTCGATACTCTCCATTATCACAACATGGTATTGTTAGTATAACTGGAGGTTTGTCTATCCAAAAACAAGAACGTTTATTAGCGCATGGACCAGCTGTCTTGGTTGCAACTCCAGGTCGGTGTTTGGAATTGCTTCAAAAAGATCCAGCTTTGGTAGAAAGAATTTCCAGTACCGAAATAATAGTGTTGGATGAGGCTGATAGATTGTTACAAGATGGTCATTTCGAAGAATTTGAAAAAATCATTAGCTTGTTGGGAAAGAACCGACCAAAGTCCAAGGAATTAAGCTGGAAATGGCAAACCTTGGTTTTTAGTGCTACATTTTCTAAAGATTTGTTCAGTAAATTGGACAAGAATAATACTAAAAATAAGGTTTCTGGAAACACCTTGATGAATGATGAGGAAGTCATAAATTTATTAAATAGCAAATTGAAGTTCAAGAGCTCCAAGCCATTATTAATCGATGCTAATCCAAAAGAAATCGTCGCTGGAAATGTCACAGAAGCATTGGTGGAATGTGGTGCTACGGAAAGGGACCTTTACTTGTACTATTTCCTTCTTATGTATCCTGGTACTACTTTGGTCTTTGCAAATGCTATTGATTCTGTCAAGAGACTAGTTCCATTTTTGAACAACTTGAAAATCCCAGCGTTTTCTATCCATTCATCCATGATTCAAAGACAAAGATTGCGAGCATTGGAGAAGTTTAGACAAGCTGGTGAAAATAATGAAACTAGTGTATTAATTGCAACCGATGTTGCTGCCAGAGGATTGGATATTCCAAGCATCGATCATGTTGCACATTATCATTTACCAAGATCTGCGGATGTATATATTCATAGATCAGGTAGAACTGCTAGAGCTGGAAACGAAGGTGTTTCTGTCATGTTCTGCTCACCACAAGAGGCTTCGGGACCTTTAAGGAAATTAAGAAAGGTTGTTGCCAATAGCAAGGCATCTGGAGGAAGTATGCATACCGACGTGAAGTTGTTGCCTATTGAGATGGAAATCTTATCGAAAATAAAGAGAAGAGCAGCTATAGCAGCCAAATTGGCAGATGCAGCAGTTTCAAATACATCTACCAAAAAGGAAGAATCATGGGTTACACAAGCCGCTATGGATCTTGGAATTGATGAACTTTCGGACGTTGAAGACTTCGAAGATGACATGTTGAAGAAGCAAAGACTTAGAAAGGAAAAGAAAATGCTTTCAAAAGAAGAACAACAGGCATTACGATTTGAATTGAAAGAACTTCTTGCAACTCAAATAAGAAAGAGTACTAGAAGATCATATATTACAAGTGGTGTTGACAATCTCGCCCACCAGATGATATCAGGAGCACACCATGATGCTGTATTGGGGCATCAGAAGGTTAATGCTTTGCAAGATCTTAAAGGAGGAAAGTCAGCTAAAGTAAATAAACCAGGTTCAAATAAGATTCAGAAACTTCAGAACCTTGCAAAAGCTAAGAAGGAGAAGAAAGATCAAAAGAAGAAGGCAAAAGAAGCCAAACGGAAAAGTGCTGAATTGTGATTATAGACATACAACTAATAAAGCATTTACGTGAATTCTTAAATAGAATAACCATATAGTTTTATTTAAGTCAATTTTTAAAAGACAATTTTATTAAAAAACCAACTAATAATATATACCAAGAAGAAATTATATAATTTAGCAGAAAGTTCAAAAATTAATGCAGGGAAACTTTCTAACTAAAGGAAGGAGTCATCATCATCAGTGTAGTATTCGTCATCGTCAGATTCATCGGCCAATTGTTCGAAATTGACCTTGTATCTCAACATAGCACCAATACCACCGAAACCTTGACAGAATTGAGCCCCTTCGGAAGATCTATCAGTAACAAATTCTAAGGTAGCACCAAACAGCTTATAGTTTTCTGCTAACCATTCCAAGAATGGTTCTTCCTTGACAATTTCCATTTCAGTACCAGTCTTTTTGTCTAATTGCCAGTCTTTACCAGGTAATTCTGGGTTAGCGTGAGCAATGACTTCTTCACCTTCAACATCCTTCATAGTGTATCTTATGATGTTCAAGTTTTCGTAGACAATAACGATTTCACAAGCACCTAAATCAAGGGCTTTAAGAGTGTCTTCAATACCGTAACAGAATTTACCAGTGTCTTGAGAGATTTCATCGAAATATTGGTTCAATAATTTCTTTTCTTGGACGAATTTGACGTTGGCTAAAGTTTCAGCAGATAATTCAATAGCTTGGTTGAAACCATTTTCACCACCATAAGAAACATCAACAATCTTGATAACTTTTGCCTGTAATCTACCATCGAATAAATCAGATTTGGACAATTCAGTCTTGAAATCGGCAGAACCAGCCAAAATCAACCCTTTGACGTTAACTTTATCGTTTGTAATAAAATTTTGCACTGCAACTTCACCTACTTTTCTAACATAATTGTGTCTCTTTTCTTCTCTTAAACGGGAGAAACGAACGGCCGATTGACCACCTCTACCATGCTTCTTTGGTAAATCAACGGTGAACTTGTGCAAAACTTCTCTTGTGTTACCACAAACAGCACCAAACAAGGCACCATTACCATCCATAACAATGAAACCAAATCTGTCATCATTTTCCAATAATTCCGATAAGGCTTCAACGTGGAATTTGTTATCACAAAGATATAACGAGGTGTTGATAGGCTTGAATGGTTCAAAATCAATATTCAACTTCTTTTCTTTACCTTCATCAGTGAGGACTTCACCACAGTAAATAACCAACCCGTTTTTAGGAACAGAATTGTACAATTTCAACTTTTGCTGAGTAGAAGTAATGGCAGACAAAACAGACAATCTGTTGACACGCGACTTAATATTGGAGGCAGTACCGTATTCTTCAGTCAACATCTTTTGTTGCAAGGAAATTTGACCCTTTGGTGGAATAATCAATGAGATCATCGAGGTACCATTACCACGAGCAGCTTCCAAAGATTTGATCAATTTTTTGATTTTCCAAATCTCAACATTCTTTTCAACATCATTTTCTTGAGACGACATCTTTGCTGTTTTCTTTCACCGATTGGTATCAAGATCAAATTTTCATTTCCGACTTGTTCTGGTAATAGTGAAAAATCTTCATCCTCTGCGGGACACACGTCACGTTGACGCTCACGTGAATAAAAAATTGCCATTGCATCTGCCGCGCGATGACAGTGACGTTTCGTGCGAGTCCAGACAGGCGATGCGGTGGTGGCTGCACAGAGACACAACAAAACCGGAATAATTACTGATCACTATTTATAGACAAACCAACGGTGCTAGCTTCATGTTCTGTTTCAAGCATATCAAGGATAGGGAACAGAAGCAGTAATGTTCCACATGCTACTGCGAGAATCATGTTTGTGTTTGGAGATGCGGTCTTGTTACAGCAAATGTGGCAGTGGTTTAGCTTCTGTACATAGTGGCTGCAACTACCCAGAAGTACTATAAAGTTGACGTGAAGCACATTTGTCTAGATGTGCACTCCAGTATTCATCCCAACACAATGGACCGTAGTACACGGTCTAATAGGGCAATTCGTCTTCTGTCTGAGCCCCATAGGACATCCCTTCGTGCTATAAATAAAGCGTGGGCTTAAGCCACGACTAATTAGGAAAGATAACGCACGTGTATATGCACGTGATCCTGGTTTACGTCCGGTGGTAACGGATAATTTTAGACCAGAATCAGCTAAACAAGGGAACCACAGAGTGTGAAACAAGTACACGGCGTGTTTGAACAGACAAGCATAACCTTCAGGACAATTACACATTTCTGAGTACCATCCGAGAAAGTAATATGTCTGCAGTGGCAGGTACTGACAACGTTCAGGGCGATGTTCATCCCGATGGCATTCAAGCCGGCCCCAACACCCAGGCACAAGACGTGCCAGAAAACCACGACGGTTTTGATTCTGATTCAGAATCGTCAGAAGACGAAAGTTTGGCACGACCAAAGGAGAAATCCAAGAGACCTCCCAATAATGCGTTTACTCAGCAGAGATTAAAAGCCTACAACCCTGTTTTCACTGCGAAAACGGTGATTCCATTATTGATTTCCATAGCTATTGTGTTTGTTCCGTTGGGAGCAGCAATGTGGTATGCTTCACACCGAGTTCAGGACATTATGATTGATTACACTCAATGTCAAGTATTGGCATCCCACGATTACTGGTCGGAAATACCTAGTAACTATACGTTTAATTTTAACTCTAATAGCTCAGAGTGGTCCAACCCACAATGGAAGTTAGATACAGATGAATCACAGCCTTTTGAAGATGAAAGATTAGTTTGCAGAATCCAATTTGCTGTTCCTACAAGATTGAAACCCCCAATTTATTTCTTCTACAGATTGAAACGGTTCCATGCCAACCATCGTCGATATGTCAAATCGTTTTCAGAGGACCAATTGAACGGGAAACGTGCTTCTTTAGATGTCATTAAAAATACCGTAGGGCAAAATTGCGAGCCTTTATCTGCAAATGATGATGGAGTGAAGTACTATCCATGTGGGCTTATTGCCAACTCGTTATTTAATGACACTTTCGATACTACACTTATGGGCGTCAATGGTACCACGTCGAACTACAATTTGACTGAGCAAGGAATCGCATGGTCAACAGACAAGAACCGGTTCAAGAAAACTAATTACAACTATACCGAAGTTGTGCCGCCACCAAATTGGTATAAAATGTTCCCAAATGGGTACAATGAAACAAACATGCCTGATATCTCGACATGGTACCTGTTCCAAAACTGGATGAGAACATCTGCGTTACCAGATTTTGTGAAATTAGCATTAAGAAATGATGATGATGCATTAGAGCCAGGAATCTATGAAACCAAGATTGGATTGCACTGGCCAGTGTTACCATTCAGAGGAGAAAAGTTCATTTATATTTCGCAAAGATCAGTCATGGGAGGTAAGAACATATTTTTAGGAGTCAGTTGGATGGCCGGAGGTGGTCTTTGTTTTGTGTTAGGGTTGTTTTTGTTATTGATCAACTTTATCAGGCCAAGAAAGACTGGAGATGTGAATCTTTTAAGTTGGAACAAAGAACAAATTGAAATAGACGAGAAGCAAGATGAGTAAGCAGGATAAAATATAAAGCGGTCGACAATGTCGTAACCTTCAAGTTGTTTAAGAAATCTGTTGTGTACTATTTGCCACTCTGAGGAATGATGTGGCAGATCAATGCTATCAAAAACCTTTGAATTTTAAATTGTAGTAGTAACTTGCATGTATTTTTTTCCACCTGCAGAATGAAGCATTTTGGTGCATATCCAGAATCTCGCTTCTCTATTTAGTAAGTCGAGAGATTCCTTTTGCAGCCACAAGGGAAGTCTGTAGAGGAACAAATAGTTAACCGATCCAAATATTGCATGCGGGATGTTCATGGATCCCGGAATGAGTGAAAGAGTTCGAGCAGTAGATTGTTTTTTCGGAGCTCTGAGAAACTGATAGGACAGCAGAACATTGTG
The DNA here is from genome assembly GCA_030560805.1 of Suzukiozyma palmioleophila. Classification (NCBI taxonomy): domain Eukaryota; kingdom Fungi; phylum Ascomycota; class Pichiomycetes; order Serinales; family Debaryomycetaceae; genus Suzukiozyma; species Suzukiozyma palmioleophila. Next base: position 268,540 of record JAKTVY010000008.1, read on the forward strand.
AATCTTAGCAGGGATTACTGATATAATTGCCCAACAAGATATATATGTTTAATAATGATTGATTTGATTTGAAAAGCTCATTTAATGACACATTCCAAATTAGGCGAACCAGGCTAACTATTTTCTTTAACCTCTAGTCTCAGGGTCTACAAATATTACAACACACGTAAAACCACACTTATTAACCAGGTAGACCACCAATCGCAAGTACTGATTACACAACAAGTAACTAACTACTCATACATCTCCAATGCTGTCTATATTGAGCACAGTACCAAACCTCTGGTGCATCTAAACCATACATGTCTTACCAGTAGCCTTGCCATATCATATGACAGCAAAGTAAACAACATACACATTATATCAATCAATACTTTTTGGTTGAGTTTCGGTTTCTTTACCGATTGGGCGAAAAGTTTACTTTTACATGTTTTGATATAAAATGACATGTTAGTGATTTTCTCATTTGGCTATAAATCTGAGCGCGAATCTGTTGCAGATAAAGAATAATACCAATTGTGCTTCTTTTCATTCCTTCAACTAGACATATATAATGTACTACCACTACCATGGAAGAATATAGTATGAATGGAGAGGCGCCGCTGAAACAAGCGACGTTGTTAAAGTATCAAGATCTCGATTCTGGGTCTGTTTACACCAACGATTTCCAGTTCGATAAATCTGACCATTTTTCGTTTTCAAAGTTTTCATCCAGTGGCTCGTCAGTTGTAGTTGAAAGATCACATTCTCCAGAAAAAGGAATCAATTCACCTTTCTTTAGTTCGATAAAATCGGAAAATATTGAAGTTTTTAACCCTAAACCAAGACCACTTACCAGCCCTCATCATCGAAATTCACTGCCACTTTCCAGCACAAGTCATGCCTCGAGCCAAGCATCATCAAAATCCAGTTTAGAAACAGATATACATCGGATGCAATCGCACAGCACCGAAAATGCACTTCAATTAACCCCAGATTTGAAGCATCCAGCACCTTCAGAAAACGACCACAAGAAGATGCTGAAACACAGGCATAGATCCTCGAAACAAAAACTCATGATGTCAACAGAAGAAAGAAACTCGTACATCACCCCGTTAGAATCGAATGTTCCTCCACATCTTGTAAATAATCAGCCAATTCAGCTACCGACTACACAAGATTTGATGGCTCCCATCCCGGAAGACAAAATATCATTTTCGGAGAACGACGAGAATATATCTCCACAATCAAAACAACTGAGCTCAAGCAGAGCTTCAGAAAATATTTTTCAGCCATCAAAAATTCGTAATAGTGGTGTAGAATCTCGGTTTCCTAAAGCCAGCCAGCTCCAAACTCCACAAAAGCATAATAGACTGTCTTCAGTTAAGGTGTCATTAACACCAGCACAAAGATTCGAGAAGAAACCAGATACAAGGCTGAACAATGCTCTAGAAAATTTTAAGTTTTCAACTCTAGTTGGCAAAGGAGCATTTGCCAATGTATATCGTGGGGTAAATTTGACTACAAATAAAGTTATTGCAATTAAGCAAATAATACTTGAACCTGACCAGAATGTAATGGAGTTGATGGGTGAAATTGACTTGTTGAAAATTTTGAAACATCCAAATATAGTCAAGTATCACGGGTTTGTTAAGACTTCCACCTCATTAAATGTGTTTTTGGAATATTGTTCTGGTGGCTCGTTACGACAATTATACAAACGACTAAAACATGGATTACCAGAAGAACAGATTATAAAATATGTAAAGCTGATTTTAAAAGGGTTGAACTATTTACATGAACAAGGTGTGGTACACCGTGATGTTAAAGCTGCCAATGTGTTGATCGATGGAGATGGAGAAATCAAATTAACTGATTTTGGAGTCTCGGCACGAGTAACTTCTCAACATCAAACTGTGGTTGGAACACCCAATTGGATGGCACCAGAAACAGTGCTTGGAGGTGAAGGTCTTTGTACAGCATCGGATATTTGGTCTCTCGGTGCTACTATCATTGAACTTTTTACGACAAATCCACCTTATCATGATTTGAATCCTATGGCAACATTACATGCTATAGGAACTGATGATCATCCACCATTACCGAAGAATATATCCCCTTTAGCAAAGGATTTTCTTTTGGAATGTTTTCAAAAACAGCCAGGGCTTCGAAGCAGTGCCAAAATACTTCTCAAACATAAATGGTTTGGTGGAGCTCACACAATGAATAAACTATCCTCCGCAAATCTAAATTTACCGAATCATGATATTAAGCCAATAACTAGCTATTCGGAAGCATATGAGGAAAACTGGAATGATGATTTTGCAGACGTTTCAAAATTGAAATCTGCAGATGTTTCTCTTTTCAAAGCAAAAGATTCCTTGCTGAATAATGCTCTGGTATCCAAACTTTCTAAAGCCGATCTTTTGAACAAATTTTGCGAAGAAAACAGTGAAGAGAGTTCCATTTTTCGTTCATTTTCTGGTCTCGAAATCAATCGTAATGCTCTTCAAGCAACTACTGAAACAAATGAAGTTGAAGAAGAAGATCCATTCTTGGAAATTGATATTGAAAGTTTCGACACAAAAGAGTTGGAAATTCAAACCAAAATGGAGTATTTGATTACTAAATTTACAAACAAGGTAGACATGTGTCGTTCTGGAAACGACCATGTTTTAGACTCATTAATCAAAATCACCGGAAGAATGCTCCATTTGGTTAGAAAATATCCTACTCTGCATCTCACACTTATTCGAGAACATGGGCTTTTGTCACTAATGGAGCTATTAGATGAAGGGCCAGCCTTACCAAAATCAACAAAGTTGTGGTACCAAACCTTAGCAATCTTAAATGAGATCTTCGAACATAGCGCTAACGAATTCGAAACTTACTGCTTACTAGGCGGAATCCCAAGCATTACTCATTTCAGGCATCCATCTTATAACATTCAAGTTCGTCTAGAAGTGGTTAAATTTATTCGTCATTTTGGTAAATCAGAAAAGGCGCTTTCAATGCTAGTATCTAGTGGAGGATTAAAAATAGTTTCAAAATTTGTTGAAGAGGATTTTGATACAGCTTCGAGTTTTCCTTTGACTGCAGTTGAATGTATCCATGGTATCTTGACTCGAGATTTAACAAGATTCAAGTCCGACCTTTGTAGAATCTTATCACGACATGGAGTGGTTTTTTGGTTCATTGTTTTATTAAACAAGTTGACAAATCCAAATTTCAAACTCCCTAAATCTTTGAGTACTGAGACGGTTAAATGTTCCGTGAACCAAATTCTTGACATCATCAAATTCTTCACTCAATCGGAAGCTAGAGTAAGAATCAATATCGCCAATGCAGAGCTATTTAAATTACTCATCAGAACATATAAAAATCTTGAATTTAATCACCAATCAATTGTCTTGAAATATTTCAGATCAATCTCGATGATATCAGAAACATTGAACTTACTTCATCAAGCTGACATTCTTGAGTTCTTGATAGAATTACTTGAAAATTATAACCCATCTAGTAGCCACTATAAGGAAGTCATGAGCATTGTCTGTCCGATGTTGTACAATTGTTGTTATTTGAATCATCATCGAGAACACGAGCTTGTTGAATTGGGAGCAGTTCCCTATTTGAAATCACTTGCTATGACCAATCTTCCATTTCGGCAATTTGTACTTCCAATACTTTGCGAATTGGTTTATTGTGATGACAATGTACGTCAAGTATTAAAACAGCATGATGTTTTGACTTTATACTTCAACTTGTTACTAGACCCATACTGGCAATCTAATGCGATGGATTCCATAATAGTTTGGATTCAACAAGATGAAAGTAGCGTTGATTTGAAATCAACCCGGGCAATCAACTGTATTCTGACAGGTCTTTTATTGTCCACAGTATCCAACATGGAATCTACATTGGATAATTATTTGAAGCTCTTCAATATGAACCGCGATATTGTCAGGTTAATGTTTAAAGAAACCATTCTTCAGAATATCTTCCAAAAGTTGGCAGTTTATAATAGAAACCCAGTGATACAGTTAAGTTTGTTGAGGCTTTTGAAGATTTTGCTTATTGAAGGTAAGGCGACGTCATTATTTAACGATGTTTCTTACCAAGTGATTGAGCGGTTACAAGAGTTGGATGCCAAAAATTCAGTGTTAATCGAAGAGTTGATACAAGAAATTAGATCAATAGTGCAAACTTAAGAATGAGACAGAGATCTCAAGATATATAATCCATACAAGTAGTCGAGCTATATAACTATCAACTACATATAACCAGCTATCTTGGTGTATAGTTAAATAAGCTCATGGCAGGAGTCACTACGACATACTGATTTTGGCAGAACCGTTTGTGGGGAACAATTTCGTGGTACCAATCCTGTGAAATAGTCGTAGAATTAGCGCGAAGGCGTTGTAGAACGACGGTGGTGTGATCCCAACTTTACCTCGGTAATTATTTTCTCCTCCACATTAAAATCTGGAGGAAAAATGCACACTCTGATAAAGCATCCATAACTTGTCTGTTTTGCAACAATGATAATCTCGTATCCAGCACCACGGGTGGCGCAGTTGGATGGGCATATATTGGACAGTGAATTAACGGAACTTTTGAAAGAAAAAGTTTCGTCCATTTTTCGACTTCATTCTACCAGCAAGTTTAGCTACAACCATCACCCAGAATTGTATGATTTAATCTTAAAATTAGTAATATTCAACCTCACAGTTGGCCGGCAAAGTGCTTCATATGGTTTGTCTCTACAGAATTTGAAGCTCAGTGATAGTGCATCTGGCAAAAGAATTGGATTCAACAAGAAATCAGTTTTGTTTTCGTTAATTATCTTGGAATATTTATACAAAAAGACCCAGTCGTATCTTTATACCATCGAAGACGATTCACTTGATAGTTTGCTGGATAACTTATTAGGTAAATTGAAGAAAATTGTATTGAAGTACCGTATTAAACTTCTTACCTACTTTGACAATACCATCAAAGTATTAAACTTGGTCAACTTCATATTGTTTTTGGTTGATGGAAGGCATGCAAGTTTGATTTACCGTTTATTGAACATCTCATTGACACCATTGCTGCAAGACTTGTTGAAATTTAACGGTTCCAATGTCAATTATGAGTTCCAAAATAGACAATTGGTATGGAATGTCATGACAGAATTTTTGGTTTTTATCTTGCCAGTTTTACAGTTAAACAAATGGAGATCTGCTGCTAGAAGAATGCTCAATACTACAAGAGCTTCGAAGGAAAGCAAGAAAATCTCTGAGTACGCAAACTTACCAGTTTCACAATGTGCTATATGTCATGATAATAACAAACGGGCTGCTGCTGCGGGACAGAAAGTATTCGAAGCATCGGGTTCTATAACCAATCCATACGTTACCAATTGTGGTCATATATACTGCTACGTTTGTCTAGCGTCCAGGTTCAATTATATGGACGTATCAGGGAATTCTGTGAATTGTCTAAGATGCTTTGAAAAGTTGAAATATTTCCAGGAATATGGTGTATTTGAGGAAGGAGACGAGGCAAACGATATTGTTGACAAGGATGCGATCATAATTTATCAAGAAGATGAGGACGAGGATGAGGACGAAGATGATGAGGATAATGACGAGGGAGAAAATAGTGACAATGAAAACAGGATTGATATCGTAAGTTCGCTTCAAGACTCAGGGAACTCCGAGTACGATGAAGATGACGAAGAAGAGGATGACGATGAATACTTTGAAGAAGATGATTATGACGATGGTCAGTTTGAAGACGAGTATGACGACTTTGAAGAAGCTATGGATCTTTGAAGCTATATTGAAGATATATACTTAAATACTAATGTACAAGGTATGGAATGACACGATGAATTAACAGAAATCAAAAAGTAATTGAGTACCTTTGTTCTCTTTATCCAAATCAGATTTGATCTTTTTTAATTCTTTGGATAAGGTCTTGAAAATTGGAGCCTTTGATAATTTCAAAACTTCAAAAACGGAAACAATGACGAAAGAACCTTGACCATTTGCCCAATCCAATAACTTATTTGATGCAATGATTTCTTCAGCAATCTTTATTGCCAATTCACTACCAACGCCTGGGATTTTATCCTCCTTAGTAGCTTCCAATTTCTTAGTTTCATTGTTCCATTTGAACTCATTACCTTGAACCAAAGCCTTAAGAGCTCTGGATGCAAATGGAGCCTTATTGATGACATGGAAATCTTCCAAAATATCTGATTTAACAATCACGTTAAATATTTCATCGACAAGTTGTGGTCTCAATTCTTCATTCACCTCTTTAACGTCGGTCTTGGTCAAGATCAATTCACTAATAAATTGAGATGCGATGTTAACAGACAAGATGGATGGGAATGATTTTTCAGGTTCAGTAGCTGATGTAGTAGATAAAATACCGTTATAGATCAATGGTAATGCTTTGGATACTAATTCTTGTCTTCTTTGCTCTTGAGGCTTTTTAGAAGTCTTTTTATATGCGAGTTCTTCATATCTTTGCAAATCCTTTTTCACTAAGGGTGTGAAATACTTTCCGTCTAAACCGTTCAATAAATAAAGCAATGGTCTTCTGGAGAATTTGTCCTTGATAATTTCTGGAATAGCCTCTTCGGTGAAAAGTTCTTGAGAAAATGATTTGTGTAATAAAACAGTATCATCAACTGTCATGAATAAGGTGATTAAGACAATGTTACCGTATTCATTACTGATCAATTTTGTAGCATGAGGTTTCAATGATCTGATGATTAATTTTCTTTCTTTGGCATTAGCTAATGCAATCAATGTAGCAGCAACTTCTAACCCTTCTTGGGTGTGAACCAACTCAGCAAATTGTTCTTGTAACAACTCAATAAACTCTCTGATTTGCTTGTCATTCTTTTCAATATCACCCACTAAAATAGATACATACTCTCTCATGGCTGCATGTAAAATTTGGAACCCAGTAGAACCTTTTTCAACAGAAGCATTGATGGTACCAAACAAGTTGGCCATGATCAATTGTCTCTTTTCGGACGATTCGTTAACGATATCCAAAACGGTTTTTCCTTTACCAGAGTCCTTAAAAACAGCATATTCGGAACCCCAGAATTCTCTGATCATTTGGTGCTTTTGAGCAGCAGTAGAATACAACACATATAAATCTTCCACAACGTACGCACCTTCTCTGTGTCTCATCAACTTTCTCAATTTACCATGTAATTCATCAATAATGACTTCTCTAGATTCCTTTGAACCATAATGTAACAATTTGACCAATAAGTATTTACCATAGGATGAAGTAGCTAATTGGTAGTAGCTTCCCTTTAAAGCATTGACAATAGCATTTCTCCTTTCCTTAGATGAGTATTTAACCAAGGTTTGAACAACTCTGGAGGCATCGTGCTTCATCACCAAATCAAGCAAAACATCTTGAGATAATGCCCAAATTTCATCACACAACTTATCTCTGATTTGTTTAGTTGGTGCTGGTTTAGAAACCCTCAATTTTTCCCACAAACTCTTGATCTTTTGTACTTCAACACCTGATTTTCTTTGCAACTTACGCTTTGCTAATAAGTCCTTTTGCTCGGCGTGTTGTTCCTTTGACGACTTCTTATTTGGATCAACATTCTTTACTTCATCGTCATCTTGGACTTCGTCATCTTGGGCCTCGTCATTGTCGTCATCATCTTCTTTCGCGTCAGAGTCCATGTCCAATTCATCTTCTTCAGAATCGTCTAATTGGTCTAATTCGTCCTCCGAGCCACTTTCAACGTCATTATCTTCTTCCTGAGAAGAATCAACGATATCTTCACCACTAGATTCAGATTCAGATTCACTTGCTGGAGTTGGCAAGGACTTAACAACCTTGGACTTCTTTGCAGCCTTGCTATCGCTTGCAGAAGCTCTCTTGACTCCTTTACCCATTATATTGTTCTAAAACCTCTACACTGTCGCTGTTGCAAATGATAATTTTCTTGATGAGATGAGATGGAGATGAGTGAAAAATGGATCACGTGATTTAACAAAAATTTCCGGTAGTACTACCGACCTAGTCGGAACCTTACCCTGGTGAGTTCCGGATGACGTAATTACAAATAAATCAAATTCATGATAAATGGAGTTTAGGATAGTGACCTTTTCTTGACAAAAAGAGTGATTCTCGATTGTGAAGTGGATTTAGGAAATAATTTTGACGACAGAAAATGTTACGTACCGGTTTTAGAGCTATTGGTGGCGTTGGCCGTACCGCCAGAATGACGAGATTTTACTCTGGTGCTCCCCAAGGTAAAGTGGTGGAGTTGACTAATCTTGACAATTTCCGTAAATTTGTCGACAATGGTGATAAAGTCACCGTTATCGATTTTTATGCACAATGGTGTGGTCCTTGTAAGATGTTAGAGCCTATTTTTGCTACATTGAGTGAAAAGATTCCCGAGGTGCAATTTGGCAGAGTAGATGTCGATGCGGCAGAAGATGTTGCTCAAGAGTATGCCATTACCGCAATGCCAACCTGTATTTTGTTTCAAAAAGGGGAGAAATTGGACACCATTGTGGGTGCCAACCCACCAAAGTTGGTCCAATTGATTCAAACTCACGCCAAAATCGATTTCACAAAGAGATAATTCGAGATGGGCTTTGAATTACTACACACTACGAGATTGGTGCAGTCAACTCTTCCTTTTGTATAAAACAGACATTTAGTACACGTTTATGAAAGATTTCGTCCGTAGCGCAAACTTGTCGTAGCAATTGGGGAGTACCTTCGTAGACCGTGTAGCACAAATACACGAACAGATTTCCACTATCCCTACGCAATTACTTTGCTATTCGCTCCCACTTTGGGTAGTCCTGATGTCTCAGGTGTGGCGCTACCGCCTCGAAAATTTCCTGTGGTTCAGTCTTTTCTATGTAGTGCAGTCTAGAGTAGAAATCAGAAGGGGACAGGCCAATGTTTAAAGGAATAGTAAGGAAGACAGTGCCGCTCGTGGCATTTGGGGCTGGAATAGCATTCTTCCCACAGCAGTGGAGAAGCAGTAAATTGGCCGACAAGAAAATCAGCCACATCAATACTGATGTAGTTAAGGAAATTGAAAAATGTGACCAATACAAGCAATTGGATAATGATAAATCGCTCCATAAATATTGCAAGAGTTCGATCTTTCCAGAACAACACCACCACAACTACGTGGGAAGCGGGTTATTGTTTGGCCCTGACTTGTTTGAGATAGATCCTATAGTGTTTCTTAACAACTCTACTGGGGAACTAGTAAGTTTTTATCATTTAGGTGATAAATTGATAAGTCAAGACGGGAAAATCCACAATGGGGTGATTAGTACTATTCTTGATGAGGGTTTGTGTTCTGCGGGATTTCCATTATTACCATCAAAACGAGGAGTTACTGCAAAATTGTCCATTGATTTCAAGAACCAAGCCCCACCTAATTCCACAATTATATTAAAAGCAAAGGTTTTGGAGTCGAAGGGGAGGAAAGTTGTTATTGAAGGTGAATTGAGTACGTTGCCATTGAAACCCAATGAAGAGTCGATTCTTATTGCCAAATCGAACTGTATCTTAGTAGAGCCAAAATGGTTCAAGTACTTTTCATGGCTCCAAATTGCATGAGTAGGAACTTTGATAATGACATCATGTAAAGTTGATGATTTCATCTTATGTTGCTATTATGGGCATCTTAACGGTATGTTTTCTTTGTTCGTGCTGACACCATGGAGTTGTATATATAGTGATTGATACTCCCTTATACCTGGTGTATATGTCAAATCAGTTAGGTCAATCTTGCATATCATGATGTAGTTTCATTTAAGGGAACGGCTGAAACACTGATGGAGCCACAATTTAGTGTTTTGGAAGCAAAAAATTCTTTCAATTCTGCTATGAAACTAGTTACATCATAGAGGTATTACTGTTTCGGACTCTAGAGAGCAAACAAATTTGCATTGCTACATTGATCCCAGATAATATTGCTATGAAGCTCGTAAATTGTAGGTCATGAATTGCTCAGAATTCTCCAGATGGTTGCTAGCAAGCAATGTAGCAAATTTCAGGTACGAGCATAAATACAGAGTAAATAATCACTTTATTCATCTTTTTCGTTATATCAACAACTACAATGTCAGACGCTGGAAGACAATCAATTTCATCTAAAATCGAATCAACTATTAAACCAGATAGTGAAAAATCAACCTTTGAACAGGTTAAAGATGCAACTGCTGGAAAGGTTGACAACGCTGCTGGCAAGGCTCAATCTGACGAAGACAAGTCTATCCTTCAACAAGCCTCCGATGCTGTTTTCGGTAAATAATCGAGCTTGATGTTGCTTCGTAAATCCGTTTTGGTATTTAGTTAATATACTATTAGTACTTGCTTAATGTACGGAATTTCAAAACTACTCAGTAGTGCTTCACATTTAAATGCAGCAAACATATCGTCATGCGTGGTTCAGCATAAAGGAGCTGTAGTGGGGTAATTTTGCGGTAATGTTGCAGCCAACTTTTGGGACAATAAACTAAACCCCGACTACCCTAATGTACGTTTATCAAAGAATGTTGAACTTCTACAAAACCAGCGTCACCCTGAACCCACCATAGATGTATGCAAATCACTATATCTAACGTATTTTCCTGATTCCAGCATACTATTATATCACAGTGTAATCTATCCTCAAATGCATTTTATTTACATGGTCTATTCTATATAAACACATTCTACAGTGAGGGTATAGCATAACCCTTCTCCTAATGTATTCCCTAGTTTCTCTTCGTGCGGTTTTTTCCCCAAATTTCTGTTCTATGATGCTAGTGACTCAATTAACGTTTAACGCTACATACCTTAACTTAAATTCTACTAGATAACAAAACCAGCAGGACCAACAATTTTATGAGTAGTTGCTCACCGCATAGTACCAACAGCAACAGAATTCCAACGCAGCCTATCAAAACTACCTTTTTATTCCCTACTATCGTGACACTGCATGTCGTTGTTTTTGACATGATGCGTCAATTTCCACGACATTACGCGTATCGTTAAATATCTAATATTTATGATTTAGGATTTGGAACATCTTCTCTAAAATCAATGACAATCTCCAGCAACAGCGCAGAACAAGCGTATCTCGACTTGTGTGAACGAATTATCAACGAAGGTGAATTCCGTCCTGACCGTACAGGTACCGGTACCAAAGCACTCTTTGCCCCACCACAGTTGCGGTTCGATTTATCTAATGATACATTCCCATTATTGACAACCAAGAAGGTTTTCGTCAAGGGAATAATTCACGAACTCTTATGGTTTATTGCCGGTTCTACAGACGGAAAATTACTATCAGAAAAAGGTGTTAAGATCTGGGATGGAAATGGTTCAAGAGAATACCTTGATTCTATAGGCTTGACCAAGAACAGAGAAGGCGATTTAGGCCCAGTATACGGATTCCAATGGCGTCATTTTGGTGCTGAGTACACTGACTGTGACGCAGACTATTCCAATCAAGGTTTTGATCAATTACAACACGTCATTAACACGTTAAAAACCAACCCTTATGATAGAAGAATCATCTTATCTGCTTGGAACCCTCCAGCATTCAAGAAAATGGCATTACCACCATGCCACGTATTTTGTCAATTTTTCGTATCTTTCCCAAATAATGACTCCAAGTCAGGAACTTCTACTCAGAAACCAAAGTTATCTTGTCAAATGTACCAAAGATCTTGCGACATGGGGCTAGGAGTACCGTTCAACATTGCATCTTACAGTTTGTTACTTAAAATGATTGCACATGTGGTAGACATGGACTGTGGTGAATTTATCCATGTCATGGGTGATACCCATGTTTACTTGGACCATATTGATGCATTGAAAGAACAAATTACAAGAACCCCAAGAGATTTCCCTAAATTGTATATCAAAGAAGAAAGAAAAAGTCAAATCAAAACCATCGATGATTTCAAATTTGAGGACTTTGAAATCCATGATTACGATCCCCACGGGGCTATTAAAATGAAAATGAGTGTTTGATAGCCAACATGATTCCCAGGTATATTTACTATATATTAATATTACATATTCATGGTGAACCTTCTTGATCTAGGTTTATTTTCCTTTTCGTCTTCGAAATCAAAGATTTCCAAATCTTTCGGGGACGATCTCTCACGTTTGGTATTTGTGATATTGGATAATGCAGGTGATTGTGATAATCTACGTTTTTTTGTAGACTTCTTAGATTCAGATAAGACAAACTTGAATGCGTTTTCATCGGCAGCATCGACTAACGACGTAGATTCTCTCCTTAATTTGGCTCCAAGTGGTACCGGCTTGTAGTCTACTTTTTTGGTATTTCTGCGTGGTCTTTGAGCAACAGGTTCTGGAGCTGGTGTATCTCTAAACACTTCAATTTTTATCGGAGACTCTTTGTGTGACGGTGGTGGTGCTACTGGTGCCGTAGATACTGTTGATTTGGTTCTCGATGATTTCTGCTTAGTTTCTTTCGCGGTGCTTGTTTGGTCTTTATTCTTGCCATGATTCACTTTTGAAGTATTGCTATTGGAAGATGAAATTGCCTCGACATCGTCTTGGTTTATGTCGTTCATGGACATCAGACTTTCTTCGTCTTGTTCAAGAATGACGGATACATTTGGTGCAATTTCTGGCTTTTTGGATTCCTTTACTGAAACAGATTCTGGCCCAGATCGGACTTCTACATGGTTTTTGAAATTCGTCGATCGTGCTTGAGGTCGATTGGGCTCAGGGGATGAAGATTTGCTGTGTCTTGACGTGGGAAATAGTGCGGTTGGCAAAAAGAAAGACGATTCTTCGGTTGGAGTGCTAGATGTAAAAGGTAAAGGTAACGAGCCGTAGTTTGATTGTGGTAGGTTTAAATCTCGCCTTATTTCTTGCAAGTTGGTCAACGCACGGTTAAAATCGGTTACTAAACCTGTTTCTATTGCTGTGATTTTCTGGGTTAATCTGGTTCTATCATTGGGAGACAAAGTCAGAGCCAGACGTAATTCGGTGTTTTCTCGGGTCAATTGGGCAATTCGGCTCTCTAGATCGGATATTTTGGTTGACATGACAGCATTTGTTCTGGCCAAAGCTTGGTTTTGGGCAATATATTTGGACTTTACTAAATCAGTAGATGGCGTTTGTGATGATGGAGACGTCGATGAGTATTCGTCATTTTGGTGTTCTGAAAAGTCTGACGAGATATTTCTAGACTTTTGATACTTCCGTAGTGATGAAACAAACTCGGTTGATTTTCTTACCATGACTTTAAAATGGGATGGAAGTGTGTTTATATTTCGATTTTTGTTTGTATTTTGTATTTTGATTTATGTAATATACACGGTCCGAAAATTAAGTATTTAAATTTAATTGTTTTCACAAGAGTACTATTAAACCACTTACCCTACAAGTTTTCGTTTGTATAATTAGTTGATTGTGCGTGAAAAACTACTCAAGTCAATAATATCGTTCATTATGCTGAAAAGTGTCTACCAGCAAAAGATTGCTGAAAAACGTCAGGACCTAGAAAGACTACAGGAATTCAAGCAATTGACGGAGCAGCTCGCGAATCAGTTGGACCAAATCGGAGATAAATTGGATACTATGAAAGATGGTGCTGCGAGTGTGGCGTTGATATTGGCAAACTGGCAAAATGTCATCAAGAGTATCTCTCTAGCATCGTTGGGGTTAGCTAATGCACAGTCCTCATCAGAGCCACTTCCAGAGCCGTTGGTCAGAGTAAGACTAGATAAAGATGATGGATCTGAGGACACCGAAGCTTCTGAATATCTACAAGAGAACCAGACTCAGGAGGTAGAGTCCGATCGTGAGTCACAGTCTGAGACTGAACTTGATCGACCTAAGCCCGTATAAATCTGAGATGTTTATGTCATGAAAGCAGATAATGATGAAGCTAAGCACTGTTTCTTCAATATTGCAGTTGCAGTAAGTTTTTATTGTTGTCACAAACCTTGTTTGGATTGCTGTTGAAGCTGACAAGATTGCTGGTCTCACAAAGTTGCAGATACGGATACCTATTGTCATGTGATACAGAGTCAATACGAGAAATGATACCCACTGCATGAGTGCTTGTGTACGACTAAAGCGATTGACCTACAGGGTGATGCTATTGCTACTCAAAAAATGTATTTGGTCCAATATTGGTCCTAGTATATGGTACAGTTTGAATACTTCGGTATCCTATTTATTTCGACAACTTGGCTTCATCGCGAATAGACTCTATCCAAGGCTGGAAATCGTATTGCTTATTGAGTTCTCTCAATTTGCTTAAGAGGTCTTTATTAATTGTCTTCGTTGCAACGTCAGCTTCGGTTTCAATAATTGTCTTGGTGTTTAACAACTCATCCAAAGATTTGAGCATAATCTTGTCATCGCCTATGTCAACTAATGTTTTATAAAGGTAAGTTTCATGGGTCTTTTGCTTGATTGAATTATCGGTCATCGTGTTCAACGTTTTGATAATTGACCAATCGTCACCAGCGGTCAACAACCTCAACCAAATCACTTTACAGTAATATTGAAATTGTTGTTCGTTTGGAATTAACGAGACAACCTGTAATGCATTGGAAAATGCATTGGCTCCAATAACGTTGGGCTTCAACAACGTGAGTAAGTTAATTAATTGAATGTGGGTTACTGGCCGGTTGGAATTAAAATTATCGAACGATTGCTTGATCAATACTCCCGCTTGAACTTGATCGATCTTTTCATTTCTTAAAGCCTCGATCTTTGCCAATGACATCAATTCCTTGTTTCCATAGATTTTCAATATGGATTGGTATAACTGTTTTTGAATACGTATATGAATTAAATTGTTTTCAGTTTCATCAACGATATCCTGCGACCCTTGTGCCGCAATGGCAGATAATTTAGCAAGTGAATATCTCAATTCCTGGTTGTCTAAACTGTCCTGGTTGTGTTTTTTTGTAGGATAAACTAATGATTTGTATGCTGCATTAACATCTTCATCTAATAAATAACGGATCCAAGAGATTTGTGATGTCTTCTCGATATTCGATTCAAAATAACGATAAAGGTATTGTTTGTAATTAGTGAATTCAAGGATAATTGGTTGGATCTCGTTCATTTTCAAATAGTAAGAGTATAAAGCACTAGCAAATTCGTATCCGTGAGTTTCAAAGTAGTAAACATACTTCTCATTAATCTGCTCCATGCTTGAATCCTTACCATGTTTATCTTCCAACAATTTTCTTTCTGCATCCAAAACTTGCGCAACAGATGCAAAATCGTGGTTTTCTTCTGCAATTCTTATGGCGTCTTCAGACAAGTGTTGTTTGAGTAAAGCATTGATCCAGCGCAGTTTTTCTCTTTTATACCAAGACTTATATGCTGAAAGTTGATTGTTGTTTTCTTGTTCCATGTACATGATTGCACTAGTAACATAATAATATAAGACTTCCACAAATTGAATTAAATGTGTTTTTCTTTGGTGGTTCAATGTTATCACACGATCATCATTTTCGCAGAAATCTTTCAAGAAAATTTCCTCGATTCTAACCAATAATTCAGTGTCAAATATCCACAATTTGTAAGTGGATAAAATTGGTTTTCCAATCACATGTTTTTTCTCATTCAAGTAAACCCCGTTGTATTGAGTTTGAACAATTAAATTTGTAATAAAATCGTAGGAAAAGTTTTGAACGATCAATTTTTCAATGAACTCAGTAAGAATTGGTAAAATACGATCAACTCCTTGACTGAAAAACTTTCGTATCACGTCCGAATTATGTTCATACTTCAAGGCCTTTGAGTTGTTAATGCATTGTTTGAGTATCTTCTTGAATTCAGTGGAATTGACTTTGTCTTCTGTGATTACATTCCAAAAATTAAGAGCAACCTCGGTTTTTT
The DNA here is from genome assembly GCA_030560805.1 of Suzukiozyma palmioleophila. NCBI lineage: Eukaryota > Fungi > Ascomycota > Pichiomycetes > Serinales > Debaryomycetaceae > Suzukiozyma > Suzukiozyma palmioleophila. Next base: position 284,425 of record JAKTVY010000008.1, read on the forward strand.
CCAATGGTTGAATGATTCTGGGTAATATGTAAACCCAAATATCTTCAAAATTTCTTTTACAATAGTCTATCAATCGATGATAGAGTTCAATTTTTCTTGACAACGAATCATTGATCGCAGGTAAAAATTGGGACAAGTATGGCGATGTGGAGTTGAGAATTTCGTTTATAGTCAATTCGATTGCTTCCATGATAAGTTCATTAGAATGAGGTTGTGATAAATCGAATTCTATTTCTGGAGATGACGCATAAAATATAGCTTGATCAATATGAGATTTCACCCTCTTTAAAGGATCAGACGAAACATCAGCGTCGACTTTTTCGTCATCAGGAAATCTTTCGACTCGTAAAACACCACAATTTTGTGTGAGGATTACTATTGCTGGGTTCGTGTGAACCGATGGGTTCTCAAAACCGTATCCGATAATTTGAACAGTTGATTTCAATTTCACAACATCCTCCCATCTAGGTTTGTAGTACTCAATTTGGTTCTTCGAGTCTATATATGACGTGTCTATGTCCGTTATGAAAACTGAGTTGTCCACGGTTACGAACGCACTGTTTCCGGGAGTTGGAAGGAATAATCTGGGCTTTGCTTTTGATGACTGGGCTGGATTTGGTGTATAGGTTAATAATTTATGTGAACCGTAAGTTAACACTCCTGTTGAATCGATTTTAACAGTGAGCAACAATAAACTTTTATTTTGGGATTTTCCAAATGTCTCTTCAACATGACATAAACTCAAATAAATATTGTCATATTTTGGAATTGGAGTCAAATCTAAGAATTTGACAGTTAGGTTTGATCCTGGTAAAAACCCGTCGATATTGTTTTCAATGTATGGAACGAAGCTTTGGCTAAATGATCTATTTTTGTCAATGAATGCACTCCCGTTTGACGACACCAATTGGTATGTGAAATGGTGAAATCCTCCCACTGCATCCAAAATCGAAATCGTTTGTGTTAAACCGTTACTTGAGACACTACCTGATCGAATGCAGACTATCTCATCGTTGTTAGTTGAATCATAATCAGGAGCGTTGTTTGATGTGAAAAAACTGAAAAGTCTGCTACCAAAGTTCTTTGGTTTTAATAGTTCCGTTAACGACAATTTTGGTTTTCCTTTGAAGTCTCTTAACGAAATCAAAACACATCTATTCCAGGAAGTTGCCACAGCAATACCAGCTGGTTCGACATTCTGAGCCAACGTGATGTATTCACCACGTCCTTGGTTGATTGGCAATGAAATTTCTAACAATTTGTTGTTTATAAGGCCAAGAGCTGGAGCGTGCTGAACACTTTCGTAGAACTTTACCAAACCAGTAGATGAGTCAATAATGACTATTCCTGGGTCTTTGCTGGTTCCAGATGATGGTTTGGTCAAAATGGCTAATGGTAGTAATGCAGATGACGTCTCTATTGGAAACTGTATTGATAATGGAGTGGGATCTATAGAATTGTAATTCCAAACATGGATGGAGTCCTGGTTGACAACAATAGCATAGTTTGATTCACCATCAGAATAAGCGTTGAGAAACTCGTCGCTAACTTCTTCAAACACTGAAGGTAACGCCGGCAACTTAGAAACACAGTACTTGTTGTTCTTGGTCAACTCTATTAACAGTGATGGCGCCACCAATTCATGGTTTGACTCCGTTTTTTCTGTGGTTCCAACGTCTTCATGCCCTCGAGCTTTGAAAATTGACGTCTGACGTAACGACATCGAACAATTGTGTGGTTGTAGCAAAGAGGTAAACGGTTATAGTTGTTTGTACTTCTGTATAATGGATGAGAAAAAAAACTTTGCGATGTCGCAAAATGAGATACTGTCATATTTTGCGACAATATATGCGACAACATTTATATAACGTTTTAAATGGGATTATTTCTAAATAATGCAATAATATTTATGATACAGATGCTCTGAGCAAGAATTTGGATGTGGATGGTATTAGCCTTAAAATGGATTGCGTGGAAATGAAAGAATCTAAGGGAACAAAGTATTGGTGCAGGAAGTACATGGCACGATGTCTTCAATTACTGCTTTTGTCTCTTTGAAGCTGGTTCTTCAACTTCTTCTTCTTCTTCAAATTCTTCAAAGTCTTCTTCACCACCATCAAAATCACTGTCTTGATCGTATTTGGCTTTCAACCCTTTCATTTTTCTAGTTTGTAACTTTCCTAAATCTTGCTTACCAAGATGGATTTGGGCCACTTTATCACCCATGAAATCAGTCGAAACGTTCTTCTTGACTTTAGCTTCCAATTGTTTTGGTTTTTTGTTGGCTTCTTTTTCGACTTCTGGAGCAGGGGTGACTCTTCTTCCGATTTTGAAATCAAATCTTGGTCCAATCTCGTCAATTTCGACTCTTGGTAATTTTTGTCCTGATCTGTAAGTTTTTAATTTGTATACTCTGAAATGTAAAAATGGCAAGTTCTTTTCTTCATTTTGATCATCAATTTCTCCAACACTTAATGCGATAATATGTTGTAATCCAGCAACATCTTGTAAATCAGTTTCTTCTCCTCTAAAGAAGTCCATAAATAATGACTTCAAGTGTTGGAAAACTGGATTGGTATCAAATGCTGGACCGTTGAACACAAACATAGGTTTCAAACCGACAGTGAAAGTCAACTTTTTGAAATCTTGTAATAACTTGTGGTTACCTTGAATCGATAATTCCACCATATCGTAAACTTTATGGTTAAAGAATCTTGAAAATATTAAGGTGTTTGGTCTCTTCTTATTGTGGGTAGATAAAACCATCAAAGAACAGTCATTTTTTTCAGAGAAAAATTCCAATTCACTGGCATCTTCAAAAGGTCTGATGTCGTTTTTCTTGGTGAAACGTTTGATTTCTGGTTTTTTTAAGGCCATTAAATCACACATGGCATCGTGCAAAAATTTGTTCCCAGTAGAGCCTGGAATAAAAAGAGCGGTCTTCGTGTTTTCAACTAACTTTGCCTCTTTCTTGGCAAGAGCTCTCTTAGAACGAGCGTTCTTTGGTTTGATAGTTCTAATCATATTGTTGTTCCACTCTAACAGTTTCAAGAATCCAGCTAGTCAAAATAAATTTCAAAGCTCATCGCATAGATTTGAATTTATTAGTCACGTGATTACTCTCGAACTTTTGTTAGTAACTAAAATGAGCTAACAAAATGCCTAATTGCAATCATCGTTAATGCACGACATTTATGGGGGAGTATTTTGCACTAGGAAAAAAGAATCTTGTAGTTGATGTAAGATTCAAAAAAAGGTCGTACCCGGATTCGAACCGGGGTTGTTCGGATCAAAACCGAAAGTGATAACCACTACACTATACAACCGCCTTGTTGAAAGTTATACTGTTTGTAATACTGAGAATCAGTTACTTTTCAGCCAGAATTAATCTACCGAGTCCAGTTTTAATGTTTTGCTGTATTGAAGTATAACTTCTTGTTGTTTTGTTTGAGCTTTATTATATATAAAAGATTTGGACAATTTTACATTAAAAAAAAAAATTAGCTAAAAAAATAAAACTTGGGAAACAATTAAAACAAAAAAATTAGACATAGAAGCAAAGAAAAAAGATTAACTCCAGTACCGATTTAAAGCAGTCTTAAAACAGCTTAGTCTCTAATTATTAAAACTTTATAATCCAAAAGTATTAGTGCACAAATACCTTTTGAAACAAACCGACATACGTCATTTAAAAATGAACCAATACGTCCATTGTTGTTACAAAATATACCGCCTACGACCAGCGTAATCAGACGAATCAATTGATTTGTCTGACGAAACGGTGTCGAATTGGGTCGCTATTTTACAACGTACGGAGGTATTTGAGTTGATCATTAAAAAAATCAAAAGAAAAATTATGAATATACAAGAGTATGGTGGGTTTTTATTTTATTTTTTCTTCCAAACTAAATAAGTATATAGTTAGTTATATACTCTAAATAGATAAAGCAATAAATGCATTTTAGTTAAAAAAAAAAAGTTTAGGATCGATAGGGAATTTTTAGAAACAGAGTTCAAGTGACACTTTATTTATCATCTCCTAGAAGTTTAATAGAACCTGTATTTTTGACATTTTTACAGAAATATTTGATGATACAACTATAAATGGACCCGACGTCTGTTCATACGGTTGCGAACTTAGGCGGCTTTTTAAACACCTCATTTTTTCTATTTGTATTTTCCTGATGGCAATAACCTAAACGATTGGACAGATTTTTCTGGAAACAATACTTTATGGTCTTTTTCTGACATAATGGTTTTCATTGACTATTTATTGTTGTTGTGTATTTAATAAAATCATTTTGTCCAGAGTATGTCAATTGCTAAAATTAGTTTGACCGAGAAGCCTAATTAAGGTAACAGGCTAACTAAGGTAACAGGGTGCTATATTTGATAATACATAAATGTGTTGGTAACAATGCTCATTTTGTATATTTTGTTTCATAAATTTTTGATTTGATTCCAGAACATTGCATACGTATTTCGTCTTCGGAGTACCAAAAAATTATGGAATTCCGAAGCAGACACCTGTCCAAACGCAGGTACCCAAAATATTGACCGCAATCGTCTAATGCACCGATTGTGAACTGGAAAAAGTATTTTTGAACGCTTTAATTATCTTTTTTGTCACTAGTCGTAGGTGTATTAAATTAATCTTGTTTCAATTCGGCCCTGTGGCTTCAAATAAATGTCTACATTGTGATCAACTGAGAAGGAATCCATCATATTGGCAACATATATTTTGCTTTCATTATACTTTGTAGTAACTTCTAAATTCCAATTCAACTGGGTTGCCCCTATACCTCCAATACCCTTTTTATGTAGTTTCTGTTACCACAACTTCCAGGTTGTACTAATACAGATTCCTTGAAGAAAACGCAAGTACAACAATAGAAGTTCGAATATTATATTCGCTGATTCGATTATTTGTGGTTGACCGGTACCAACACACTAATGTACTTGATACAATTAAATTGACTTAGAGTTCAGCCTAGAATAGGATCAAAGTTCTAAATCTGATACTGATTTTACATCACTAAACCGAAGTATACCTGCTTTCGGTTGAAACAACCTCAGTCAATTTATTTGGTTTATATGAGTTTGGCTAGTCATAGAAATTAAGATATATCCAAATCTAGTGAGAGAAGAAGTCTACAGAACAGAAAGTTCAGCAAAAGATTACACTACGAAAATAAAGTAAAATGAGCCACTACTAACCATTGTACTGAGAACAGTTGAAACTTGTGTTTTCCTGTTCTAATCACCGTTTGACTTTTAAAATGCAGATCATGAAACCATAACCATAGTCATCATGTCGAGCAGTCGTTCGTTCAAATTACAAGTGTGATGCGAACCTTGCAAACTTCAATTGTAACTCGCATTTAAGACGTGTAAATGTTGCATGAATCCTCACAGCCGCGCAGCATTTTTGCGAAACAGGACGTGAGAAAGCACAAAAACCATGTTCCGTATAGCCCTCTCGGCTTTGCACTCCAGTGCTACCAAGAAATTCCCTCAAATTTACTGCGAGTCGGACCTAATTTTAGCGATAACGGGCCCGAGGTGTTCCGATCGCTACCACCATACCAGATTTCAGGAATAATTTCAGCTCATCCCTACTTAGACAACATTCGCTATAGTCTAGGCTTCTACAGGAAGGAGTTGATGTTCCAGGGATTAATCTGAAACTGTTGTTATTCCAAATCATTCACGGGATAATCTCTTTGGGGTGTTTTCAAATACCGGTTTCTGGATTCATCCCAGGTTTGTCATCTTGGTATAGAAATGATGTTACTACGACTAATAGTAGTAGCGTTTTTGTTTTCAACTGGGTTTTCTGCATTTATTGCTACTCAGCAATGCAACTACAACAGTTCCATGTACAAGTTGGCGCCATTCATCGTCGATGTTAGGTTGGACCAAGACTCTAAACTCCTATCTTTCTTGATGAGTACCAAAGTACTTACCAATGCAACCACGCTTCCAGGTGGTCTTGACAATGCAGATACGAATATAGCCATAACAGACGTTAATCAAACAACTAATACATTCACAACGTTATTTGTCGATATAGATTTCATGGGAAAAACATTCGTTTCAGAAAGACTACGGTTTTGTGACTATGTTGCAGTAAAGAATACAACTGGGTCTAGATATGACCCTCGTTTACCAGGCTACGTTGCACCAGTACTTCCATTCAGTCCACCTCCTGTAGGAAATCCAAACTCGAAGAAGAGAGACAGGCGAGACCAGGATAATCTATTCTTAAATAATGAAAAACTAGGTGGGCTTGGTGAAGCAATCGAAAAAGAATCTAATGCCAATAATTTTCCACTAGAACATGAAGGGATGCAATATATGATTGACAATGCTACTATCAATTCGTTTTTTAATAATGCTACTGGACATTTGATCCAATGTCCATTATACCTTAATGATTCACTATTAATTCATTACGACGTTAATATCAGTGAACATTATCACCACTTGGGATCATACGAGGTATCATTCACGGTTATAGATAACGATGGAGATGGCCAGGTAATTGGATGTACTCAGATGTATGTTACACCAATTCAGTCGAAAGTTATTTCAGACACCATTCTTTACGGTGTTATTGTTTTACTAGTTGTTACGTTTCTTGTCAATTTCTTCACAATTGTCTATTCATCATATCAAGAATCGTCGAATCCGTTTCTATATAAAGCATCAACCTTTTGCAATAGCAAGTTGTTGAATCAGTTGGACGCCAACGTAAGTCGGATTATTATTTACTTGCAGTTTGCATTATTTATTGGTGGTTTAGATTTGCAATACCCCGGTTTCTACCAGCCGATTATTAGTCAGTTGAAATGGTGTGCGCTATTAGGGACGAATGTATTTCATAAACGACGTTTCCATCACCATAAACACCACAAGTCAAATTTGAGAAATAAAGAATCGTTTCCTGGGAGAAAAGATAACATTTACATGACCATAAACTCAGGAGGGATTAAAAGTTTAACAAGTTTTACTTCCGATCCAACATCATATGATATTTGGCCCAACTTTATGTTTTGTTTTGCAATCTGGTTATTAATTCAAGCATTTATTCAAGAAATGTTTTTGGTGTTCAAGTTTGCAAGTGATTTATTTGCTAAGCGTTTTTCTAAAAGAAATCCGTTAGCGAATGACCCCAATTTTCAATTTTTGTCTAAAAAGAACATGTACTATATTCTAGGTCAAATATTTCATTCATTTTTACATTTATTTTCATTTCCATTCCTTATTTTAACAACATACATGTTTTCAATTACAGCTAGCACTTTGCATAGAAAATGGTATATTCCATCTATAGGGAGAATGTCTTCATATACATTTTCGTTCACAGCACCATATGATGATATAACGTCGCGTTCTTGTACCCGAGATTGGAACCATGACGGGACGCACAAACAAAGCTTTGAAAGAAGCGATTTTAATCACACTTTGAATTGTCATGGGCCACTTATAAATCAAATTCCGACTTTCCAACCTATTGTTGGATCGATAATGTTAGCTTCCTGGGTAGCGTTAGCAGGATATTTTATTTTCTACTATCTCATTCAAATACGATGGTTCAAGATTGTCAAAAACAAAAACATCCCAAAACTCTATACTTCCATTAAAACAATTTTATTGTGGTCATATTTATATCATGATTTACACCCTGACAAAGTTTCCTATGCCTCACTCCAAATTTTATTGACAGTGGTCAAATCGGTTGTGATTGGGGCGTTACAGAATCATGGTTTTGTTCAAGTCATTTTATTGGTTATGCTCAGTTTTATTGACATGGTTTTGTTGCTTGTTCTAAAGCCGTATTTCGTTAAAGTTGCATGGTCGTCATCTATGTTTTGGGTCCCGTTGGCTAAACTAGTGGTAACAATATTGTGTATCCCATATATTCGTGAATTGAATATTAACGAAGCGATACGGACATATATAGCTTATGCCCAGTTGCTCATACACACAATTGTTGCCCTCTTCTTCATTATCAAGCTCCTTTATGGACTTTTTCTAACTCTTGTGGCAATTAGAAAAAATCATAAGAACAAGTCGGGGTTGGAAGATTTAGCCCCCAAAGATTTCAACAAAGGTTCTGAATTCCAACCATTTACTTACCCTCGACAACATTCTAATGAAAAGAGTCAGTTTGAGGACGATGATCCTATTATTAACGATCAGTTTTACTATAGAGGAAACCCTCTCTTGAGAGGAGGGGATGATGACAAGTTGGATTGGGATGAGAATGAAGATTTCTTTTATCATCGAATAGATCGTTACAATAAGAATCTTAGTAATGACGAAGGTGTTGGTGAACAAATACAACCTACAATGATTCCAATATCAGATGCGGTGTCTCTTGAATCTTTCAGAACGCAACAGAAAATTTCTAATATAAGAAAGCGAAATAACAATTATTGTGTTCGGGAAGGTGACAATGTCTATAACAAATACTTCATTAATGATTCCATCGATCCAGAAGTTAAGGCACTTTGGGAGTCTCGTAGTGTTTGGGAGGATGTGCCAACAGAAGACAAGGACCCGCTTAGGCGGAAGGCACAGAGTTTGATACCAAAAAAATTTAAGAAACAAACAGTGGAATCAGGATTCCAAGTTACTCGTCCACGAAAATTAGTTGTCAAAACTCTTGCAGAGATAAAGGAACAACAGAATCAAGGGGTCGAAAAAGTATCAGAAACTTCTTCGGAAAATGAATTTGATTTCAATATCAAAAACTAGCATTTATTAAATATACATTACATTTAAACTCATAATTATCACCTTATTTTTTTGGTTTTTTCGACTCGTTAGTAGCTTCGTCAGAATTGAATCGTTTTTTCATGATATTACGAATTAATTTGTCATCGTCAATGAATTTGAAAGGGCCCGTTTCTGTTTTGATAGTTTTACTAATTTCTAGACAATTCTTCAATGAAGTAATTTCCGAGTTGAGAACAGTTTGTGCCATTGCTTTTCTTGAACAATCGTTCGATACTTCCGAGATTTCGGGGTACATTGAAAGTCTGTTGTTAAGAATATTTTTATAGTTTTCAAGGAATTCATTGGTGAGTTTGTTGGATTCCACCAACTGATAACATTTTTTGTAGATTCTTTTAATGACATCATAGTTGTCTTCCTTTTCTTGAATAGATGAAGAGACCATTGCAATCACAGTAAGAAGTTGAGTCACAAACAAAAATTCTGTCTGGACTTCGTAGCTCTTGAAGCAGTCATAAGCATCTAGAATTATATCCACTACATCTTCGAATTCGTTGCTCTCATTTTCTTCTGTGACGATTTTACCTAAGGTAGTCAAAATTTCTTGGAAATAGTCTTTCGATAACTTGTAATGCTCGCAAAAGTAGTTTTGTATGAGACTCATAGGAATCTCAGCGAAATCGAACTTGGATCCGTGGTACTGAACGTAACCATACATTCTCAAAATTTCACTATTTGGGTGATCTGAATAAGTGTTATAGACTTGTTCGCCTTTCTTTATTTGCTTAGTGCTTGTCATGATTAAGGACTTTTCTGTGTATACGAGACGGGCATTGTGGAACTCGGTATCAGCGTTCAAGGTGTCAGCTAACGGGACCATTGATTTGAAGTAGCCATCATTCAAAATCTCCGAATGAGTTTGATTTTCGTAGTTTTCATCCTCTTTTTCTTCTTCTTCATTTGAAAACTCTACATCAAAAGAGTACGACATAATAACAGAAGCAATCTTCTGGTATTTTTCATTTGAGACCTTGATATCGAGACCGAGTTTTTCAATAACCTGAGATAATTTAGAAAACATTTTTTCAGCTTGCTTTTGGCCAATTCTTTCCACAATCAACGAGGGTGACAACTCAAACAATTCCTCATCAGACCAGAAAATCAATTGGTCAAATTTGTAATTTTCTTCGTCGCAAATTGGTAAAACTCTGAAATACTGTAACCATTTACTGTCGTTTTGTTTCACCTCGAGTTCGTACAAAAGTACGAGGATCAACGCTTCCCATTGATTCAACTCCAAAAGAACACTTTTTGCATTCGAAATGTCTTGAACCAAACTACAGGTTTCTATATTTAAAATGGCAGATAACGGGATTTCAAACAAATTCTCATCAGGTTTGATATCTTCAACAGCAACAACACCTCGGCCCTGGTTTTCAGCTGAGAGGTCGGCAATGGTCACTTTTGGTGATATTGTGACATTGTTCTCCTTCAACCATGCGACAAAATTATTTGTAGCTTGCTCCATTTCAGTGAATTGCATTTAAATCAAGTTTGTTATTGTCGCGATGAGATGAGATGAGATTAACGCGATGAGCACCAAAATGGGAATTCCTCCAATTTCCAGAGACGAAATTAATTTCGCTTTTTTGGCATACAATCAGTACTACTGAGATGGAGAATGTAAACCTTACTTGGTTTTGCGCTTTGTGAATCTTCTGATAGGATTTTACTCATTCTTGTAAATTTGTCGTCACTTGTAGCAACAGCTACGATACTATCATTGCAAGCTATTTTCATGATAGGATCGCTGAATCTCGGAAACATCTTCATTCTCTTCCTCTTTTCAACGTCCCACAAACACAAACCTCCATCTGAGCCCGACGTAAATAATGTTCCGTGCGTGGGATGGAAGGCTATAGAATTGACACAGTGGACGATATCGTTACCACTGGCCTTATCGTGAGATCGATGGCACTTGAATGTAAACCGGTTCAATGCTTGAAATTGGGGAGAAGAGTCAAAGTACTCCATCGATACTCGTCCATCAATTGTCGCTACAGCGAACCCTTGTTGGTTTGGGTAACATTTCAAATCACTGATTTGGAACTTTAGCCCGAGTTCTCTTGTTTCCATTGGGGTATTTATGTTCCTTATATCATAAATCTGTATTACATTGCCTGATAATCCCAATACAAGCTTAGTATCGTTCGTATCCATAGTATGTATTTTATGGTTCAGATTGGGATTGACCAAGACCGACTTGCGATACCTCGTGTCAACCATTTGAAGCTTTCCCGAAAAGCTGCTGGCTATAAGCGAGTTTGGCTGATCATTTATGCCCCGTATATTATTAATACCATTAGAAAGATCGTCGTCAAAACTACTCAAGTTATCGTTGTATATTTTTAAGTTCTCAAAATCAACTTCATTGATTGCGCCATTGACAGAGCCGACATAGGTATTGTGACTTCCGGTGAACAAGCTCAATGGTGTCGATTTTGTGGATATCTCGGCCGTTAACTGATGTGCTTGTGGCCGGCAAGAATATAACAACACGCGATTATCCCATGTTGAAACTAACAAGTTTTCATTGTTGAGTTTCATATCACTGACAATATCCAACCCTTCTGGAGTCGGGAGTTCTACAAACGCTGTTGAATTCAACATATTGTTGGTGTGTTGGGAAAGATCTCGATTGATTTGGTGGTGGCTTCCATGTATGGAAGCGATGAGACTTCTTGCATCTAGTATGGAGTAAATACTAAGTGAATATAGAGTAATTGTACGTGTATTAAATAGCTAAATTGGTATGTAGAGTGGTTTGTTGGCCACAACGCGTGTAATTTGGTGTTTTCTTTCAACTTGTGAAATCAATTGTATGTATTTTTGAAATGGTATTCTCTATTTGGTTCTGCCATTACCTAAATCGACAGTTTTGGGGGCATGTTCTATCTCAAGCTTTACAATTTCTGCCGGATCCTGATCAGGTTCTACCCATACGAAATTCTCGCCATTCGTGAGCCAAAATTCTAGAAACATAAGCTCCTCTCGTAGATCACCTAGAACTAATTTTCGTTGATTAAGTTGGGATCTGAAGTATTGTTGTAAATCATTAATGTGTTGTTCCTGTCTATTTTGTGTCGTCTTTGCCTCTACCAACTCTGTGCTGTTTCCTGGTAGCTCGAGAATAAACTCGTGTTCCTCAAACACGTTCAAATTTGGTTGACTGCGTACCTTGGAATGATGAAAGTTCCGAATATTGACCTCGTTGTGCTCTTCAAAATGGTTTATGATTCTGTTAACAAGTAGCATTTCTTGTGTGTGCAAGTAGTTGTACAATTTTCCGTTGTACAGTCGCCAGCTCAATCTTCCTACGGATTTGATAGCTTGTAAATTGACCATTCCTGCAAAACATAGGCCCGAACCAAGGGCATGAAGCACAACCCAGAAAATACACGGAGCAGCTGGTAGACATAGCGATACGGCTGTGCTGATCCCGATATTGAAAATGGTGAGTTTGCCCAACGAAGAAAGCAAACATCTTTTCTTTGCTTGAATATACCTAGTCGAATTGACAGTTAGGTCAATCAACTTGAAACCGTTATAGTAATCTTTTTGGTCCAATAGCAAATTTAAACAGTTGGTGACGGCTGAGATATCGATGTTCTTTGGGTTAGTTTGTAGCTGGTACTCGAAATTCTTAGTAGTGACGTCAAAACATTTTGCAACCGATGTGGGACGAGGGTTGGTATTAAAGTACGATTTTATTACTGGTAAGCTTTCGAAGAACTGGCTATTGTTCAACAACGTCCAGAGCTGGTTTTCTAGTTTCGAGTTTGATGGCACCAACTGGATATTTAAAAAGTTATTACTCGGTGCAGACAGACGCCTTTGTAAGCTACGATTCGCAGCAATAAACTCCGCTAGTGTAGTGGGATCATTTTGTGACCGTTTCAACACTCGATAACGCTTCAAATAGCTCTCATATGTAAAATACGGCTTATCAAAATATTTAGTCGAAAAATGACGTAGTTTCATTCAATTTTGCATCAACAAATAGGACATGACAATAACGTCGCGACTCAAATCACAATACAACGTCTCGGCGAACAATAATTTTGAACTTGAGCCGTGGGGAAGCAGGAATCTGAAAAGAAGAAAATAGTGTGATGGAAATTTTTAATTTCATTTCCTAATTGAGACTATTTCAAAATAATGGTATACATGTCAAGAGCACAATCATGAAACTAAGAGATCAAAACGGTAAACGCTAGTTTCAAACTACAACACTATTGAGTGCTACAAGAATAACGATATGAGCAGTGCTGACATGGAGCACGACGAAGCGATTGATACTTCGGACTTTGGCCCTTCCTCAGTGGTGAACTTGGACGAGACTTTTGACTCGATGGAATATAGTCCTCCTAAAGTTCCTTTTAGCTCTAGACCTCGTGGAAACAGAGAAAGCTATCTTTCTACGTTTTCTGGATACTCGGGCAAAATTGAAAGGGCAGAGCAAGCTACAGAACAACAGCCCATCAAGGTGGTTATTCATCGTGACGATGGGAACCCTTCAGACAACTCGGGACAATCTGACGATAAGTCTGATTATTCGTTCAATCTTGGAAAGTTGCCTACTGTGAGACAGGCATCAGCCGGTAAGAAATCCGATTTTAACTATAACACCCACGTTGGTGGATCTGTTCCTCCTAGATCTCCACGGAGGCCAAAGTCAGACATCATTTCCGGTAAGATGTCGGAAGAGTTGCACAAGGAGATTGAAAAGTTCAATAAAAAGAACAACAGGTTGTCATTGAATGACGATTTGAATGACATTATGGCCAAGGCTAGGTCAATTGGTAGTATTGATCTTGATCTTGAAGATACAAATATGGAGGACACCAGCAGAACTGATTCTTTTCCTCATTCGACTGAAACTTTTGGCAACAAATCTCCTGTTGAATCATCACAGGCTCATACTGAGCAACCACCGGCAGTCGTTACTAGTGACGAGGTAAACCCTACTATGTCAGAGCCAGAACATATCCAGAAACCAGTTCTTGAAACGCTCAAAGATCATGCTACACAATCAACTGAGACTGTTGCGAGCGACCAAGGACAACCTACTTTAGATAATGAGCAGCAACAGGAAGATACCTTTCTTGGTACCAGTGCTGACAGAGATCTTGAGCAGCCACAAGATACTATGACAGACGATTTAAACCAAGATACTTCAAATCCACCAGTAATAAACCCACAAATTCAGCCAAAAGGTGACATCCTGGTTGGAAGGTCAGGTTCAGGTACTACTCAAGACGACACAAATGCTGAGAGCCCAGATATGCAAGAAAGTAATCACCAGAAACAAACCACTAGCACTAGCATTCCTTCTCCAAACTTGTCCGAATCTGACGTGCCAACAAGTCTCCAACAACAACAAATTGCTACGCAATTACGACAACTTCAAGAGAATGGACAAAGTAAATCGTTGCCTAAAGTACCAAATCAACCCCCTCCAATAAGTCCATCACAACAACAAAAGCTTCTTTACAAAGAACTGCCAGTGCAGAGCCAAATGGGATTTAGTCCAATTAAGCAACGAAGTCTACCACCCAGACCAAAACATGAGGATATTACAAAAGCAAGGGAAGTTTCTAATGCCACTAAAAATAGGGTTGACCTGTTTGGTATTGAGGTTGCTTCGAACTTCTCGGACAGCTCTATTGTACAACTGATTACTCCACATGTTTATCAACCAGAACCTGAGTTGAATATCAATGAGGAAGAGTTAAGAAAGTCTGATTCCATTATTGGACAGGCAAAATCGAAGAAAAATGATGCAAATGATTACTACGATATTGAAGAGCCAGAAATATTACATAAACCATCAACAAAGAGAAAGAGTAAAGCAAGTCTGAGAAAGCTCAAAAAGGACAAGGAATTGAAGCCATTCAGTTATTCCACTTTGATAAAATTATTGGAAAGCATGAACGGAACAATCATCGGGGAGGAGTTTTCCCAACTTGACTTGCCTGTGAAGGAAAAACAATTAATCGAAAAAATTATTGATTCCCTTTCGAGATTAACATCCGACATGGTTACAGATCAAGCCAGATATGAAGTGGGAATTCAAAGACTAGAAAGGGCATTAAGAGTTTTGGAAGGGTTTATGTAGGGAGAGATTACAAGACTATTAATTTTATGAATACAAAAATTTGTAGAATCCTGGTATCAAGTCGGGACAACATAGTCAAAGAAGAATGTCAATTTTTGCCAGCTGCACAGTTTTAGTAAGGACCGGAGGTTGCGGAAATACATGAATGATAATTAATGTCCGAAATGATGTGATTCGACCACACGGATTAACAACGAAGTTGACCCCATGTTCTTTGGAAGGGTTCCTGTATTTTTTAACTAAAAATAATCCTTATTTGATTGTCAGTCACTGTTAATCCGATATTTTTTAGAGTATTTTTTACTATCCGTCAACACGGATAAATAAAGAACTTCCTGTATGTATTGAGCATAAGAATTATACAAAGGCTTGACCTCAAGCAGAGATAGCTATTTTAAAACTCCTTGAGTCAAATCAGCTCTACTTACAGGATAATCGATCCAAATTCCAATGGAATTATGAAACTCCATTTGCGTAATCCGGACAGGACTGTTGAACTAAATATGCACACCTTCTTATTCGGCACCAAGAAACCAAAGCCTTGAAAATATTACCTAACATAGGTACTTTGACAGTTTTCATCGGCTGAGTAAAATCACGGAGCCGGTAAATATGCTAAAACAGGTTCGATCAACAACAGAAAAACTTAATTTTGTCACCCTTCCATTTATTGAAAGATCCAAAAAAAAATATTCTGGATCAATTATAAAATGGGGTCCTTGTTGTGTGCTTATCGATAATCGCATCCTACCAGATCACCATGAAATTTAAGTTCGGTTAAAAAAGCTGACGCATGCGCACAGCATAGGTATACTTGTTGTCGGAAATGATTATTGGCGGAGTGCTTTCCTTTTCAAGAATTTTAGCCTTTGAACATCCGGGAAAACTACTAATACTGGATACAAGTATACCACGAATCGTGGGGTGAACCTGGGGAGAGCCCAATTTGGATGTCGTTCCCTTTGGAGTACGGGCTTCATCCCACACCCCCAACGGAAATCAGCCTGGTTTACATTTGACGGCTAATGCAGCATAGGTAAAATCAAGTGGAGAAGAAGATGCAAGTGTTGTGGTCAATAATAGGCAGTAAAGTCAGCTTATCTTACTTGATACTATAAATATTACATTCTAACCAACAATTCTGGTTTATCCTAAACAATCAAAGTGTGATCCCATTTGTCACAAGAAAGAGCTTAGCTGTTTCTACAAATTGGTATTTGCATTATCTCATTTGTTTGCTTTTAATCATGACACAATCCAGTGCTGTTCGTGCTTCAGAAGAAGAGTCTGTCAATGAAAAGCATCTCAACTATCAAGATCAAGTTGATTTTGCCCATACTGAGAGCCTTGATTATTCAGGGTTGGAAAGGCCATGGTACCATTATTCATATTTGAGGAAATTGACTTTTTGTGTTGCTACTATCACGTTGAGTTCAACCAACACAGGGTACGATGGGTCCATGTTGAATGGTTTACAAGTTTTAGATAGTTGGTCATCAGAAATGGGCAATCCTTCTGGTTCAAGATTAGGCGCTTTGAATAATGCAACGGGGTTTGGTGCGATTATTTCATTTCCTATCAGTCAATGGATAACCGATAGGTATGGTAGGAAACCAGCTATTATGCTTGGAAATATATTGATGATTATTGGTGGTGTGTTACAAGGTGCATCAACCAACTATGCGTTCTTTTTGGTTGTAAGACTAATTCTTGGTTTGGGAAATGGAATTGTGACTGTTGCTTCTCCTACGTTGATTTCAGAGATATCATATGCTCCACATCGGAATATTTGTACTTCCGTATATAACGTGTGTTGGTATGTTGGTGCAATTATCGCAGCATAGGTTACATACGGCACAAGAAACATTAATTCGAATTATGCATGGAAAATACCTTCATATCTCCAAGCATTTGTACCACTTGTTGAAATCAGTTTTATATTTTTTGTTCCAGAATCTCCTAGATATCTTGTTGCAAAAGGTAAAATTGATAAGGCAAGAGAAATAATCAGCAAATATCACTTTGGTAATGGAACTGACGAAAGGTCGCTCCGATTGATAGAAGGTGAAATGAAAGAGGTTGAACTCGCATTGGAAATGGAAAAAATCACTAGTAAGTCCTCTTACATGGATTTCATTAGGATACCATCCTTTAGAAAGAGACTCTTCTACGTTTGTTTCTTGACAGTTATGATGCAATTGTCTGGAAATGGGTTAGTTTCATATTATTTGAACAAGGTTCTTGACTCCATTGGAATTACAAATGAAACTAAAAAATTGCAAATTAATGGTTGTCTCATGATTTACAACTTTGTTTGTTCGGCCGTATTTGCCTATTTTACCACTTTGTTTAAAAGAAGAACGTTGTTTATTAGCTCAACGGCTTTGATGGCAACTACTTTCATTATTTGGACTGTTCTTTCTGCTATTAACCAAGAGAGAAACTTCAAACAAAAGTCATTAGCAAATGGGGTTTTGGCAATGATCTTCTTATTCAACTTATCCTATAATCTTGGGATGAACGGGTTACCATTTTTGTACGTCACAGAAGTGTTGCCATACTCTCATAGAGCAAAAGGAATGAATATATTTAGTGTTCTTCTGCAACTTATTCTTATCTATAATGGATTTGTGAACCCAATCGCCATGGATGCCATTGAGTGGAAATATTACATTGTTTACTGTTGTATTCTTGTTGTGGAAGTTGTTGTTGTTCTGTTAACATTTGTTGAGACCTCAGGGTATACCTTGGAGGAGGTAGCAAAGGTTTTTGGTGACGACCCTGATACTATTATACCACAACTACTGAGTGCTGGAAAATTGACAAAAGTTGATCATGTGGAATACGTTTGACTTGTATTTGTAAACACCATAATTACGATTCCTTAGTTTTGAAAAACTTTACTTTGAACTTAATAAGTGGGTTTTAATGGCTTACAGCTTAATCTGTGTATACTTAAAAATACACTTGATTATAAAGACATACGTACGACGTTTAATTAGTTATTTGAGAAAATCAGCAGAAATTAAAAAATATTCCATAAAGCAGTTTATGATCTCCATATCAAAAAGTCACCGGTTTTATTTTCCATGCCAAAAGTAGCTTTACTTTATAACTCTGTGTATTAATAGAAAAATTTAATTTTACTTAATTAGTAGCAATTAACGGGATTGAAATCCTCTGTAGACTTAAGTGCTTTGGAACGTCGTGAAGATGATTATCATCTTCCACGTTTAAACTTACCAGTCCTTATTAAACTAGTTTCGATTTGTATAATGGAATTTACTATTCAACGCATTTAACCCACATGTGACGGTTAGATAAGGGGGTAATATATTGTTTATGACAGCATTGAAACCATGATCTTTGGTACTGGGTATGAAATCTGAGTTTGTGGTAAAAGTGTGTTTCGTGTGGAATAAACATTAAATTTGGTAAATTTAGCGTCATGCACCCAATGCTTTTAATATTTCTCTTGAATAATATAATACCAACTATGGGGAAAGTATGAATCATATACTGGGATAGTACAAACATGAATGGTGCAGTTGTTAATTAGACCAGAGTTGTGGTTAAGTGTTAAGGGACATGGTTTATAGTAATATTATCTGCAGGATAACTCTTTTCCTTATAAATCTTGTTGCCTTGGTCCACATGAGTCTTATTGTTAACTTAGATCCATTTTCCTCTTCCTGTTGTGATGGTATGCGTAATGTTGCATCCGACACAATTTGATCTCAAATATGGAACCTGTTAGCAAATGCATATTTCCATATGCAGTATTTCCGAAGGGACTTGTTCGTGAACACCAAGTGTATTTGTCAGAACTCTTGGAAACAACAAAGATTGTATGCAGCGACGTGGAAACCACGTATTGTTATCTCTGCGAGATAACTTCTTATGACAATGAAATGACGGCTTTCGCATTATCTTCTCAACCCACAAGAGAGTTGATGGTAGCAAATTGCTGGTCCTTTACATTAGGGGCAGGCAAGAGTATACCTATTTGGTCTTGAGTATGTTTGTGACATCAGCAACCTACTAAAAAAATTAATCAAACAGCATAGTTCAGTCAAAACTGTTGTTCAGATAAGGGTTTAGCCAAGATTAGTCAAGATAATAAAATTGCATGGTGGGGATAATGTATACAAATGGAAAATAAGCCAGCATGCCGGGATAAGCCCAGTACAGGAATGTTCTAACGGGTCAGGATGAGTCCGCTTTTGTACAGAATACAATAGATAAAGAATGAGAGCAGCAAATGAATGACATAACAATAACGAACTGTTTTAGTCATGTAAAGTTTCCTTATTTCAAAATAGCCAATTGCTACGAAGTATCCGCAAAATAATACAGCAACTCAAAAACATTGTAAACCACCACGTTCATGACCACAATGACGCTCGGTCTACGACACCATGCGACGGCATGACGTTGTGACAACTCCGTCGAACTGGTTCGCTTGCTATGGAAGCGAGTAAGACTGTATTTTAATTTCTAATTAATTATGGCCATTGCCATTTATATAAAGGAAGTAGTTCCCCAGGAAATTTTCAATATACAATCATTTCTTGTGGTTTAACCTTAGTAACCTGTGGTATAATCTACTCAACTGCAGGGTTATTTGTGGTGGACATTGTTTGATTCGTAGTGGGGCGTTATTTGTGACCTTTTTTGTGCCGCTTCGATTTCCCACTACGACTGGCTACTACCGGCATCTTGTTTGTTATCTTTTTAACTGGCAAGTGTTGACTCATTAATAATTTTTTCAATTGTGTTTGTCGTGATTCCTTCTGGCAGAGTTTAACTTGGAAGCTACATCTCATTTTTGTTCCTTTTATCTCATGATTTCTACTCCAAGTATTCTTCCGAAAGACTCCTCCAAAACCCTACCTAAAAAGTGCCACAGTTTGACAGTTGAAGTGCCTGGTGAAAACAACACCGACGATGAGGATTTATCAGACTACGAAGATTCATCCGAGTATCCAGATAAAGTTAAATACGAACGCATTACCCAACTTCCGACACCAATTGTGAACCATGGCAGTTTTGCTAGTTATGCCCCGGAGCCTTTGGACGTGAAGAAGTTAAGATCAAATTTAATCAGAGACAATCATCATCTCACTCAACTGAATAGAATTGCCTCGGAATACGATCCGTCGATACCCACGCCGCTTGCCAATTTCAAGCGGTACGTTTCAAACCCATCATTTTCGTTAACTAGGTCAGGGTCAATAAAGTCAACAAAGTCAGTAGATAGCATCAATGAAGAAGACAATTGCAGGTATTCGGGGCAGACTTTTACAATTTACAACCATAACTTTCAATTTGTGGACCAAATCGGTAGAGGCAACTTTTCAACCGTCATACGTGTAGCAGACAACCAGCACGATGTCGCCATTAAAATCATTTCCATTCCAACAACGTCGCAACAAGAAGTCAAGAACTTTAAGTCATACATAAAGCGAGAATTGAATATCCTTTATCAATTGAACCATCCTTGCATTATTCAACTATTGGGTTACAAAACAAATTTAACCATCAACGACCAAGAAATCACAAGCCCGACTTACTTTACCAAATCTGAATCCCAATCAGATCTAACCAACAGCAGTGATACCGATTTTGAAAAAGACTATGAAAAGTTGAAGCAAAACAATGATCAGCTACTCTTTTTGAATTACTGCCCTGGAGGTAATCTATATAAGTTTTTGGTAAACCATTATAATCTTTTTGAAAACACATTGAGTTACTGGTTGATAATTGAAAGAATTGTCTGCGAGATTTTGATAGCAGTAAAGTACTTGCACCAAGTGAATATAATTCACCGAGATATCAAGTTGGAAAATGTGTTGTTGAAATATGAGTTGGAAGATTTATTGGAGATTTTTCATCAACCAAATCTAAGATTCCCCAAGCCAATAATCAATTTGACAGACTTTGGTTTGTCAAAGAAATTGCATGATGCTAACGAGCTATTATCAACACGTTGCGGTTCGCAAGATTATATCCCACCAGAGTTGTTAATGGGGGTTAAATACAATGGTAAATTGACCGACTCTTGGTCAATTGGTGTGTTGATTTACTCGATTTTGGAGAATAGGTTACCGTTCGACGTTCCACCTTTATCAGCAATAGAACACTCGCAAATCTCCCCATCAGTGATCAAGAGAAAACGTGCTAATCAAAACCCAGCTCATAGGATTGCCATTATTGATTGGAATTGGTGGAAAGTCAATGAAATGCTCAATAACAACTGTGATCCGCAAATCAAACGGATTGTCAGCAACTTGAAGTCGATTGTGGATTTGCTATTAGTCCGAAAAGATAAACGGCAAACAATCACCCAGATTATAGAGTCCAGACAGTTCTCTTGGATCAAGCAATGCATTCCAAATCATTTCGATACCACCGATGCTACAAAAATATAGACACAATCCTTCACTGACAGACTTGCCACTGAGGTACGATGCTCTGGTGGCTCACTGCAGATCGACGTACGACAAAGGTGGCTACATTGTAGTCAACTAATCTCACTTGCATTGTATTATAACTTTAGAGAATCTAAATCGCATTATACGTCTAATTTAATCAATTTTCAAATTGCAAAATACAACTCGAAATACAAATAGCTACAAGCTCCGATTTGACCGTTGATGGGGTTTGCAGCCCAGTTTGTAAGAGTATACAATGGTAAAGCCTTGCGTGTAAATCGTACCGCGACGTCGTGACATAACTAGGCAGGACACCAGCACCAGAAACAGTGCGGCCCGTGCCCCGCACGACCTCAGATTTTCATAGTTGTATGTGAACTGTAACGAACAGTCGAGCACTTTTGATTATCAGAAAGCTAGGGGGTCAGGTTCGTTGTATATACTTCGATTATCGCCTATTGATTATGAAGAACCCATCTCCTGAGCCTGATGGTGCGAGCGCTAGTGGTGGTATTTCTGTCAATGGTCATGGGACTGGCCCTGGTCCTGGTGCCAGCAATGGAAGGATAAATGGCCGTGTAGATGGCACTACCGATAAGTCTATGACGGTGGATTCCACCACTTCTAACGTGGGTGCCAAGTCCGTGCCCGAGTTGCCTCATATTTCCAACAATATCATACCCTTATCGAACGTATTGAAGTTCTATTGTCAAGATGCGTATAAGCAGTTAACCAACCTCATTGAAAACCTTTCATCTACAATAGATACGCAGTCAGATGTGTCGAGAAAGAAGTCATTTTTGCAAGTCATCATCAGTTTGAGACAGGATTTTATCAAGGTTTACACTTTGACGAAATGGGCAGCAGACTCCAAAGATATTTCCAAATTAATCGACTTGTTGAACTGGTTTCGGTTACAGGAATTCAATTTTGAGGAACTAAGCTTCCAATTAAACTCATTGTACTCGTTTTCGGGGGCCAAATTGCCAAATTCCGATATCAATACTGCCCTCGAGGTTCTTATAAATGGAAGACCACAGTTGCCTTCCTACAACTTTATTAAACAACCAAAGATCTCCAGTTCAAAGATCCTAGAAGTATTGCAAGATCTTAATTTGATTCTTGCCACAAGGATGGCTTTGAATAATAATATACCAAAACGATTTATGAACAACTATAATATAAAAGATGGAAGGATATACTTTACAATTCCTAACGAATTCCAGGTATCTGTTACAGTTGCAAACGATATTGTTATTGATAATGAGAGCGATTATTGTCAATCACCCTATTACTTTGTTGATTTTGCATTTCTATTCGGGTTGAACCCTGAAACCTCACTAATTACTCACCGAGATAACAAGATTATAACAAAATTGCCCAAAAGTTCGCATGAAAAACTAGAGAAGGTTGTGAACAATGTGTTGTTAAATCAAGGCTTGAACGGTCTTTATGATTTATTGCACAAATACTCAATCTCGTTCAAATTGTATCTCATCGCTAAACAATTACGGGACATTTCCATAAATTCCAAATGGAGAAACAATATTCAATTCAACTATCAAAATGGTAGATCATTAATCATTATAAACTATTGGTGTGGTCAATATTTGAGTCGGAACTGGAAATCATTTATTGAATTAGGAATTGACAAGAACTATAACTTAAACTTTAGATGGTTCAAAAACGGAAAATACGTAATCAACCATGATATCACCGGATTGTTTAGCAAAGATTTATCGAATGAACTGAATGATGATGATGACGATGAACCTGGAGATTTGTCTGTGGATTTGATCTTAAATATCATTGTAAACAAGCATTCAGAAATCTTGATGAAGAAAATTTATGAACAGTTGAATGAAAAATTTAAAATTAAACAGGAAGGTGAAGATGTTTTAAAAGAGAACGATGATGACCAGGAAGTATTGGAGGAAGAAACTACCTCGGATCAAATATGTTCATTCATTACTCCGCATCAGTTGCTTATAAAACTATCACCAAACAAATCCACTATTTTTGCGATAAATCCATTGACTGGATTGTATTACTTTATTGACCCAACACCAGCTCAAGACCAATTCACCAAAAGAATCAACAGTCAACCTCAAAATGTCAAATTTAAGAATTTTATTAGTGAGAATGATATGATCAGTAACATTATTTCTAATTTAATTCAGCTCAGATTGGAGACATTCAACAAGGAGGTTAATAATAAGTTGATAACTAATGGTTGGATTAATAATGAAATTATCAAATTGAATGAATATGAAACTTCCAAGTTGTTCAATTTCTTGATGAGCAACTATGACACTGTGACAAGAATTCAGTTTTACAGAAGGAAAAACTGGCCGTCAAGTTGGTTTTTGATAAATTTAACTAATGGTACCACGTCAACAACATACTGGTGGGTTGCAAGAATTAAATCAATAAAAGGTGAATGGAAGATTCAGTGGATGCAAAAATTACAATTTGACAACCAAAATACTAGAGATGTGGAAAAGAATAACGACCAATTAACAAATGATGGAGTGGAACCATATTACTTGAACTATGAGTTCCTCAGTGGTTTGTCCACAATCTGTTCAAATATGATAATTGATCATATGATTCTTGAAGAATTGAGCATCAGAAATATCAAACACTTGAAGACAAATAAAATTCATAAAGTGTTGGAAAGATTCGGGATTGACGAAATTCCAGAAGATGAGGATTTGATTAAACAAGAAGATTCACGTGAGAAGCCTATCATTCATGAGACTACGATCATGATCTACAACAATAATGATTTGTTACCTATCTCAATTTCATCTACTAGTTTGTTTTTAAAGATCAAGCTTGCAAATTTACATGGTATAACGCAAATGAAATTGAAATTGTTTGGGAAATTAACGCTCTCCAAAATTTCATTTGATAATTTCGAAGAATTGAGTTTGAGAGTCGACGCAGATAGGAAGGTATTTGAAGTTAATGATTTAGTTAACTTAGATACCAGACTTCATACCGGTGGCTCAGTTGAGACAAACGGTTTGTCAAACAATGAATTTGATTTTGGAAGCTCTAAGAACCAATTGTTGGATAGAGTTTTCAATAATTTGAACAAGTTGAAAAAATTAATTATAATGCTTGATCAGTTAGATAGGAATAATTTCCAAGTTATCAACAATTCAATTAATAACATCATTGTCAAGATTGACAATTTGGACAACTTAACTATACGGTTGCCAGAAAGATCTGAGAATTCGATTGAATTGGAAAGCAATAGTGAAGGTGAAGTCAAATTATTAATATCATACTTGAACCGGTATTTGGCAACCCACAACGATGAAGAGAAAACCTTTGGAAAGCATTCCGAGAAAAAGGCAGTTATCATTGGAGTTGTCACATATATCAAGGAAATTAATCCAATATTAAGATCAATTGAGCAAATTCGAGCTAACTTCAATAAGCCCAATGCGATTAGTAGGTTACCCAATGGGTTACCTCGGTTGAACTTTGATGTCAAAATTCCCACATTGGATCTAATTCAATTTATCTATAACATTAATTATACTACAGTCAATTCAGCAAAGAAGATTTACAAGGATAAACTAGTCATAGATTTATCGTTCAAAAACAACAAATTCGCCATAGTCAAAACCCCATTGATCAAATTGTCCATGAAAAATAATTGGAACACAAAGAATGCGAAATACAAGTCGTTATTCGAGTCGATTTTCCGGGTCATAAACGAAATTAACTCCCAAAAAAATCAAACTGCATTACAGGTGCAAACGCCTTCTTCGAGCGATGAAAAACGATACCCCACTATCATCAAGCTCGATCGAGATTTCTTGATCAATCCCTTAATCATTGAAAAATTACTTGTCAGAATATCCGAGTGCTTTATCGTATACTTGAACTCGGAAACTAATAAGTGATCATATAGATTGTATAATACTAGTGTAATATTACCAAATGTAGTACAAAAAAACAGAGACCAGCCGTAGAGAATTGTGCAAAATCACTGTCTACGGCATATATTTTGGGTGTGCAGTGGGCATGTAACTCGACCGAGTATAAAGTAACTTAAGACAATTTTAACAAGGTTCAACGGAAGTCAAATGTATGCCGGCAGGTGGAACCAAAATCCTTTTCGGAAAGGTTTTTGGAGAAGCCTAGTTTTTGCCCCATACGCAATATACTTTTCAGAAGCATTTGATTAGTCGTCACTATAACATATCAGATTAAGATTTTATTTGCACTAGAACGAAAGCAAATACATTAAACAATTGTGTTGTAAACCATTCTGACTCTCCGCATCACTGATTCGGGGTCCAGATGATTCATGATTAGTGATTAAATGTCGGAACGGTAATATCCATTGTACTGCATAACAAACTGTGGATCCTCTCTTAATGACCGCGGCGGCGATAAGTTGGTAAATTTCACACGAGTTACTTTCAGCCGAACGTCGGAGTAATACGTGGGGAGAGAGTCCTAATACCGTAACTGCAAGGCCCCATAGTGGGATTGATGGTAGTGGGAAGTGGTCCAATTGCATGTATGGGATAGTCCCTCTCTGATAATTGGTGTGCGATTAGGTGAATTATGGGACAATTTCCGGAATTGGGAACCAAATTATATAGCACCTGCCTACTGATTACAGTTCAATTAATATTATTAATGTCTATTATTGTACCTATCCAAACCTATTACCCATTACTTTCTATCGAACCCGCAATCCATTCCTTTTTTGTAACATCCTTCGCATTTGTTCAACAAATCGTTGAATGAACATTTGACTTTTCTCTTTCTACAGTTGTTGCACGAAGACTTTCTTGTCATCGAAGCGTCAACTTTGTAGGTTTTTTCCAATGCAGATGTTAAACTTGAGATGGTAAATTTCTCATTAGAAGATTGCACTGGTGTTTGGATTGGTTTTTTGATTATTTTTGTTGGAGTAGTTTTTGTAACTTTTGATTTGCAGCTTTTTTTATTATTTAACATAATGTCTTCTTTGGTAAATCCTTTTGAGAAACAACAAGATAATCCTTTCAAGTTGCATGATTTACATGACTTGAACTTGATTAATTTGTTGTTGGAAATAACAAAAGTGAACCCGTCCACTTCTTGAGTCAATCCGGTTTGTAAGCAAGCAAATTGTTGCTGAGTTAAGCTGTACTCTTGTGGGTTGACAGTGGTACAGTCTTTAGTCAAGATGCAAACATCAGCATTACATTTCACTTTACGTTGACGACAAGAGTCGCATGAAGGACCAAGACGTTGACGTCTTGGTACTGAACTAGTTTCAGATCCAGTAGCAGCAGACTCATCACGAGAGTGGGATCTAGATGGAGATGGGGATGACACCGAATTAGATAACTTTGGTGAGTTTAATGGTGATGAAGAAATTGAAGATGAGCTAGTCAAGCTTGGTGGAGAGTTTGATGAAGCGTAAGTTGACAAGTTGATAGCGGAGTTCAACAACCCAAGACCGCGAGCTTGATTGTTGTAACCACCGTATCTGTTATTGTAAGATAAATTTTGTTCGGTTAACTTGTCAAAGTTCAATGGTGGTAACACAATATGGTTTGAAGGAAAAATAGTAGGTAATTGATTTATGCTTGGTAAACTGATTTTTTCCTTGTTTTCATTCCTCATGATGGAATAAGTTAACAAGTCTGACATTGTGATAGATTTCGAATTGTAGTTGGTGAAATATTAGCGTATCAACTATACTTAGTGTATGTCTTAAAGTGCAGGTGCTGTTACAGTATCAGGTATTATACAAGGGTACTGTGAAGCCAAATTAACAACAGAAATAGAAGTTATCAACAGTGTTGTGTAGTGCGATAGTCCAGTATCGAATGATTAGCCGTTTTCCAAAAATGATGGAGATTCACGAAATATATATAGTGTTGACTACAGTGTCAAAAGTTCCGTTGATGCACCTTAAAAATATTTCTGGGGTATCCTGGTTGAGCAGGGAAAACTCCGAAATCGACACTCAGCCGTTATGGGGCCCGAAAACTCTGGGAAAGTCAATGAGGACTCAGGACTACTTTTCAGTGCTGGAGTATGTTCCATGCTGATTTCCAGTGCAATTTGTGACTTCAAAAGTAGAAATCTTGATGGTAACGGTCATGGTTGAGGTTCGTTCGAGTCATTTGTAGAGCCTCGGAAAGATGAGTCTTCCATTTATCACAGGTGCGAAAAATATCCCATCGCCATAGGCTTCCAAAATCACACCCGACTTTTTCCTGGAGGGGTTCTCGACTCCGAAATCGCATCCCGCCAATATGACTATTGGCTCACGGACTTCCATCATACGATGAGAACCCATCGTTGGTCATCAGTGCTCGAGACAATTCGGATGGGAATGTTGTAGTAGAGTCATTTGTGCTTGGTTGGTACCAGCTTTCCCGAACTTAGGCACTGTCCTGAAGATCTAAACCCCATGGGCCTGATGTCTCCTCGGATGACGATTTTCTCCGTACGACCTTAGTCTCCTCTTTCGCTGCGTCTGAATAAATCTCGGACTCGGTGTAGTCACAACACCGCCTCTCGCGCTTACTGTGCGGTAGAAACCGATTACGATGGCTTTACGAGAGCAATTACACGATGTATACTAGCATATAACAGAGAATGGTACATCCGACATTTCATTGTAGTCTATAGTAGGTTATAACCATGTGTGGTTTCTTACCACCGAAAGGACTCTGCGCCGGTAGACTCATCCCCATCATATGCGATGGAGAAATTTGGTTTAAGAAGGCATCCATCTATCCGAAACCCCCCCTGTTAACGGTTTAGGACTTATGTCACATGATGGAGAACTAATCATATGGTAGATAGTGATGAGTAAATCCACTGGTCCATGAAATAGTCACAGATCCGTGGTATCAAACCATCTACTACGATATCGGTCTCCGATATCGCTGCCGCTGGTAGTAAAGATGGTGATGCGTTTTACATTTCTACTTCTCCGGTTATTAGCCGTCGCTTATATTTGCACTTTTGTTTATGTAGCCCAGTGTGCCCTGTCGCTCTCGGCCATTAGTAGTTTTGTGTGTACTTGTGGTATGCACCTGTCTTAGTACTCCCGTCCTGCCGTTGGTGGCGGTTACTCTAACGACAAGCATTTCATACATGGTCGGAGTTTTTTCTTTTTCCGAACGGAGCTTCTCTCACATGTAGTATTGTGAGTCGTTTTGCTCATTATCAAGTTGCCCATGTGAAAGTAGAAGAATCTCCATTGTCCCGTTGTACGATGATCAGATTATCGTTATCGGAGCAATTCACGTTACCGTGCACCACACAGAACCATCTTTATTTTGATGGGAACAGTGATAACCGAGAGCAAGTTACGGAACGAGCATGAACAAGAACAGAGTCCACCTGCACCACGAAACTTCACTACTTTGCAAAACACATGCATCCTTAATAATTACACATACAATCATAGTCAGAAACTGCAATAAGACTCATTGCTTGTTTCTACATTTGTTTCTACAGTGGGATCTGGCACCATTCTCTTAAAGTTGCTTTTACCTCATCCCATGTCCTACCTGGACTCTAATTATGGCGACAAATTGCTTTGTTCGCGGTGTTAATCCGCCCGTTGCAGAGGCAGTGTCCAGCCATGGTACTCATTCGGTTGTCTATGCTCCATATTGTCCCCCGGAACCATTCCACATCGTCGCAAAGCATAGTGGGCACTTAAACTATCTGCACTTCGGAACATTCCTTCCGAACTTTACCGCACTGCAAATATTATCCAACGGATTGCAACAGTTTCGTTTGACGGTATCCAGAAGATAACCGATGATGTGAATTTGCCTGTCGCATTTTAGCCCGATACACACTTTCTTTGTCACCAACGCTTGTTGAATTTGCCTCTTGCATTTCTACCATCGGATGATACCGATTGACAATCGTACGCTGGTTGTGCCCGGTTCAACTCTCTTCGGCTCACATTGCACCTTATCACTGGCTCAAATTTGAGATCTACATCCGTAGGGCCATACAACCTACTGAGAAAACGTGTGGTACTTTGCAGGCCAGGGGATACTTGAAATTTTCGTTCTCACTAGCTATACGAGGTGATTTACAAATAGAAAATCTTCTTGTCTTGGGCTAAGATCAAGTGCAGAATCTACCTTCTAGTAAAGCACTGAAGGTCATTATACGACCTAAGTGGTTTAGAATTTACAGGCGATTTAGAGGGCTTTACCCCGTCGTGTGGTTGCTATTACGCCTTCTGACGAAAAACAAAAAAGAATGATACTCCAAATAATCGCCGCCCCTCTTGTCTAGAGGCATAGCTATGGGACAAACGTATCATACGACATATCCAGCTTCATGGGTCTTGTGTCTCAGACAATCTAGTCTTGTATCAGTTGTCGTGTTTCCGATGATCCTTAGACGTCGTGTATCAAATAATCTGTCCTGTATCAGATAATCTGTCGTGCATCAGATACCACGACACCATTCTTGTCTTCCTAGGGTTGTGCTATCATGAGTACAAGATACATCGGCGTTGGATCTTTTTTCATGCTTTGAAATCGTACCGAAATCAACTCCACGATTTTTTGGCAGGCATTTATAAATA
This sequence comes from Suzukiozyma palmioleophila, assembly GCA_030560805.1. Classification (NCBI taxonomy): domain Eukaryota; kingdom Fungi; phylum Ascomycota; class Pichiomycetes; order Serinales; family Debaryomycetaceae; genus Suzukiozyma; species Suzukiozyma palmioleophila. The sequence continues at coordinate 314,372 of JAKTVY010000008.1, forward strand.
AACAAATTACGAAGAAAAGAATTGACGCATTCTGCAAGCTTCAAAAAATATGACATTTTGTCCCCATTTTTTTAAAATCCAAAGCCACCTAGTATCTGAAAAGAACGACCTTCCTGTGGGTCATCAAGGTTGTTTTTTAATGAATTGGTATTCCCTCTGTCCTGGAGTGGTTGCATCTGAAGCTCATATTTTACAGTATGAGAGTGAACAAACTTTTGATTGGTGTAGCTTCTATTGCTGCTGCAACCAATGGTCAAACAGTTTTTCCAGATTCTGTAGTGAATGGTGAAGTAAATTTACAGATCAGCAATCTTGTTGTTGGTCCTAACGTTCCCAATTTCGACGGTACTATTTCTCCGTTAGCTGGTTCGTTGACGGTTGGTCAAGGTGGTGGTTTGTACATTACTCGAAACACTGGCTTGTTAAATCTTGCAGATGCTTTGACCAATATTCAGAATGATGGGATTATATCACTCAATTCCCTTCAGAGTCTTGTTTCTCCAGACTATACAATTGCGGCAGCTTCGTTTCAAAATTCTGTAACGGGCAAAGTGTTTTTTGGTGCTGGTGGCTCTGTTACCGATACTCCTGTTATGTCAATTATTGCACCAGATTGGGATAATGATGGTATAATTGAGTTTTATCAAACCGAAAGATCTGGAGGAGTCGTTGAATTAGGTGCTCCTACTTTGACTCCAATAACTAACAATGGTGACATTTGTTTGCATAATACAGATTATATTTAACTAGTGAAGTTCTGGGTAGTGGTTGTGTTAGTATTGAGGGTACTTCGTCTGTTACCATCCTTGGTGGCATTACCCCCGTTGATCCAAACCAGACCTTCTACTTGAACGGTGCTGATGCCAGGTTTAATGCATTGAATTCATTAGGCTCAATTCCAACAGTTGCAGGTTTTGGCCATGGTAACTGCATCATCACTCTTATTCCATTTGTTCAATCCACTGTCAGTTACGATTCAAGCACAGGGGTATTGACAATCGACCCCCTAACAGTCAGAACAGTCCTTCAGGCTGCTGGTATACCCGGTAAGTTTATTGCTGCTGTTGAAATACTTGATTCTGTTCTTTCTCGCACGCTTAATTCTATGACCAGTCAATCGTTCCAAATTGGGTCCAGTGACAGACTTATCAAAAATTACATATAAGCTTTCACTTGTTGGTCAAGGTGGTGCGGTAGGTGGTATTCTGCTGAGTCTTAAGATAATTACTACTATCTTAGGCACCATCAATGGGGTGCTTAACCCACTTGGGTATAGTATTCCACTGGACTCAATTTATAATGCAATCTGCTATGAGGCACCACCTCCCGATCTGATTCCAGTTATTTGTCGCATGTGTGGTCCAGTTTTAGTAGCTCCAACTGGTGCGTCAGGTTTCATTAGCTATTTACCACCTGCTCCTCCAATCGATAAAAGAGCACCACAACCGCTGTCGACAATGGGCAACGGAGCCGCTGGTACTGGTGCTGGGGGTACTGGTGGTGCTGGCAATCCTGGTGGTGCTGGAGGTGATGGCGGTACTGGTGGTGCTGGAGGTGATGGCGGTACTGGTGGTGCTGGAGGTGCTGGCAATCCTAGTGGTGCTGGAGGTGATGGCGGTGCAGGTGGTGCTGGGAGTACTGGTGGTGCTGGCAATCCTGGTGGTGCTGGAGGTGATGGCGGTACTGGTGGTGCTGGGGGTACTGGTGGTACTGGTGGTGCTGGAGGTGCTGGCAATCCTAGTGGTGCTGGAGGTAATGGCGGTACTTTATTCAGTTCTCTAGCATCATCTAGTCTATCTTCTTCGTTTTCACCATCATTATCTTCTTCTTCTTCTTCTAGCTCCCAAGTTTCTTCGAGCTCCCCAGCTTCATTCAGTTCACTAACATCATCTAGTGTATCCTTTTTCTCTAGTGCCATAACTTCATTTAATTCTCTAGCATCATCTATTGCACCAAAGTCTTCTAGTACTCAAGCTTCTTCCAGTGCTGCAGCTAGTTCCTCTAGTATAGAAGCATCTTCCAGTACTACAGCTTCACCCAGTACTCCAGCTTCTTCCAGTACTACAGCATCTTCTAGTGCTCAGACATCTTCTAGTGCTCAGGCATCTTCTAGTGCTCAGACATCTTCTAGTGCTCAGGCATCTTCTAGTGCTCAGACATCTTCTAGTGCTCAGGCATCTTCTAGTGCTCAGACATCTTCTAGTGCTCAGACATCTTCTAGTGCTCAGGCATCTTCTAGTGCTCAGACATCTTCTAGTGCTCAGACATCTTCTAGTGCTCAGACATCTTCTAGTGCAGTTGTTTCATCGACTGGAGCAGTATCTTCGAGTGCTCCAGTTTCATCTAGTGCTCCACTCTCATCTAGTGCTGCTTCATCTTCTAGTTCTAGTGTTACGGCATCTTCTAGTGCTGCTGCTTCATCTAGTGGATCAGTATCTTCAAGTGCTGTTGCATCTAGTGCTGCTGCATCTTCAAGTGCTCCTACTTCATTTACTACCCCAACTTCTTCAAGTGCACAAGCGTCTTCAAGTGCTCCAGCATCTTCTAGTTCTCCAGGTTCATCCAGTGTCGCAGGTTCATCCAGTGGAGCTGCTTCATCCAGTGGAGCAGTATCTTCAGTTGTTCCAACTTCATCTAGTGCTGGTTCATCCAGTTCTCGTTCAACTTCGAGTGCTCCAGTGTCTTCTAATGCTCCAGTTTTGTCCAGTGGAGCACCTTCATCCAATGCAATATCTGCTAATGCTTCTACGTCCACAACTGCTCCAACTTCTTCTACCGTTCCAACCTCGTCTGGTACTAGAACCTTGTCACCCGTTCCAATAGAATGCCCTGAATGTACTAAATACACCACTACTTTCGGTACTTCTAACTCAAATGGTCAAACTGAAACTGATACTGGTGTTGTCATTGTTACCACCAACTCTTCTGGTTCAATTTACACCACGACTTCCATCTTCCCCACTTCAGGTTGCCCAGTTTGCACCAAATACACCACTACTATTACCACGACTGGTTCAAATGGACACACAATTACCGAAACTAGCGTCGTCTTGGTTAGTACCAACTCTGCTGGTTCAACTTACACCACCACCTCAATCTTTAGTACTGCTGAACAATGCCCAGTTTGTACTAACTACCCAACCACAATTACTACTACCAAGACTGAAGGAGTTACTGTAACTGAAACTTGTGAAGTTGTTGTCACAACCAATACAGCTGGTCACCCAGTTACCACTACCTGTGAAGGTGTTGTCACGAAATATACTACTGAATGTGTTGAAACCATTACCAAGGGTGTAGTTTGTGTCACCACTGGCGCAGTTATTATTGGAACCAACTCTCATGCTGCTGGTTACACTATAACTATCACCTTAGGCACCACAACTTCAGTTGAAGGATGCATTTCTCAGTACACCACAACCTATGTCACAACAAAGAACAACGTTCCTGCAACTACTTCATGCGAGGTCTATGTTGTTACTAACTCTGTTGGTTCAACATACACAACTACCTTACCAGTCAACACTGTGCCTGCTGTTGAAACATCGACACCATCAGCTCCTATAACAGGCAAACCATCTACCCCTACTACAGTTGCAGCAACCTCAGTACCACCTACTGCAGCACCATCTGGTGTTGTCGTTGCAAACGGAGCTAACTCAATCGACCCAAAATCTTTCATTAGTTTGGTTGTTGTTTTATTGGTTTCATGTTTGTTTATCTAGGATGAAGTAAGTACACTGTGGTGCTGGTGTTTCCTAACCTTTCTTCAAATATCAATTTGTCAAATCTAATAAATTTTTAACTACAGTATTTCCTGAAACAAAAGCAACTCCTTAACAAGAACCATATCTACTAATGCCCTCCTAACAAAAGTAACGGCCCTATCTTGTTTCATATTCAAGTTGTTGACGAACCTGTTTGATCTTTGATTATGTAAACATTTTGCAGCCATTACCAATGACTTTCCTAATTCGTACTGGGTGGTATAAGTTACAGATAAATCATTGTTGATGACAGCAGATAGAATCATCGACCATTGATTTAAAGGTATTAATTATCTCTTTGCTGAACTCGTTCCTCTTCCCTCTTAAAGATGCGTGTAGTTTTTCGGATTCTGACTTGAAGTCCGTATTATGGTGAATGATTCCTGTATTGGTCGTAAGAATCCGTCCGTTACCGAGGCCGTACAAAATTTTGTAGATCCGTCGGTTTTCTTTGCTCCATGTTGTCCGGGAACCATTGAACGCGGTCGCAAGTATAGGTAAGGGCATGAAGCATCCGTCACTTCGGAACATCCTTCCGAAATGTACCGTCCTGCAAATATTTTCCAACGGCTTAGTTACACTTTAAGCATCTGATGTGAAGACGTTCAGGTAAATTTTCCTAACACATTTCTTTGGTTTGGCTCGTCTTGTTGTCTTCAATGTTCTCTATAATTTGTCTTTCAAAGTTTTGTAACATCAGGTACACCAATTTGCATTCATGCAGCTCATGTTCTCGGTTCAACTCCCTTGTTCGGCATAAAGTCGTACCTCATCACTAGCCCAAATTTTTGATCTACATTCTCAGCAGAGCCAAGAAGCTATATGTGCTACAAAGTAGACACTTGTGATTCCCTCTCTCTAGCTCTTTCATTTCAAACATTAGTTTTCTGTAGCATGTGTGATTCTTAAGCTTTTTACAAAAAATATCAATTTTTGTAAATCTTGGATCTACAATTTCAGTATTTCCACCACCAAACTTCCTAAGACCAAACTTCCCAAGACCAAACATTTTCCCGACCAAAGACTTTCTTAACCTGGAACCATACTGCACTCGCCATCATCAACACCTCATCATGTTTCAGAATCGAATCTGGGCTACCATATCTACAGATACGATTACATAAGCATTTTGCAACCATCACCAATGACTTTCCTAATCGGGCTAAACCATAATACTACAAATTGGAGTACATTGTATTCAAAATACTCCAAGTTACAGAGAAATCATCGTTGATGATACCATACAGAGCCACCGACCAACGTTTTAAAGGTATCAAACAATTTTCTTGCTCAACCTGTCCGCACCATACCATCGTGGCTTCCTATTCCGTGCTCCCTATAACTTATGATTGAGATGGATGTTCCAGGAACGTTTGCACGATCACCCAATGCATCGTTTAACACTTCGATGGAACTAAGTACACCAATAAAGAAAATCAAGCAGTTATCGTTGAATTCGCCCGTCTCGAAACTGCCACTCTACCCTTCAATAAATGACATTTTTCACGACAACAAGAGTGACGTTTATCAGGATAATGTTGTCAACTCAATGCTCCAGAAGGGATATTCACAAAAGTTGACCAACAACGTGCTACAAGAGTTGAACCTAAGAGCTCAGAACATCTCCAATTCAAAGTACCACCAATCGTCATCTCCCACAAAACCTTACTCACCTAATCCAACAGAAAGAAGGAATAAAAGGTACAGTCAAATACACAATAAAGGGTTTCAGAACATGCAATCCATTCAGAATCACTACTCTGTTGACCACGGAGTCCACAGGAGTCAAGTTGAAGTAAATCACCAACTATCTCCTGACACTTATACCAAGAGAAGAAAGACCTTGAACGCAGACGACATGATTACTTTCCAGAAAATTGTTCCAACGACATCACCAGAAAAGAGTTTGGATTCCAGTCCCGTACGGAAAATCTCCCCCACGAAACTTCCTGATTCCAGTCCAATTCGGAGGATTTCTCCGTCAAAGAAGTCTATGAACTTGAACCAATTGCTAATGGAGAAGCCTGCCAATAATGAGTTTAAAGCTCCAAATCCACCAAGCAACAAACATCGATATTCCAGCTTGGAAATGGCCGGTGTCAAACCCAGTACCTCTACATCGTTTCGTAGTGTCTCATCATCAAGCTCAAGTTCTTATTTAAATACTCAGAAGAAACCAAGCACACCAACACTACAAAAAAAGACATCAATTCCACAATTACAGAAAAAGACATCAATTCCGCAATTACAGAAGAAGCCTTCAATTCCACAACTACAGAAGAAACCATCAATACCACAATTGCAGAGGAAATCATCGATACCTCAATTACAAAAGAAGCCTTCATTGTCACAACTACATCATGAAAATCACCTAAGCTCCACGCAAAAACAATCTCACAACACCCATTCTGCTAAATACTCTCACGAACGGGAAAAGTCACAACACAATATGACACATTTGACTTCATCAAGTTCATTCCACAAACAACCGGATTCTAGAATACCCACAAAACCATCACTCAGTCCATCAAAATCCTGTTACACAATCTCCAATAAACCATCGTTAAGTCCTTCCAAATCCACTCAATCACTTCACAGTCACTCGAAAATCAGCCCATCAAACTCCTCCAAATCTTTGCATAGCTCAATAAGCACTAAACAGAACTACACTATACCAGCACCATTTTCCCTTTACGATAAACCAACGATTTCATCCTCACAAAAGTCGTTGAACAAGTTTCAACGGTTCAAAAAGAGGTTTGAGTAGAACAATGCGGTTTAATTTACTTCAATACCCAACGCTTTGTATACTTAATATATGAGAACAAGTAAAACTAAGTAAAATTGAAAGTAAAACTTAAATTGAAACTAAAAGTCATTTTAGCGCAAAAAATACATTGATTAGCAATCACTCGACTGAACTGTATATTCAAAGACGTATTACTTGGTAAATTTCAAAAACAGCTCACAATTTAGACTGCCATTTTCGGCCCAATTGCTATTGGAAAATATTAGATTGAATTTTGATTTCACCTCCAGTGTACATTGTCTGTGTGGCGTTCCATTGCTTGCTTGGTTCCAATTTGACAAATTTCGACACGTAACCAGGCTCAACACAAACCATATTTTGGTACCCGTCCTTTGGCTCAAAATCACCCATACCTTTCGATTTTTCGATCCATGGGTTCCAAACCACCGCATCTGGCAATCCAGATCTTTCCAAATTGAACAATACTTTACCCTGGTGGATGATTTGAATGAGTTTCGACTCACTGACGTCTTCATAGACTCTATCTAATTCCCCATGGAACTGGATCACAGGCGACTTTTCTTGGTATCTCGACTTAATAATCTTATCATGGACGTTCTGGTCAACCAAGTTCGACACCATGGCTTCGGTGATATCTGGAATCTTATAGTAAGTGTGGAATAACCAATTGAACTCAAATGCTTCTCTTCCAGTATTGACAACATCAATTGATGTGGTTAATTTGTTACTGTCCAACGCAATTGTCAACAAGAGAGTAAAGTCATAAGACCCTTGGCCCCATTTCTTGTACAACTCTGGATCGACGTTTTCTGGACCCAATCCGAATTGGACGGTTGTTGGGCTTTCTGAGGTCTTGCCTAAAAACTCCCACGTCGAGTTTCTGGCAAACCCGTGCTGGGGCAAGTTGAAAGTTGGGTGGGATTCGTCAGCACATTTACCGAAAACTGGGAAAACTAATGGGATCCCCCCTCTAACGGCTTTGGTACCATCTAATTTGGCTGCTTCACTCAACCATAACTGTTCGACACCATGAATTTTCCAGGAAATGATGTTGGCACCAAATTTCAAGATTTCCACACGGGTGGTTGGGTCTTTGGTATCAATTAGCGTGACATGGGTTTCTGACTCTTCAACAGACATTTTTGTGAACAATTGGTACCGCAATTAGTAGCAAGTATGTCCTTCACATCGAGGAGTCTTTGGTCAAGCTCACGTGGCCCACGGTTCGTGACTTGCAATGTGCCGGAGGAAAGAAAGGTAACTTCAGATGACTAACGTTAGTAAACTGGACATGGTAGCGCAGACACAAATGCTGTAGACGGACATACCAGTATGCTGGAGCGGAAAAGAACTGCACACCAACTGTTCTAAACAGCACGACTCGCAAGTGCCGGCTTGTCCGCAGCCAAAACCGTGGCGCTACCATGTCAATTCCCCGACTACAATGCAAGCAGGGCAACGCAACCACACCAGAGGGGCGGGCAGAGTACCATGAATCAGAGTAGACGCTGGCTAAGCCGTGGTGTAGCAATTTCAGTGAGTTTTCTGGGTGACCAGGGAATTACCTTATGAGCAGGATTACGAACACAAAGACGTATTGTCTGGCAGACCGCCAAGCAGAAACTTTTCTGACGAAAAGAGTGTTGGCGGTGGCTAAACGTAGAGCGAGGATCGTGCTATGGGGGATCCCAGTGGAATCCTCCACCAAGATTACATTGCCAACCTCGGAAACGGATGGGGAAATGGTGTTTGGCCGAGTAATTGGTAGCGCTGGAGTAAAATTTCTGCCGCGCGATATAGGGGTACGGGACGGCAGAAACGGGCAAAACAACCACCGCGAAAGCACAAATCCACAAGAAACAGCGGCCAACAGCACAAACAATCCCAATACAACGAACCAAGGTATCAAGGCGTGTTGACCACTATGGTTTTGGGCCCCCAAAACCGTCCTGGCGACGATGGCGACGAAATGGAACGGATATATACCAAATAGGGAATAGATATCCTGCAGGACACAAATCAAAAGCAATTACATCAATTAACAAGTGATGAAGCATAAAAACTACCAGTTTCCTTCTTCATCAAAAGTGTAGACTACTATTGGCGGAACCAGTATATCTCATCGCCTACCATGAGCATATTACGGTCCAAACTAGTGAGCAAGCCGTTCCAGTTGTTCCACTACTACTTTCTTTCAGAAAGTTCTGCTAGTCATGAGATTTCAAATCTCTCATTTGATACTGACTACAACGTCAGCATCGAAAAGTTCAAAAATCACCACTGGACGTGGTACGAGGTTGCACACTATTCGTTTCTTACGTCGATCATTTTATTTGTATTCTTCATCTTTCCCGCGTCGTTTTTGATCAAGTTGCCCATCTTGTTGACTTTTGCTACGTGCTTCATTATCCCATTAACGTCGCAGTTCTTTGTCCATGCGTTGCCAATTTTCACCTGGTTGGCGCTTTACTTTACTTGTGGTAAAATCCCAAACTCGTGGAAACCAGCCATTTCCGTGAAAGTTTTACCTGCGCTTGAAACCATTCTTTACGGGGACAATTTGTCCAATGTTTTGGCAACTATCCTGAATAGCGTGTTGGACTTGTTAGCATGGCTTCCTTACGGGATGATCCACTTTTCCAGTCCTTTTATTGTGGCGATTTTCATCTTTTTATTTGCTCCTCCAACATCATTAAGATCGTTTGGATTTGCGTTTGGCTACATGAATTTGCTAGGAGTTCTTATCCAATTACTATTCCCAGCCGCTCCACCATGGTACAAGAACTTGCACGGATTAGAACCAGCAAATTATAGTATGCATGGGTCTCCTGGAGGTTTGGGAAGAATCGATGAGTTGTTTGGATTTGACATGTATACCACCACATTTTCAAACTCACCGGTGATCTTTGGGGCATTTCCAAGTTTGCACTCTGGGTGTGCTGTTATGGAAGTGTTATTTTTGTCCTGGTTGTTTCCAAAATTACGGGTTGTATGGTGGGGATATGCTTGTTGGTTGTGGTGGTGTACCATGTACTTGACACACCATTACTTTATTGACTTGATTGGAGGAGCTGTATTATCGTTACTAGTTTTTACTTATACAAAGTACAATTACTTGCCAATTATCAATCATGACAAGTTTTGCAGATGGTCATATATTGAGATTACATTACCAAATTATCATACTAATGACCCGTTAAATAACCAATTCGTTTCGTTGGGTTCAACTGACATTGAAAGTCAATTGAATAATGAAAGCATTTCTAATAATAATAGCACAATATTTGAAATGTCTAATTTTCAGACAAGAAACAAATCGAGACCAAGTTTGGTTCCTATTGATGAAGAATCTGACATGTCGAGCATTAATAACAGTTCACCTCCACTGTTGTTCGAGGACTATCACCAACAAATTAGTCAAGCAACTAGTACGACTAGCCTAGATGAAGAGTTCAATAAGCATCGATAATGGGACCCATACAATGGATGTCCCTTGAGAATAACATTTGCATTATATTACTTGAAACAAGTAAATTTTAAATTTCTAAATTAATGATAACACTAATTAATGGCGATTGAAATCAAATTTAATACTGACATATACCTTTTTGACTTCAAGCTATTACTAATTTAATAAACAAATAAATAAATCATGTAAGTTCACGCAACCCACAATATCCATCAACTAGAGTGTATGGATTGCTGCGGTTTAAACCCGTAGAAATTGAAGATGACCGTGTGAAATTCCATGCAACATGGTATCTGTACCTTTTATCAGGCTAACAATATGTATAAATTTAGAACTCAAGTGAACGGTCTATTTTCACCAGAAACGCCAAAACAATATGAAATTTTGCGCTAACAGCAACTCAAAACCCAAGTTTTTGTGCAAATTATGCCATCTATGCAAATTGTCCGCCAATAACCTTTAAAGTCGCTAAATTAAATTTAGTTACCGAGAACATATTTTTGGAACTTTACGACTTGCTTCACAAATGAAACTAAGACTCACAAGCCGCGACGTGCTTCTGTTTGTTGACGTTGTGCCAAACACGAGACCCTCGCGGTCCTGCAAACCCCTGTTCCACGGTCTCAAAAATATGTACCAGAGTATTCAACATATGTAACGAAGAAATGAGTGAAGTGGATTCTTTCTTAAGAGAATGCTGATTAGACTACAATAGGAGTGCCGTACAATGTAGAGGTATTGAAACCGTCATTATTACGGCTTTTGTAAACTATCAGAATAGTGCTGGTTCATGTAGTTTGTTGCGCAACAGAACTGTTCTATTTCCTAGAATTGCTCAGGGACAAAATATTTAGTTTGTGGAGCTAAAAAATAGCCAACAAACCCGCGCAATAATATTTAAAAATAGAAACAAACATTCGAATGGATTATGTACCATTACGGACATTAATATGCATGATGAGGGAAATTATTGACACAATATTTGCGAGAAAGTTCTATAAAAAGAAATAAAGTTGAGCGAGATTTGCACGAAACTGGCAAAAATCAGACGGGAGACGAAAAATAGACAGGAAACTCGCATATGTTTACTTCCGTTTCTGATTGAAAACCAGTCATTCTTAGGCGCTACTGTTGACGTTAAGTTAGTCAAACGAGCATGATGCTTTATAATTATTTACGATTTATGCACCTACTTGTAAAATTACGTATGCTTACATCAGGCCACACACCGTCAATCACCGTCTTGGACGGGTTGGAATTTTTCTAAGCCGTCTGGAAAAGTAGTGAGATGAAGAGAGTAAGTACCATACTCGAAATAAATTCCAAATGCGCTTGAGTCGGTTGAATCTGAGTATATTCCCCAACTCTGATTTTTTTATTTTGCCAAGATCGGTATGTTACAGAACACTGTTGACCAGCTTTCTCGTGTTTGTGAAACTGTTGGTGGCCGCATTGTCGATGGGTAAGACGACAAGCACATGGGGATGACACAATACCAAGACTTCTATACTGTTTTTGGTTCAGGGACATGCATGTACATGCATTACTATTTGGTTGCATTAAAAACACAAGCCCGCTTTGGGACAGTAAGCCATTCGTATTTTTAGACATTTGCGTCATGGAACCAAGCTGGAAAACTATAGAAACTGGGGAAAAGCCCAGTGTAAAAATTCAACCTAATCATTACAATTAATTCTTTCGCTATGTTGTTTAAATCCGCTGCTTTCGTAGCTTTAGCTTCCACCGTTTTTGGTGCTTCCGTCCAATTAACCGCTCAAGGTGATGATATCAACACCCCAGTTACCTTCAACAGTAAAGGTTTAACCTTGAACGACGGTTCAGTTGCCACTGTTGACATTGATGAACCATCTGGATTTGCTACCGTTGATGGTAAATACTTATTGATCAGCCCATCTCCAGCCCAAATCGTTTTCGTTGGATCTCAAGGTGAAGCCTCTAAAGATTTCGGTGTTACCGATGGTTTATTTAGAAGTGGTCCTTCCAGTGACAACACCGTTTTCTACGCTTGTCCAGCTGACACTGGTTACGCCGTTTCCAAGGTTAACGCTGACGGCTGTAAGCAAGTTAAATTAGTTGTTGGTGGTGCTTCTCAATCTTCTGCTGCTGCATCTTCTGCTCCAGTTGAATCTTCTGCTGCTCCATCTTCTGCTCCAGCTAAATCTTCTGCTGCTCCATCTTCTGCTCCAGTTTCTTCTGAAGCTAAGCCAACCGGTAACACTTCTACTGTCACTAAATCTTCTACTGTCACTTCTTCCATCGTTTCCTGTGAAGACGAAAAGTGTACTGCTACTCCACCAGAAGTTGTTACCAACAACGGTGCTGGTAACCTTGCTGTCGGTGCTGGTGCCGCCGTCTTAGCTGGTGTCGCTGCTTTATTATAGATGCTCAGTGTATAATGTACCTTATGTTTAGTTTCGAAAATGTTTTAACTTAATGAATTGTGTAACCCAATTTTACTACATTGTAGAAATTTGTTTAGTTTAGTGAGCTGCTTCATGCAACCATCACCAATTTTTTAACCTACATGTCAAGGCATAAAACCCCACATACATGGTGCCCCATTCCTAAACATGTTTTGTGTTTGCTATTCAGAATTGGGATGGCTGATTCACTATTTAGGAACAGTCTGCATCGAATTCCCCCCATAACAGCATTGTCTATTTTGAGAACAATTGCAACCCTGTACGTACATCTTGTATACAATCCCAAATGGTAGTCTCATGCCTCAGCAAGACGTGGAGCGCCAACAATTGCACTCCGCTACTCGGACAAGCTAAACATTTCACAACTCCACATCGAACCTACAGTCTACGAGGGCATGACTGGCCCACCTTCTGTGACAAACCAGCACCAGCCCTAGCCTGTTACCATTTTCGGCCCACCCGAAAAAACCCATGCCAGAAAATGTCCGAACCAGCGATGAATGACGTTGGCAGTCATTGGACCTCAATCACAGCCCCAGTAAATCCGATCGAATCGTCATCTACATAGTTGTCTATACTACCTCGCTTCGCGAAACCTTCGTCAGGGTTGTTTCTACGTTATTTGCACCCTTCTATTCCAGTACTGTGCGCTACCTTTTTCTACTCCTATACTGAGATGGCAGGGGACCACGGGAAAACCCGTGCCGTGGAAAGCCAACAATAATCCCTCATCGGTGCCAACTTTGTTCTATTACAAGAGTCTCACCACCGATGTTAGCTTCACCTGGGTGACTCCTTGAATCATATACAGTAAGGACGTGCTGAGTAACGCCGGAGTCTTTTCCCCCTGGTTCAGAAGCCATCGGTACCGTCGCCAACCATGACCGTATTTGGACTCCACCGTAATGGCGCTAATCGTGCACAAAGTACATCTTTACTGGTTAGTGTCATAAACACGGACTTTAGTCCAATTTACCTTCCGACCTAGAGAACATTCTCTCGATCGTTATAGGTCATCACGACAAATCACTCAAATTTGCACCGAACTAGCCGCTAATCATATTGGCGCCCAAGACTTTCCATCGGTGGAGAATGACCCTTTCTTGGTGTCTTGTAAATATCTCGCGTAAAACGCATACACTTGCCTGTCAGGCATCTGCAGCCGCACCATCAAAAATATCTGTAAAAATTATAGTAGAAATTCGATGACAGTTACCTCTAGACTATAACCGTTATACGCTCACACTTTAGGAGGGTTCTGTTTAGGCATTTGGACCACAACATCGTAATTGGGTGTATTGAGATTACTAAGTGAAGAAAAATCGCGGTTTTCCCCTTCCCTTCGCCTGTGTTACACCGTTGTATGTTTTACACGATCGACATTGTGGTAACTTGTTGTTAGATACCACTGACTGATTCCAATTTCTTTCCATCTAGTGTGACATTTGGCCGTCTGGAGCTTTGCTCGTTGGAATAAGCTCTTTGTTTCAGTTCGTACACTCTGTGTTTGCGCCTGGTGAATTCTGGCACCAAACTCATCAATAACGCTTAACAATGGTGGACTGGCGACCCACGTCGGTAGCTACGTCAATGCCGTATCTACTATCACCGCTCATCGAACTAGCAAAGCGTAGAGAGCACGGTAACCAGGCCGAACTTTTCAAGACTCACCAGCTATACGTGCAAAGAGTGCTTTCTGTGCTGGCATCGTCAGCATCGATAGCATTCTGTGTCGTAGGAATTTACATGTTGCTTGCAATAGACCCAAGAAGATTGATTTTCAGACACCATCTTATTTTCTTTTTGCTCCTGTTTGACCTTTTGAAAGCCATCGTTTTGCTTCTTTACCCAGCAAGAGTGTTGAGCCACGCACGTTCATATAATGATACTACATTTTGCCAGGTAGTGGGGTTCTTCACGGCAGTAGCTATAGAAGGTGCAGATATTGCCATTTTGGCATTCGCTGTCCATACTTACTGCTTAATTTTCAAACCTAATTTACAAACTAGAGTCAAGAATTCAACTAGAACAGAAGGTGGGTTATACAGATACAGGTATTTGGTATATCTATTATCATTTTTATTTCCTTTGGTCATTGCTAGTTTGGCATTTGTCTCTGGTAGAGGGTACAAATCTTTTGTGTGCTGGTGCTACCTTCCACAACGTCCAGTTTGGTACAGATTCGTTCTTAGTTGGGTTCCAAGATACCTTATTCTCATTACCATTATTATCATATACTGTATGGTTTATTTCCATGTTATTCGTGAGTTTAAAGCATTAGGTGGTATGTTCACAACATACCACAGGTCCCACGCAATCCATCCCCATCTTTCACAAGATGAGAAACCAACATTCTTTTCCGCATTGAAGTTCTTTTTTGCTGCAATGAGAGATCACATAGCACCGAAGTTCATCATGCCCGATAACGAAGAATTGAAAAAACAAGAAGAAAGAAAGAAAAAGTTACGTTCAAAAAATCAAAAATTCCAACGAACAACTCAACAAAAAGAAGACGCCGAACTTGAGGACGATGAAGCGACAGAAAACGGCGATCTTGAAGACGATTCAAATCCAAAACCAGAACCAGACCACACAAATGATATACTACACGATCCAGAAATCCATCAACAGAACCTAGAGAACTTCCGTAAACGTCAAAAGATCATCGAAAAACAGATGAAGTCCATTTTCATTTACCCTTTTGCATATTGCTTCATTTGGTTATTTCCCTTCCTCTTGCAATCTACGCAAGTAAACTATGAGGAAAGCCATGGTCCAATCTATTGGTTGAATTGTATGGGTGCCTTTATGCAACCAATCCCAGGGTTTGTTGATACCACGGTGTTTTTCTATCGTGAGCAACCTTGGAAATACACTTCAATGGCTATTTTCAAAAAGGAACATACGGCGAAAATGAATAGCATGGCAAGCCAACCTGGCCGGGAAACTGATGACGAATCATTAAGTACAAGTGCGAGATTAACAAAGAATTCATTAAGTACTGGATTGATCGAGATTCAAAATTATAGACGGTGGAGACGAATATTAAGTTACTTGCGATTCCCATTTTTCAGATTGCCAAATGATGGCACTGTGTCTAAATTGCAAACTCAATACATCCACGATCGGTTACTTCAAGAGAAAAACCAGAGCTTTAACGCGAATACTAGTGCTGGCACCAGTAATGCTCACGACTTCTCTGTATTGCTTTCAGGTGACTTGATTGAAGCAGAATTTAGATCACAAATGGAAAATTTATCACTCAGTTTTGATAACAGATCGCAACAAAGATCCAACCGGAAGGATAGTATAATGTCCTCAGTAAGGTCTCGTCATTTACACCCCGATGATCCGCACTATGTTGATCCACATCAACGGAACTCATTTTCACGAAACCAAAGAAGAGATCTTATTCCAAATACAACAACGTCATCAAACACTAGAAGATCCAACAATACGTCGGCTAGACAATCGATATCGGCGGGTTCCACAGATAACGATATGGATTTCCTACAATTCTTGAAGAGTGGACCTCCATGACCATCACCATGAGCATCATAAATCATCTACACAGCAGTATAATAGTCATATCAACTTTATACTCTATTTATTCTTAATTATACATCACTGGCTCGAGTTATCGATCATTAATACATATATTACACTAGTATACAATCCCATCAAAGGACAGACTCTTTAATCGCTGAAAGTAATGCTAAAGTTTCTTTCCTACTTCTTTCATATAAAGACTTAGTTGGGAATTCAATCTTTCAATTTTCAATCTGGTCAATCTGATCTCATTACTGTAATTGGACTTTAATTGCTGGATTTTATTTTCAATCTCACTGATTTTGTGTTTCATCGTGGTAAATTCCTCCTCTTTTCTTCTTCTTGTTTCAACAATTTTCGCATGGTCTTGTCTTCGAGCGTTCACATCCTGTTGACATTTACTTATCCTTTCAGCAGTTTGTTTTTTGAGTTTTTCAAGTCTGTCAAGATTATACGTATTCTCTCGTTCATGTCTTCCAAGCTGAATCGCAAGTTCTGCTGCTTCTTTTGTTAGATTATCATGGGCATCTTGAATACTATTAAGGTTCGCTAGTGCCTCTTTTTCTGCCAGAAGGATACGACTTATTTCTTCTAACATAGGAAAAAGGTTCTTTAGATCATTCTCCACGGTTTGAATGGACTCTATAGTAATGGTCATATTTGAATTTTTCTCGTTTTTCTCATTGTATTGATTTTGAAGTGTAGTCAATTGTTCTTTCAAATCAGCAATAATTTTATTAAGAATATCGACATCAATTTCCGAGTATCCTCGTAACCGTTCAATTTCCTTGGCCGAATCTGCCGCCAAATATTGTAAATCATCAACTTTTTCGATTAACCTGATTTTTTCTTCTTTATACTGAGTATGGGCTAACGTTAACATTTCCTGGGATTTTTTTAATCGTTTTAATTCCAATTCTAGTTTGGAGTTGTAAGTATTTACTTGCTTTAAAGTTACTCTTTTCGGTTGGGAATCATTGGATTCCAATTTCATCTTCAAATTCTCAAGAGATTGTTTGGTATTTTCATTATCCTGCTGAATTTTTCGAATCTGCTCCACATAGGTCTCTGTTTCCGCCATTAAACCCTCGGCATCTGCTGAATGCTCTTCCAGGAACCTTGCATAGTTTATCACGGCACTTAAAATCCTCCGAATCCTATGTGGTTCTGGTCTCATAATATCAGAAATCGTCAAATCATGCACACCTAATGCAACAAGAAACTTGTGAGTGATTCTATGAAGTATAATCAAATTCAATGCCGGCTTGGTATCATCATCGTCTTCTCGTTCTCCGCCATTAGTTTGGCTATCGGAATTGTAGGCCAAGTTAGTCCTTTTTTCAATATCCTGCGGTGAAATACCAATGAACAGCTCGAGTATATGCTCTAGAGTTTGTCGTATATATACACTGTTGGGTCTGGTGACTAATTCTTCTGTAGCAGGAATATCGATACTTTGTAAACACACAGCTAATTCTTTGGTATCTAGTAGAGGAAAGGCGTCCTGATGCAACGACATGGGAATGTGACGACGATTCACGCCTCCAGATCTGTGTATTGTACTGAGACGTGACATTTTGGCAACAAATGTTTCGTTTGTGATTTATCTATCTAAACTTGAAATCAAAACAATTGTACTACAATTCGCGAGATGTCCGGCACAAATCAAATCGGGTTCCACTTCGCGGTAAACCTACCACGGTGTGATGAGTTGTACCGCCGCGACTGGTACCACGTGACGCTGTCGTCGTGGTAATCTGGGCCCCAGTATTCGGTTAGTCGGTTCTCCAAGTGAACTAAACCTGGGTAGAGTCTTATACTTGAGATATTCTAATTGCTACGGTCTGTGTGGTGCGATGTTGTAAACCAGACGAGTTCACGGCCATGATACTACGCATTGACACATCAATAAGCGGCATATCCGTCATCAATTATGTACATATGGAAATTTGCAGTCTAAATGCCACAAACTAGATTCTTTCTGCTGTCCAAATTGCTCCTCTACAGATTAATTTGATAGCTTCGGTCAAAAGTATGTAAGGAACAGCTTTCTCGGCATCGTGTTCAATTGCTGTGTCTAAATGTTCTAATTCGTCGTCTCTGAAGGTAGATATGTGCTGTTTTAATTCTGCCAACTCTGGTGAAGTCTCGATTTCCCGGGCAATTTGTTTAGGTGTCAACTGGGTCCCAGTAACTTTGTCGTAAATAGGAACGTTGTACTGGTTCATCAATACACGTAATTGTTGGTTATAATGTCCTCCAATCACAGTTTCAACTGCCACTGTACATGCCATTGCAGCTTCCTTACTGAGAGCAGCAGTACTGACCCCAATAGAAAAGGCTCCAAGTTTCCACAATGGTGTTAAAAGTGATGGTCTAACTCTTTTCTCGGTTTGTAAACGGTTGAAGGTGTTGTGATGGTGGATTTCTTGATCCCACATATGCTTTAACACCGGTTTTAGGTGAGGATACTTGTTTGCTAGCACAACATATTGTCCCATATAGATGTAGTTAGCCCCTAATTCTCCGGCTTGATCAACTCTAATCACCCTATCGAGAAATGCTTTTTGTGCATTCGATAATGCACCATATTCCACATCGGACCCATGATACTTCTTGGTTAACTCCTTCTTGCTACTCTCTTTCACAGATGTTGCTAACTTACGAGCAAACGAACGTGATATCATCATTAACCTTCAATTTTTGTTGTAGTTTTCTGTAGTGGCCTGAGAAATTTTGTGAAAGTTGCACCATAAAAAATCAAGAGTTTGGTATAGGACTTTTATTGATGTTATAAAACTTAATGAACAAAAAATGAAGATACAAACGTGACGTCTCACTCCATAATTTTGAATGAACTTATAATCTTTAACATGGAAATTCCAATATCATAAGGGATCTCTTGTGTGTCCCTTGAATTAGTCACAGGTTTGAATTCATTAGATGCGATTTTCAAATGATGGAAGTACTTATTGGGTACATCTTTAATAATTAGCCATTCGACTGGAAAAATACCTTTCCACCTAGATTTTTCTACCCAAATATCACTTGTGCTTGCAAAATCGACATTGCTCTTCATTTCACAAACTCCACTAAATTTTCCCGATCCATTCACACTGAAGAAAAGGAATATTTTTCCTTCAGGTTTCAATTCATTGTAAGCTAGATTCAACCGTTTGTTTCCTAAATCCGTCGATGCCCAAATTGAATGGACTAATGAAGCATTGATGTCGAGGATATTTAGAGATTTGATGACGAAGAACTTTGAATTTTTTGGAACAGTAAATTGACCACCCATAAAATTTGTGAATCTATAATTGATTTGAGGGTGACATTTTTCTCCCTGGTCTGATTTATGTGGTTTTGTATAACTTGAACTTGGTGTTGAATACTCCAATTGTGCTGGACTTGGTGAAAAACTCTCCTGATTAGGGACGTATTGGAACGAACAATTCGATGGACCTGATTGAAAGGAAGTGAATGAATAGTTAGAATTGGAAGAGTTGTTCACGGGGATTGAAAAGCTTTGTTTGACGCTACTGTAGGGAATAGGGTCGAATGGATCGTTCAAAATATCAAATGCTAAAGAGTCTTGAGAAGTTGCAACTGAAGCGGACGAAAGAGATTGCCGGTCACTTTTGAAACTAGACGACCAGATATTTTGATATGTTATAGAGCCAGATGCCGGTAGAGATGAGAGTGACTCCACGGTTAACAATGATCGTGGGGTAATTAACTTAGAGTTTTCAAGTACATGATCATTATTGTCCTTGAAAGTAATGTAGTTATTGTCAGCTAAAATGTTCGAAGTCATATTTTACCAAAGATTTACAGTACAGTAACGATGGAAAAACGCTTCCTTTTATATTAAAGTCTAGTGATATTTATATGACCAAAATTGTCGCAATTATTTGTTGCAACAAATTTGTTGCAAAAAACACAACTCACGCTGAAACACATAATTGCCGAGGGGCGTACCTTGTTTTGACCAGAGAACCTTGGTCTGCTACTGCGAAAGAATACATGACCAGTTTGAACGGGTTCGATCGGGGAATAATTGGCCATGTTGGCTGGTTCCATTTTGCCATGCTTAGTAAAAACGAAAAACGACCGTCAAAAGCCTTCTCAGACATTCACCCCAGTCAATTTGTCGTTTACCAGTTTATGGATGCACTAGCTGTCTTCAGTTCCATGCATTCAATTACAGTATAGGAGACATCTCCACGGCATTAGTTTTGCGTTCGTCTAGATAGTTTTAAAACACCTATGTTGCAAACGTTACAAAATCCCACACCACTGTACAAACTATCCGGCCACACATGTTACACTCTACAGATATTACAGCGTATGACGATGATACAATGAAGTAAGCACCATGCCCACTTCTGGTGAAACTACTACGTGAAACATAGTACCACATTTCGGTAGCGCCATATTTGGGATGAGATTGTGTTTTACTGCGCAGGACTGGTGTTATTGTGTAATGGGCCTAGGATTCTTCCTGTACTATTTTATTGGCATTAGACGTTGGTTACCCTGTTATCTATGACGGACAAGGTCAAGTTGTTTGATCAGGACGTGGATGTGTCGAAAGTAAATTTTTTGGTGATACGCAACTGGATTGCTACCACTATAAATGAGATTATTCCCGATGATGAGATCATCATCGACTATATATGCGAGCTTTTAACAGGTGAAGGCACCAAACCTGATATACGAGCCATTCAAACACATCTTGTTAGTTTTATTGGCGAGAACGAAGCAAAGAAGTTTTGCCGTAGTTTGTGGAAGTTGTTGCTTAGTGCCCAGACAGACAAAGATGGGATTCCACCAGAGTTGATAGAGCAACAAAAAATTACCACCAAAGTAGAAAATAAAGAACCAGAGAGCAATGCAGGAACCACGACGGAAACATCTCAGCAACCTCATCGCCACGAGCCCCGCAACAGGGGTGATCGTCGCGAACGGTACAGTAGAAATGATAGACACAACCGGTACGACCGACCACAAAGGGGAAGGAGAGAAGTCCGAGATAGAAGAGACAAATACAATTCTTCCGAGAAGTACCGTTCGCATCGCGTTCACGACGAACTGGACCCTAATGTCGACTCCGGCAAGCACGCCTCTGACAGACAAGATAGACAGGACAGCCAGAACCAGGTAACAGGACGACCTGACGGCAGGGGCAAATACAATGCCGACCGTAGACCGTCTAAGTGGAACCGCACTGATACCAGAAGTGATGTAGGCACCACTCGATCCAGGTCGAGATCCAGGTCCAGGTCGACGGAATCCTCGCTACGAAGAGAAAGAAGTAAAAGTCCCAAAAGGTGACCAAATTAAAAATTAAAAGCACCATTGTATAGTAAACGACACAGAAAACACAACCATAACAACCATACAAACAACTACCTTCATTTGGTGGGTGTATTTTGAACTCTTTAAACCCTTGGTGTAGAGCACCTGCATCCAATACGGTCGAATGACGCATATCTATCAACGAAGAACACAATTAAAGAAAATCACACTGTAGCACACTTATACACGAAAACATGTCATACCAACCTGAAAGTGATGGTGGTCACCATCATAATCATCACCACCACCACAAGTCTGGTGGTAACCAGCACGCTCCAGTACCATCCGGTGGAGATGTCGACCCCAACATAAACCCGAATAATAGAATTGGAAAGTATCAAGTGATAAAAACCCTAGGAGAAGGGTCGTTTGGTAAGGTTAAATTGGCGCAGCATTTAGTGACGGGTCAAAGAGTTGCATTGAAGATTATCAACCGGAAGACCTTGGCCAAAAGTGACATGCAAGGTAGAGTTGAAAGAGAAATCTCATACTTGAGGTTGTTGAGACATCCTCATATCATCAAGTTGTACGATGTCATCAAGTCGAAGGACGAGATTATTATGGTCATTGAATATGCTGGAAAGGAATTATTTGACTATATTGTCCAAAGAGGAAAAATGCCTGAGGATGAAGCAAGAAGATTCTTCCAGCAGATTATTGCCGCAGTAGAATACTGTCACCGTCACAAAATTGTACACAGAGACTTGAAACCGGAGAATTTGTTGTTGGACGACAAATTGAACGTGAAAATTGCAGATTTTGGGTTGTCCAACATCATGACAGATGGTAACTTTTTAAAGACTTCCTGTGGATCACCAAATTATGCCGCACCTGAAGTCATTTCTGGGAAGTTGTATGCTGGTCCAGAAGTCGACGTTTGGTCGTCGGGTGTTATTCTTTACGTTATGTTGTGTGGAAGATTGCCGTTTGACGACGATTTCATTCCCGCATTGTTCAAGAAAATTAGTAATGGGGTCTACACTTTGCCAAACTACCTTTCGCCAGGCGCTAAGAACCTTTTGACAAGAATGTTGGTTGTGAACCCATTGAACAGAATTACCATTCACGAAATCATGGAAGACGAATGGTTCAAACAGGGCATGGCTGATTACTTATTATTACCAGATTTGTCTAAAACTCAAAATAATAAGATTGAAATCGATGAAGATGTCGTGTCGGCCTTGACCATGACTATGGGCTACGATCGTGATGAGATTCTCAACGTTATTGGAAAGTGTAATTCATGTGACCAACCTCAAAAACAGTCCAACGAAATTCTAGATGCGTATCTTTTGATGAAGGAAAACCATCCATTAGTCAGAGATATGAAGAAATCCAAAAAGGAAAACGATTCATACTACCAGTCTTCACCTACCCCAACTTTTATTCCAAATTCAACCAGTAATGCCCCAGGTGTTCAACAGTCGTTAACATACCAGACTTTGGCAACCGTGCCAGATTTATCTACATTACCTAACTCAACAATTGCTATATTGCCGTCTTCATTACCATCTATACACAGAGCATTTATGATGGAATCCAACAGCCAGACACAAATAAATCCCGTCAGCAGTAAGAAACTGAAAACAAGATGGCATTTTGGGATCAGGTCGAGGTCGTATCCATTGGATGTGATGGGTGAAATCTATAGAGCAATCAAAAACTTAGGGGCTGAATGGGCCAAGCCAACTGAGGAAGAGTTGTGGACCATTAGAGTGAGATGGAAATACGACAATACCGAAACAAACGCACCAAATATGATGAAGATGCAAATCCAATTGTTCCAATTAGAACCAAACAATTATTTGGTTGACTTCAAGTTCGATGGGTGGGAATCACCTGATGACGATAGCCAACCAAGTTTACAGAAGGATTTAGACGAAATGTCCAGTTTCAGTGCCTATCCATTCTTGCATTTGGCTACAAGATTGATTATGGAATTAGCCGTCAACAGTCAGAACAGCTAGACGAAATGTTAGAATAGCTGAACGAAAACTTCCAACATGACTTTGTAAACCAAGACCGATTATTTAGGCACAATTGTATAGTATAAGAGATAAAGCGTAGAGAATGATGTTTAATGGAAGGGCTGTAAGACAAAGCACATCAGTTAAGGAAAGCCAGTTCTGGATACTGATTCTACTCGATCATTACACAAGCTAATAAGGACAAACTAACTTGCAAAGATTAGCTAAAAGCTGTTTTAAGACTTTTAGGCAGTATTAGAAAAAAGTCCCAGAAGCTAGAGACGGATCAAGAAACGAATTTGACAAGTACACGGTAGTAACAACGACCAAAACAGGAGCGTTACGGTATACGTTCTACAGACCTGAACTGCTCAGGGAATGAACTAAACAAGTATTGCCCTGTGGAGCTACCACGCGAAACGAGCATTTAGGGTTTCTTCCACAAACGCAAAAACAGAAGAGTTAAGAATAGCCATTGCCGAATGTAGAATTGAAAAAAAAACAATCAGTGCTACAGACAACCACGCTGAGCATTACAACAGTCACACAGTATACTAGACCAGTAAACCACAGTTTATAGCTTGTAGTAGTCAGTCCCACCTGTCAAAAATGCTGCGCTCATTGCAGGACAGGGGTGTACGATAAAACGTCATTGTGTAGGTCCAGCTCAACACCAAGTGGGCAATATTAACTAACTCTTGCTACGACTACACATCTGCTATACTACGCTGAGCACCGAGTATGGTTTTGTGGTGCCCGGGATCCAGACGACATCGCACATATTTTGATTTTCATTTATCACATCTAAACCTCCTTCCTAAATGGGCTAAAGTACCTATATTTGTAAACATTGTCAATTAACTAATGTATAGGAGCCATACATTTGCGGTACAGTATAGGTGAGGAACAAAGTGCAAATGTCCAACGAACAAATCTCTACTTGAAATTAGTTAATTGTTTGGTAAATTCTTTTCTCATTCCGTGGATTTAGTGCCGATTTACAGCAGTTTTTTTCCCTGTGGTCGTGATAGTAAATTGTAACGGTTCTTTCTGCTGTTGTCATGATTTGTATTGATTTGCAGTCCTGCAATAGCGAAGAGTCTGCTCACAACAAAATCCGGCTAAATGAAGCCATTAAATATATCTTCAAGTCCAAGCGGGCAACGGTGCTAACAGGAGCTGGGATCTCCTGTAATGCTGGGATTCCCGATTTCAGGTCGGTTGACGGTCTTTACAACCTTGTTAAGAAAAAATTCCCCAACCTCAAGTCCATCGTGAAAGGTCAGGACCTTTTTGACATTTCGTTATTCCGGAACGAGGTGTCGTTAGCAGTGTTTTGTACGTTCATGGAGTCGTTGTACAACTCGACTCTCGCAGCCAAGCCAACCGAGACCCACAAGTTCATCAAGATCTTGAAAGACAGAAATAAATTATTGCGGTGCTACACTCAAAATATCGATTCTTTGGAGAAATTGACCAACTTGAATGTTGGTATAAATATCCACAGTTTCGACAGTGGAACATTTAATCAGAACTGGAAGAGTTTGGATGTCGTTCAGTTACACGGAAACCTTCACAAATTGTCTTGCACGTCATGCTTTTCCGGGTTTGATTGGACAGATGAGTACCAGAACTTGTTAAGTAACGGAACCAATCCAGAATGTGCTAACTGTTACGCTAAGTATGAAGAGAGATTGTATTCCGGTAAGCGGTTAACAGGAAATATTGGGATGTTGAGACCCGATATTGTGTTGTACGGAGAAAACCATCCTCAGTCAGAAATATTAGCCCAGGGTTTGAATACCGATTTGAAATCGAAGCCTGACCTTTTAATCATCATGGGGACGTCGTTGAAAGTGGACGGAGTGAAAAAACTAGTGAAATCTTTGGCAAATTCTGTTCACGATAAAGGTGGAAAAGTGGTATTTGTGAACAAGACTCCGTTGTCCAAAATGTGGGAAAACTACATTGACTACGAGATCTTATGTGACTGCGACGAATTTGTAAGAATCATGAAAGTCCAAGTGCCAGATATGTTTTTAACCCAAGAACAATTGGACTCCAAAAAATTGAAGAATGGATTCAACGATGATTTACAAGGTGGAATCAAACAAGAAAAGAGCAAGATAAAATCGGAGAATTCCAGTATAGAGAAACAAGTACCAAAAGTTAAGCTAGAAAAGGATGCAACCCGCAAAATAAAAGCAGAACCCAAAACTAAATCGAAAACTTCAAAATCAGATAAAGTATCGGTGTCGCAAAATTCCAACACCAAAACCAACCAGCTCAAACAAGAGTCTGATAACATACTAACACCGCCTACCACCCCCACAAAGAGAAAAAGACCATCGTTACAACGAAAGCCAGCGAAGAAAGTGAAAACAGAGTATGATTTACCGTCACCCTCAGCAAGTTTTTCAGAAGACACTAGTCTCCAAATTAAACAGGAGTACAAATCTAATCCGTTTACAACGAATGACGCATTGCCATTGCAAACGTTGACGAAGTCGCAACTCAACTCCATCAAGATTCCTAAGAAATCCCAAAATGACACCCAGACCAAACAACTTGCTACAACAAATTGATACCTGCCACGATTGGGCCAGATTTAGTGTATATTAGTGTATATTAGCCGTTACATTGCCGTTAATGAAGATACAATTTTGCTATATTTAAGACTTGTTGTTACTGTAGTGGGAAACTTTGATGGTAGCGCACCCGAAATCGGTTATGTATACGAAATAGGAATTTCAACTGTTATAATATTAGTGTTGGCGATAGTGGTTTATGGAGCAAGTTTCCAGTTTTCTAGAGAGCGTACTAACGAATGATACCAATAATGAGGAATTCATGTTCAAGAACCGACATGTGACCAAAAATGACGAGATGTCTGGGCCCAATGCTGAATCGGATGAAAAGTCTGGGGAATCCACATCACCAGTACTGACCAGCTCAAAACTGAAGAATACCAACACAAAAGAAGACGTCTCCAATTCAAGCATTGAAGTTAAACATCCCGATGCGACAAACCGCAAGAGATTCTCCGAAATTGATTTTACAACGTTCTTTGCTGCTTCAGCTAAACACCATGATGATAATCAAGATAAGAAAAACGTACCATTGTCGGGGACAGTTATTACCGATAGGTTATTTGAGAAGTTTTTATCGGTTGTAGCGCCAATAAATGACTCAGATGTCGAGTTGACCGATGTTCTTAAACGAAGATTGGAGCTGCAAAAACTGAGGCCGCAATTGTCGTACAACACCATGTCCAAGAACTCTACCAATTTAAACGCACGGTTATCTTCGACGTTTGTGATGTTTGATAACATCACCGACTTTTTCAACTGGGAAAATCCATCTTTTACTATCGGGATTCAATTGGTAGCAACCCATTGTGTGTTGAATCCGTACTTAATATCAGTACTTCCTTGTATTGCAGTCCTTGGGAACTATCTCATCCCTTCATATTTACAAGTGTATCCTCCTGATAAGTCTTTTTCCACGTATCTTGAATCCAACCCTATTCCATCGTACAATCCATTGGAGAAGTATGAATTGCCACATCCGGTGAATCAGTACTCTCGCGAATTCTTTATGAACTTAACAGACATGCAAAACCATCAGACAGATTACGTAGCTGTGTGGGACTTTATGGTGTGGTTAACTACTGATTATTTGTATTTCAAAAATGAGCCAATTAGTGCACTTGTGTATTTGGGGCTAGTAATGATGATTTTATTCAACTTACTAGTTCTTCCTAGGTTGGTTCCGTTTATTTTAGCAAGGTTTTACATTGTCCAGTTTTTCATCATTGTCCAAATTTGGTTGATTCCAATATTGCTTCATCCTGAAATACGGACAATCATTATGGAGTCTCTTTGTAAAGAAGAAACAAGGTTAAATACGCAGAACGTAATTAACCGAATTGAGCTGTATTTGTGCTCCTTCCTTGTTCGATCAGATGATAAGTGTCAAATTAAAGATATTGAAGACTTGGATGCACGAGAGGTTGAAATATTCGAATTACATAGACTTGACCCTGATACCAAGATTTGGAACTTGGAAGGTTTTTCGACTACAACTTATACTATGAATAATTCCATTCGGAGAGCAAATGAAGAATTGAGTCATTTGGATATGCCAGAAGAAGAGAAACCATATTTCCACGTTAACGAGAAGATTGCAATGGATGAAATAGAACCACCCCTAAACTGGAAATTCATCGAAGACAAATGGGTATTGGACTTAAAAGTAAATGAATGGGTACAGAACAACTTGATATTCGACTTAGTCTCCGTCGACGATGACGAGAAATGGGTATATGATTACATTGATGATAATGAAAATGATGGAAGTCGGCCAATCTATCGAAGAAGAAGATGGATCAGAAATTGTCGGAGACAAACATACAAGGATAAAGAGGAAAAAGAACACAAGGCATTAGCATCTGGTTGGGAGTTTTGAGTAGTAAGGAGATATATTTAATGAGTAATCTATGTACAATAAACGAAATAAAAATGCAGTTAGTTCCCTAAAAAGTCCATTAAGTTTAGCGAATTCAAACCTTTGTTGGTTTCCTTCTGTTTATTTTCCAACATCGCTGATAGACTATTTTTCTTCCTCTTTTTAGACCTTTCCTTTGCCTTGTTGGGTTTTGTAACTTTGTCATTTTCCTTTGGTTCTGGCGTCCATTCTGCTTTGAATGTTGAAGGCTTTACTTTATAGTTTTTTAAAGAGTAATCTCGAGTTTTGAACTTGCATTTGCTACATTTAATCTGAAGATATCGTTTGGCAGATTCTGGAACACTATCAGTGTCAGATGTTGGGTGGGTGGTCACGTTAATCGTAGTCGCATGTACTTTTTTTGTCTTATTTTTCTGCTTCAATTTTGGAAACACTATTTTAATACTCATATTCAAACCTGGAATTAAAAGATTTCCACAATTGTTGCAGATCTTGTAATCTAAACTTGGAGGAAGATTGATAGATTTTTCATCATTGAAACATGTTAAGGCTTTAGTGTATTTATGTGTCAACGGATATAATGGAGCTGAGTGTACCAACTCATAGAGATGCAAACTGGTGATTTGGTTGGGTCTGAGCCCTTTGTCTTTCTCCATGCTTATTTATCATCAAGTTGTGATGAGGATGTGTTTTAACGGTCAAAATGGTAGCGCCCCAAAAATCTGTTTAAGCCTAAGAGACTTTGATTTTTGATACTTCGTGGCAGTCCAGTTCGATGTTTGGTATATTAGTGTATTGCTTGGATAAATCATTTTACTCTAGACGTTGTGTTCTGTGTAAAGTCGTATCAGTTTAGATATTAATCTTTCTCAATAATAAATGCAAGATCTTCCACATTTGTAACAATTTTTATAAAGAAGTAATATACTACGATTAAATATAGCTGACGCCGAAGTTAACCCATCAATATAATTAAAGATATAACCAAAAGGCAATACCAAATAGGGGCCAGTATTTCAAGCCATATGGTAGGGAAAGGTTAATTTTAGGGAATGTTTTGCTTAATCAGGTATTAAGAGGATAATTTTACTGTGAAGTATAATACACACAGAGGTACTTAGTTTTGAACCATTCAATGTTTTGCTTGATGAAGATTTCACAAGAATATGAACCTTCGTCTGCTATATTGAATGGCAAAAGCAAAGCATCAAATTATGGAGCACTGATAATACGAGAGTGCATACATATTCAACTAAGACTAGAAGTCGAGACTAATTCAGTTCACCTACATACCAAGAACTGAGACACATGACTGATAAGATACACAAATCGCAATCTACAAGATGAATACACCGTTAGCAAATATGAGGCAAAACTCTGTAGTAAAGTACGAGTAGCAACACCATCTGTATGGTCGACGCGTGATAATGCGGTTAATACGCATGCGCGACACAGTACATATATTTAACTATGAATAATCAATCAGATGTTGCAACAGAAACAAAACAACTAAAACTTTTATTGACAACGTGTTCTACCTGGGCAAATGTCGTAAAAAAGGTTTGAACGTTAGATTGCCCAAATTAAACTTGATCCTCCGAACACGCAAAAAAAGCTCTTGAGCCAATGATTGTCAGAAAAGGAAAATATACATATGGCCACAAACACAATGATAGCTACTGCGGGTGCACTCTGCTGAGTCCAGATACCTCTGTTGTCTAGTCCAATTGGATTGGAACACCAAAACTATCATTTCCGTATCGGATCATGGGGCTTTGTCCGGTATTTTGAACACTGCATTTGGTAAAGTCTCGGTTCTGCCAAGGTGGACAATGAGGGATGCAACACCCGACCAGAATAACCTCTGACACAATTAACTTATAGGATAGCGACTTTTCGTTGTAAATTCAGAATATTCAACACGGCTGTAATGTTGACTATGTTTAATTCCCAACTGGGACATTAAGTACAAACAAAAAAAAGGGTAGAACTATAGAGCATCTGGACCCGATAAAATTGAAGTCAGGGTTCCAGCTACACACCACGCGAGGCGCATATAGATCCACCAAGACTTTCCTCCATAGTTGTGAAACAGCTGAGATCTAGGACCACTTGTACAGAAGTGCAGTACAATTCATATCTCTATTTTTTGAACAATAGACTGTATACTTGTACGAGTACATAGGGAGCAAAATGAGCAAAATAGACACGTCGATCTTGGTGCGACAAACCAGCCAGCACTTCAGCAAGCACACAAGTACTGGAGCTCTGAGATTCGGACCGTGGCGCACTTCTGTTTACCGATCAGCCCCCCCCGATAAGTCCATTTTCTTGACACCAGACATTGAAATCCGATATGTGCGAAAGACCTGTCGGTACCTTAATTTGACAGCCAATTACAATGCAGAGAAACTTGATTACTGTCCGATCCGGAAAAATCACCACAAAAACGATGCCCTGGTGGTATGAGTTTTGTAGAACCACAACAGCATCACGCTACCACCAGGCCAGGCAACCATGCCACCAGTACCACACTACCATTAGCTAAACCAATAAACCCAGATTCTCCCATTATCTAACAATGTAGTACGATTTAAGGGCTTTAACCGTTTATCGGCCGTCTCATCACTGTAGCCTGTAGGGAGGACGCGGGGCGGTGGCCACACCGTGTTATTTGGGTGCTTCCCTCCCAGAATTATCTTGTACCGATTTTCGGACTGCAACATATCCAATCAATAGTGAGAAATTTGTCATTCACAGATAACATATAATACTCCAGATCCAGGGTGGGACTCATACCATATTAGTGCCACCATACTATTTACCTACAATCATAACACAATAGTCGTATATATACGTCTGCTACTACCATCCTACACTGTCTCACACTACTGCCACTGCCGTACTGTGCTCATTCCTATACCTTAACTTACTGCTAACTGGTCTTTGAGAGACTTCATTTGTACTAGCATATTTACTTGCATTCTGAGTACTACCAGTACTTTCCAGTGCCCAGCATACTATTCGTACTGTGTTTCACTAATGATCAAGAAAATTGACGCAAAGAGACAGACCCTTGTGGTGCCGCAGGCCCAAGGAGGAAAAGTGTTAAAATCGTGTGTTCGTTGTCGCCAACACAAAACCAAGTGTGATGCCGAGAAGACCAATCCATTGGCGTGCTCCAATTGCTCGAAGAGAAACATTCAATGTACCCTTGACATCATCATCAAAAAGTCCGATCGGTCGCATCAAGAGTTGGTGGAAAAGTTGACCGTTGATATCTCGTACTTCAAAACTAAACTCGATGGGTTGATTGACAGAAACAATATGCTTTTTAACTCGCTTGCGAAAAAAAATAAGGTGTTCGCAAATATCATCACTAACAATGCTATCGCATACACACCAGAGGTGTCAGTGATTGAGGACGCAATTCCACTAGACGAATCGTTGCCAATTACTCCCCAACCCATAAACGATGCATATTTTGTCTGCGATGCAAACAAGTCCGTTCCACCATTTTCGATTCTGATCGATGAAGCTCATGTTTTGTTAAAGAACTACGAGTTGCATTTCAACAAGTATTTGCCTATTTTCCCTGAAGATTTCTTCAACACCATCAACTTTTTAACTTTCATCCAAGAAAATGGATTGCTTTTCTGGTGTATTATGCTCATCTCATACCT
Source organism: Suzukiozyma palmioleophila (assembly GCA_030560805.1). NCBI lineage: Eukaryota > Fungi > Ascomycota > Pichiomycetes > Serinales > Debaryomycetaceae > Suzukiozyma > Suzukiozyma palmioleophila. The sequence continues at coordinate 345,846 of JAKTVY010000008.1, forward strand.
CAATGACCCACTTAAAAACTCACACAAACAATACTTGCATTTATCAGCGCATATCCAAAGCTTGGTCGTGGAGAAATGCTGGTTGACAACTCCAAGATCTGTCTATACTGTCAGTGCGTTATTGATTTTGACAACTTGGCCATTGCCTAATAACAAGCTGAAAATCTCGGATAATTTGGCCGTCAAATTCACTAGCATCACGAAATCGTTATCCTACCAGTTTGGATTACACAAGTTGGAGTTCATTAACGAGTTTTCGCACGGTACAACGATTTCCGTTTCTAACGATGTCAATCTTAATAACTTGATCAGAGAGAGAATATACAAATTCATTAATATAAACAGCAACTTTTGGTTGATCTGTTTGGGTTTGTCAAACAATGCCTATAATGGTTTCAATCAAGATTACATCATTAACAGGGCTACCAACGTTGACATCAAATCTCCTAAAAATGATTCGGATCACTATATCAACTCATTATTGAAAGTTTCTACAATCCAATCTAAATTGAATGAGAATATGAATGATTTGATTGGAAATTCAGATATCCGTCACTTATTACCAAACCAGGTTAACATATCACAATTAATCAACTTGAATATGTTTGAAGTTATCCTTGACGATTTCAGATCCAACAATCCGTTGATCAACCTTTCAATTGAGTATTCCAAGTTACAGGTTTTCGTCTACGCATTCGCACCTCATAGTGTAACAATCGGAGAATACAAACAATTCATTGCAAAGATTTTAATAAGTTGTTTTAAAATCTTACATTATGTTGAGAATTTTTCTATGAACCAGCTTCCAATTCATTACAGATTTCCAGTTGAGTTAGTTGCAATGATCTTGATAAGAATTTTCAAGTCTCCAATCTTGAGTTCATTGAAAGATTATGAAATAATCAAACAAAAATTTAACAGATTGGTGAAGCTTTTGACAGTAGAAAATTGGCTGTTTATGAATGACAAGTTGTTCAAGATTCTCAAAAAGTTTGACAATGTGGACAATATGTTCATCGCTAATAAGGCAGAATCTTTCTTTTTGGTTAGTAAGATGAAAAATTATTTGGTGTCGAGCTTGAACTATGAATTGATCTGGTTAATTTATGAAAATGAAAATAATAGTGATGCGAAGACCAGACCACAGCCTGATTTGTCAATATATGGTGCCAATAAGGAAGTCTTAGACTACATCCAGAAGAACGAATCAATCTTCGAAGTTGCATAGTAAAGTGAGGATTTCACTTTCAAATAATGAGTTAACGATGTTGTAGGGTATTTTTAGCATTTAATACAATAAGGGAATCAAACGGGATATTTTATTAATCTATGTAAAATGTAGAGCTTAATTATCGATCCATTCAACCTTCAACTTCTTGTCAGCAACAAAAGGTTTGGTAGCAACATAAATGGCAAACAATATGGCAATGGTTATCATTAGTTTAACTCTATCAAAATGCACACTCAAAAGATCAAACGACAACGATGGCTGCACAGTAGTACAAAAACAATTTGCGTCATTGACATAACAAACAACAGATGTTGACTCAAAACTGGTTGGTCTACTTAGCACAACACCATCCTTTGTGTTTAATTGATACTTGTGGTTGAGAACTGCCATATTATTTTGTGGAATGTCTGGAACGTAAGGACTCATTCTGAAATCACTCATCATGTCTTCATTGGTGATTTGTCTATCGTCGACCCTTCTACTGTTGAGTACATACTTTGGAATTTCCACCATCGCACCAGAGTCAGTGACAGCAACAATGGACTTCAATGTGATACCAAAATTTGAGTGAGTGGAGCCCAAGGTGACAATTCTTTCAGGATAAATGAACGATTTCTTGGTGTAGCTATCAATGGTAGAGTTAGATTCAAATACAGACACGAAATCATCATTCTTAGCAATAGATTTTTTAGAATCAAATAAATCAATCACATTGATTCTTTGTTCAAATTTAGGTGAGTTAACAAAGTATGAGTATATTATCCAATTATCGTCTTTGACAAGATTTACGGATTCAAAATCAATATTTTCATTGGCCTGGGATTCTTTGAACAATACGTTACCTGTAATACCATCAATAATGTAAAGATTTAACCAATTCTCAGAACTTCTGGTAACAATGGTGATAGTGTTTGGATTCAAATATTTGTACAAAACGGATTTGTTAGCCAATGAAATCCCTATTGATGCTGTAGGATGATTGTGCGATCTTCCAATAACATTTATAATTTCTTCATCTTTTCTAGTAAATGACCAAGTTCTCAAAGACAATGCTGAAGATGGCGAAAACTTGTTACCATAAACAGAGTTTGATCTTCTGTCAACAAAATAGACGTCCTCAGTAACGTCAATTTCGTTGAAATCAAATAATTTGTAACGCTCACCTTGCTGGATTGCTAACCGTGAGTGACCAACACGGTCATCACTTGTTAATTTTATCACAGGTGAAATTTCTTGAACTGCACTAATCACACTTCCATCTCTTGAATCTATCAAAATCAATTGTGAGGCAGTTACTGCAAGTACATTGCCGTTGTATTCAAAAACATCTGTAAAATCAACAACAGGAACCTCCCAAAGTAATTTCCCAGTAGCACTGTTAATACCTGTAATGGCAGTATTTGCAGTATTGTAAAAAACCAACAACTTGGCAAAACCAAAGTCGTTATTGAAACTTGTCTTGGAAGCTGATTTCTCGCCAAAAGCAAACTGCACAACGACCTTTCCCAACTCTGAGAGATGTCTCTTAACTCTGTGAACCCATCTTATGATTATCAAGCCATAGTGAGAGTCTTCCAATAAATGATGGACTTTTTCAATAGTTTCTTCTGATTCGGGGAATTCCATAAGGAAACTATGCAGAGAAAATGCAAAATGAGGTGGTGTTGTACCCTTAATGGCAGTACCGTCCATCAAGTTTGTCTTTTTTACGTTCAAATCAGAATCTATTGTAATTAAAGTTAAGTTTTCTGTAATGTAGTCATCTCCTACAGCATGAGTTTTGACATGCTTGATGCTTTCTGGGGAATTGGTGGCCAAGTAGTCTGTCAAATCATAAATATGCTTCAATTTCTCTTCGGAAACAATGAGATATGTACTGAGACCATAGTTCAGTAAAGTGACTTTAGAAGCTTGTTTGAATGGAATCTCATGAGAAAGTACAAATTCGCCATTCTTGAGAGAATACAATGACACAGAGGTCGTACCAACTGTGTAAACATGGGCAGGATCAATTACTTTACCATTCAAGAGAGAAGCGTCGGCTTTAACTAAATCAAAAATTTCTCCGTTCCAAATGTAGACCCTTTTTGACTTTGTGAATAGAACCCCATGGTTCAACGAGACTGGAATTTCATTGAACTCGGAAGATGAAAGCACCTGTAAATCCATTGAAAGAACGTAGACACGACTGTTTGCTATCAAAATTCCTTTTCCATCGATTTGGTTGATATAAATCTTGTCCAATTGTGGGAAGCTCTCTGTTCCCAAGAACTGGGTAATTTGGCCCGACCTGTCAACGAACACAATTGTATTTTGTGTTTGCATAAGAGCTCCACCATTGAAGAAGTCAGCAGTATTTACGACTTTATCAGAGCCAACGTGTGAAGACAAATCTACTATATCATTGACGACTCCGGACTTTACGTCGACAGTAACCATTAAGTTAGCATCTTTAGAATGGTGGAAGAGATACACAGACGACTTTGTGACTGCGAAATTATCAACAGAAACAGGCAACGAGTCAATGTCAAGCGCCCATACCATAGAATTGTTGTGTTTTAAATCAACTTTACCAAATTGGTGTTGATTTATAGTCCCAATTAACTCTCCATCCACGATCTGATAATTCGAAGGATTGAAACTGTAGCGGATTAGTTCCAGCTTGAAAGCTTCTTCCACCAACACAGCTAAAGAGAGCCCACTTAGTAGAGCAAAAATGGTGAACAATTGGCCAAATCTCATGCTGAACATACGGCTCTGCCACTAGACCAGGAGTTTAAAATATCGTATATTTTAAAATAATATGGAACGTGAGGATAATGGTCCGGCCTAGATATGGACCAAGAACGGCCAATCATCTGCGTAGGGTCGCGGTGAAGTTAGCGAGAAATCGGCCCAAAATTACTTCCAGCGCAGCGGCATTTTGCGGGCCAAAAAACTGTGGCTTTACTTCATGTAAGCATGTTCCAGTCTAGAGCAATTACAGCTTACAATTCACGGAATATTCCATTCTACCTTTAACAATTTCCCAAATAGTTAGCTGAAATACCCACAACCCTTGTTACATATATATATTCCTCTTGCCCATTGTAGAATGTTTTCCCTTAAAAGTTTTTTTACTTTTCTGCAACTTTTGTTTGCAACCCGGGTAGGATAACCACACATCAGGAACTTCTTTCAATAATAAAATACATCTTGGAAATCATTTATAATTCAAACCTAGACTTGATTTAGACAGTAATGTTAGGTTTGGAACCGAGATCTGTTTTTTTTCTTGGTGGGACTTGAACAAAATGGATTCTAAACCTCATATTTATCTAGTTACTTCACTAGACATCAATACTGATATAAATATCTTGTCAGTTTTGCAACTGTCTTAGGCTTGTCTACTACCTAGTTTCTTGAGGAATATGCTGACCGTAGCTAGGTGTATACTTGAAAGTTAAAAAGCAAGTTGTCCGCCATTTTTCTAATGGAATAAACGGGGTACCCCAGAACACTCCAGATCTCATTGCTGTTGTATTTTGGTTGTAGCTTTTGTTGTTGTTGATTATGTGCTCACTTTAGTTTAGTCTCATTAAAGTCTTGGTGCAAGTCGCGAAAACACTCATAATCAAAATATTTAGTCTTGAAAGAAGACCTCAACCCTGACTCGATTTGAATGTTGCTGAAGAAACGATGCGGTAAAGACCAGGTCGTTTGCATCGTTGATGTTATCTCCGGTAGAGTTTTCTCAAATTTGGGGTATGAAATGCAACTTTTCGGACTTTCGCTTTTTCTCGAACCGATGGATTATTTTTTAGATAAAAAAGCTTGTTGATTCAAAGAATCCCTGTTGTGCCAAGGTGATAAATATGAACTCTTTTGTGAATGACAGTACAACGTATCAAAGGTAATGGTTTGAATTAAGTTCTAACAATGGATGGTGCTTTCATCACCATTACCTCGATGGTGATTTGCCAATTGACGATAACGGATCACTATAAAAAGACTTAAGTTCTTTTTGTGACTATCCATGATATCATGTCCCAAGAGGAGAACCGTGCCGGCAATATGATCATCACAATGTTTCTTAGCTATAATGCGAGCTATGATAAGGTGCTATCAATGTTCCCAAAACATTGGAACACATGAGGCATGTTTCATACCACGAGCTGGAGTGAGTCTTCATCCAATTTTACAGAAACAGCAGCTAATGAATGAGGGATAACTGCATGCACTTGTCAGAATAAGATGATGCTTGATTGTCAAAACGAATCGTTGATTTTAGCCTATTTGTTAAATTTAATTCTCGTTGAAATGAAACTTACTGTATAATCATAATTGCTTCTGCTCATAAAGGGAGTTCCAATGAACACTCAATGCTATGAGTGAAATGAACTGAACAATTCGAAGACGCAACGAGCGTTTACGATGCACAAGAAATGGGAATACGATCCAATTGTTTTGATAACTGGTTTAAGACCCTGATTGCAAAGACAAAGAAATTGGGATTAACATTCTTCTGGTTTCATTCACATTTGAATGGGTATTTGAAAAGGTGACTGTTTTAGTAGGAATCCAACTTCCATACTTTGATATTTGAATTGTGTGATTGAATCAGATCTATCAATCAGCGTTGCTTAACTCTTCAGAATGTGAGACCTCACGAGTGTACCATCATATTGATTTCACTAAAATTTGAATAGAGTTATTTCGTTGCCGGAGTTCTGTTGATTTTCAAAACAAAGCTATTTGCGGTCTGAAGCTCTAAACATATACTCTTAAGAACCCGTTTCGTGCAAACACGAACCAAGTACCCACAGATTAGAACCAAGATGACGACAATGTAAATATTGAGGAAGGAGTTCTAAAATGACATTTCTAATTCAAAATAAATATATCTAGGGAGCCAGAACAACAATACTGTGGATTTTAAACTGAACTTTTTATTTTATTCCGAGTTGACATGCAAGGAATATGTGAATTACTTTCACACCATTTGATTGTGTCAATACGATCATTTGTTGACTAGATTTGACAAGCCTACTTTTGGGGAAAGGTTTTCGAATTCGCTCCATGTTTGTCTAATTTAGCATTTCAGATGTTAATCTTTGAATGAAAACAATAGTCACGCATTGGACATTTACTTGATAACCATAATGGCGTCAAAGATTTTATGGAGACATGAAATTAAATTTTTAATTGTTGGTGCTAGAACGAATCGAACGCTGTTAATGAAAGCATTTCTAAAGTTCCATTTTATAAACAATCTTGACAATCAGATTTGTCCCTATGCATAGTCTATTGAACTTTATTCGAAGTTGACAACTACAAGTACTACCGGATAGCGTGGTGAATGTCTTTGCACAAAAAAATTTGAAGAGAGGGTTGAAATTGGTCAACTAGAAAATGTGATAGGGAAAATGATGTAACACCATGCCCCCAAGAAATTGGTCTGCAATATGCGTCCCGGGTGAGATCTTTTAGAATTGCCAGATTCTACAACATACTAAACTATCGCAAACATCCGTAATTCGCAGTCACATCCAATTTTGTTGATTTCGTTAATTCAATTAAGTGGCTGGAGTTGTTCAACAGAAATTAAAATTCGGATCGGCCACGTATTATCAGACTCTAATCTAGATTCTGGCAAATATCAACTCAAGAGTCACATCTGGGAGAAAAGTTTTGACAGAGGTGTTTAGTCTATCAGTAGAAGCCCCATTTGCAGTCAATATTTGATTCATTGTGCATCAAGGAACAGTTTAACCCTACAAACGAATTGGTTTAAAAGTGACATTCGAACATGAATATACATAGGAGAAACTGCAAGAGAATCAACAAGGAGACAAGAATAGCTTCGATACTCACTAGCGTAAAACAAAGCACAGTATTTTGACTGATACAAAACTGGTATTTGGAGGGGAACCTACATATTCCCAATACGCCAAATAATCTCGAAATATTTTTTAGATAAAGTGGACGAAATTAGAAGTTGTCGGGAAATTCCGAGAAAAAAAAGTGTTTTTGATGGAATTGTGCATAAAAAATCCGCATTTCCAAAATGGGAACGCATAGACCATTTGATACTACAGTAGTAGATAATAGAAGACTAACTAATTAGGTGGCTGGGGCTTGAAAAACAGAGATCTATAACATTAGAAAAAAGATGAGCTCTAGTCTGATATCTTGTCTCCAACTTAAACAGTTTCCGTTTGTTGAGAATGCAACTCTGAAATATGTCGCTGATATTTTTTCACTAGTTATCACCTATCAAACTTGAAGTTTCGGAGTTTTTTTATAAATTCCCAATATGATCTAATGACTCGTATCGTTAGTTGTGATGTGATATCCCTATAAACCAAATGCTAGATACCCCACAAATGGTTCTTGAAGCTTTGTGCCGTCTGTTTTTCATTTCGGGCTACGATACGATGTCGGATAGTTGTCTGCAGAAGCAACGGATCAATTTCCCTTGAAAACCGGCGTTATTTTATGCTATGCAATGTGTCTTGACTGGGGATAGATATTATTACAATTGATAAAGCAGACTCTTTACCGTAATCCCCCTCAATATTTGGTTTAAAAGGGCACTGAATTATCGTTATCTGAACAATTTTTTAATTTCATTATCACACAGTTGTTAAGCCATGACAGCTCTGGAAAAGTCAATTGGACACACTTGCGTTTCACCTATTATTTCGGTGACCGCAGACGATCTTGCTAAAAAAGATGTATTGGTATCAGTTTTATCTTCTGATGGGAAAGAGATCCATGTCACCACTGATGTGGATCAGGCAATGGGCTTTGCCATCCAACATGAACATGAAATAGTTTTTGACGAAGAAAAGGATAGAAAGTTGTTGCGTAAAATCGATATGTACTTACTTCCAATTATGGTCCTGTTGTATTGTTTTCAATTTATGGATAAAACAAGTACGTCAATGGCAGCAATCATGGGTATGCGTGAAGATTTGAAAATGACTGGTGATAAATACTCTTGGGTGGGTTCGGCATTTTATCTTGGTTATTTAGCGTTTGAATATCCTGCGGTTAGAATATTACAACGGTTCCCAGTTGCCAAGACAGTTGCATCATTTATCATTATCTGGGGTACAATATTATGTCTTCATGCTGTACCAAAGTATCCAGGATTTTTGGTTTTGAGAACCCTACTTGGTATGTTTGAATCAGCAGTTACTCCAGCTTTTGTTATTATTACTGGTCAATATTACAGAAAAGAGGAAACTTTCGTTAGAACTGCTATTTGGTTTGCTTCGAACGGTCTTGGTACCATCATTGGTAGTGGTGCGATTGGATACAACCTTGCTGTGAATGCTGACTCATACAGTCTAGAGGCATGGAAATTAGTTTTCATTATTACTGGAGTTTTGACTATAGCTCTTGGTATTATTATCATGGTCCATGTTCCTGATGATCCCACTGGGGCTTGGTGGTTAAACGAAGAAGAAAAGTTGAGAGTCATCGAAAGAATTAGAGTTAATCAACAAGGTTTTGGAAATAAGCATTTCAAATTCTACCAATTCAAAGAAGCTTTAACGGATATTAAAACTTGGTTATTTTTCTGCTTTTCTCTTTGCCAAAATATTCCAAACGGAGGCTTGACCAATTTTGGGACAGTCTTGTTATCTGAAGACATGGGTTTCACATCTGAAAAAGCACTTTTAATGCAAATGCCGGGTGGGGCAGTTGAATTTGTGGGGTGTATTGCTTTGGCTCTATGTTCAAGATGGGTGAAATCTCGGATGTTCATTGCGGTATTTGGTACTGTAGTAACTCTTGTTGCATGTTGTATGTTGGCATTCGGAAAGTCTGTTGCGGTCAGATACGCAGGTTTGACGTTGGAATGGTTCTTACCTATCGGTACCATTTGTTTGCTTTCAAATATCAGTAGTAATGTTGCTGGTCATACTAAAAAGACTACTGTTAACGCCATTTTCTTGATCGGATACTGTGTTGGGAATCTTATCGGGCCTCAAACGTTCATTGCAACAGAAGCACCTAGCTACCGGACTGCTCAAATCTGTATCGTTGCATTTATGGCTATGAGTATAGTTACATTACTTGCACTTTGGTTCTGCTATTGGTATGAAAATAAGAAGAAGGACAAGTACGCTAACCTGGAAGAAGCAAGGAAGTTAGAGAGTCTTCAAAATCACGAATTTGCTGATTTGACAGACAAGGAAAATCTTTTATTCAGATACGAGTTGTAAGCGAATTAGTTAGAGTATAGCAAGATGGATTTTTAAACTTTAATCAGCATATTGTAGGAAACATGTAAACAAGATGAACAATACACGGTAAAGTTACTAACATCTACCTTTGAAAAGCTTTATCCTTCAGTTTATTATTCCAGAGTGTTGCATCTAAATATTATTATTGTAGAGTTTGCAGTATTTAGAGCGGTAAGCCTCGATGCTAAGCGATGCACAAAGTGCTGTACATGCAGTACTACTCTGTTGCATACAACATTCATTGGCAATTTACGCAGGCTCCACACACATGCGAAAATGAGTCCAAATTGGCTTCCTTATAATGCAGTACCCCAATTTGGCAAGTCAACTAAAACTCATCAAATTAGCCAAACGTATCAGCACATCGTGGTACTAGAATTAGAGCACCATCAATATACAAGACTTCAGATATTATAGATACAGGTTTATCATTCTATTCAGGGCCACTGTTTTAGCTACGAAAGCATGCATTGAAAAAAATTATTTCAAATTATTCGACAAAGATAACATCTATCAGCAGCACATTCGCCGCAACGAGGGAATCAATTCCAATGTAAGGTTTTATCAGATAAACGTATCGATAACGTTACAATTTGCTATTTCCGTGGCTCAGGAATTCTTAGAAGGTATTACCTCTTAACAATAGTACTGTATGACAGAAGTGGATGATTTAGCGATCACAAGGAGCAACCAAATTAATTTATAATTTATTTAAATAGTAGAAAGCAACGTAACGATGCACGCAAGAGACTGGTTTCTAGTATTAATTGGATTTTTCAGTATGTATAAAACCTAATGATGTTTTGATAATTGGTACCGTCAATACTGCTACATTTAAATTTCGATTGCCATGATGAAATCTGTGAATCAAATCATACTGGAGTTCCGTAGTGAAGACCAACGAATTTGTGTTGTAAACGTAGTTCAATTTGTTTAATACTTACTCATAATAAGATTAGATCCGTCACAACACGGAGAAATCGCGATTACTACAAGGGTCCACCTGTTCACAAGAGCAATAATAATGTCTACTAACACACAGTTCCACCTATTCCCGTGTTGATTAAACGAGGATTCTTCTCGTTAGACTTCTGGGTCAACGTACTTTTGTGTATTTTAGGATACCTCCCCGGAATTTTACACTCATACTATATTATCTCACGGTACCCTTACGAACAACAATATATCCAGTTGAACGAGGGGGAAAACTATGGAGCAATTGCATGATGTCAAATATAGTATCCAGTTACTACAGAATGTTTCAGTTTTACTTCTTTCTCTCGATTCTTCCTTTAGTTGCCTCTCTCTAATTTTGGTTCGGAAACCTTACATTTTGAAAGTTTCCTTTATACCCCATTACCCGGCAACATATATTTGTGAAAAACCTTTTAGTTCTTTCACAAAGAATTTATCATTTCTACAACTTGCAAAGTATATATCAAATATACGTAGCAGCTCAGCAGATGTAGTAGATGTATAGAAAGATCGCATAAACTTAAGTTGGCCGATACGCAGATTCTAATTTGATCTCATCTTTCAAGATCCATCGGTTCAATGTGTCTATGTGCGTATAACAAGTTCCGATTTGTCATTTGTGTGGTTGGAAGTCGTGGTATTGAGGGTAATTTCGGGTTTAACGGAGGACGTTTTGTTGTTTTGTTGCAGTTGATGTTACAATTTTCTGAATTGTTTCAGTTTTTGATACTATTCTTGCTGTTTCTTCAACTACCTGATCCCATCGTTTTGGTGGTACTTCTCTATCATATCACTAACCAGTTTGTTTTAGAACTAGTACTATTTCACCACTAGTTCTTATTTGGCAATAACAACTTTGTAGCTTTTAACCAATCGATTGTAGCTCAGCTGGCAGAGATCGTTTAGTTTCTTTCTTTTCACGTTCGGGACCTACAATTGTCCACAAGTCTTGTTCAGTACTTAATCTAGTATTGATTTTGTCTATTTACACAGCTAATTAATCCCACTAGATAAAATTTTCTCTTCCTCAGTCTTGACCTTTGGTCTACCTCCACCCTGTTTCCATAACCATAATGCCTCCACCGCGTAACTGTTTACAGAGAGATTTCTTGTTTTCTTTTCATCTGCAGCTTCACTGATTGAGTCTATAATTCTTAATTCATCAATTAAATCCCACATCATGCTTTCGAAATTTGATACCAAATCTCGAATATTTTCGTCGAAAGCTTCAGACTCTTCGGTGGACTCCTCAGCTACTGGCAAAATATTGTAGTGATGTTTTCCCAATTTGTGCAAAATTCTTCCCAAGGTTTGAATTGCAACACTTCTCTGACTAGGAACAACTGAACGGCTTAGACGTGCCAACTCCACCAACGTGTACCCTGCCATTTGTGGGTCTTCTGCGTGGTGATGCAATCCGTGATACGTGGGAATATCTTTTGATTTATCATCAATTTCTATTAAGTTACCCTTAAAGTCAAATCTCATATCACTTATAGACTCATATGTCGTGGCAATTTTGGCAGGCATTGGTTCTGTCATCCAGTTCAATTTTTCTGTTTCCTTTGGCAAATCAGGGTAATACTTTTCATGAAGCTTGTTGTAAAATTCGGGGTCGTTTATGTCAAGATCGTCCTGAGCTGATTTAGGTTTGGTAAAATGAACTCCAAGTTTAGGTGTTTCATCATCATCTTCGTCGACTAACTGATAATCCTTATGGGCAATTTCTTCTGATGGCATATTTGGAATCATTTCATGAAGGTCCTCAACATCTTCCCATCCATTTGGATCCAATTCAACATCATCAGGCAAATCTTCGTACTTGACACTTGCCACATTGTCAAATGTGACCTTCTTTTTAGGTTTGTCCAAAGTGGCTGATGCAGGCTGGGCATCTTCACTTTTATCTTCTTGTAAATCATCATGTAAACTGGCACTATTTATACCCAATGCTCTGTCTACATCGTCTTTATCTAATTGTGATAAATCTGAAAGCCCCGAGGATGTTTTCATCGAACCAATCCAACCTTCATAACCTTCAGAATGCTTCAATTCAGGATCTTTTGTCGATTCAATCGAGGTGGTGGTTGAAGCAGTACGCTTCTGGGTTCTTTTCAACAAACTTTGAATCAACTTGGGGTCCAATTCTCGAAGTAACTCCTCCCGTTCTCGTGATACTTCTTCGTTTGTCATACTACTTATTTTTTCGATATTCTCCTGGTGGATTTTGTCTGCCTCGGACATTTCTTGTGCCACCGGTGTTGCATTCTGCTTATTTGAATTAACTGCCAGTCTCCATCTCAGACGTTTTTTGTGGTTAAATTGTTTCACCGAAGGGAACCCTCCTGAACTACTAACACTGGGTTCCGATGGTGGTGCCACTTCATGTTCAACGATCTCTCCCACGAAATCCATTTGTAATGAAAATACCCTCTAATATTTCACATCGCACAGATTATAATTCTCATCGAATGTTCCTGTACGGAACCTAGCCATACCAAACATAAATTTAGAACGTCACCAGAGCTCCGGAGAGTGCAACAAATTGTAGATTGTAAGTATTAGAGGATTCAGAAACACATTGACTGAACCCAGACACGTTTTTCCAGTTTTTGGTAGCTCGAAAACCCGCAAAAATTGGAAAGTCGATTAGAAAATGGCTCTTTGCTCTATAATAAACCCCAATAATTGTGAGAAACATCATCCAGAAACAGAACCAATGTTATATAGTCTTATTTCCTTTAAATTGAGCTCGCAATTTGGATGGGTTAATGGTCTTACATATTTAAACCCATCTATTTTCGGACAAAATCAATGTAACACACACCATTCTAGACTCAAGACGCCGGGTCTACATTCCTCGTCTCGTCACTTGTTGATTTTTCAGTTTCAATCTTGATATACAGTGGCAAATGACACTGCTTGTTCTCAATTTGTGTTTTGACGTAGTCCATGAACTTTTCGTTAAACTGACTTGAATATGCCATATACTTTGCTAGATGACGATCCGGCGCACTCTCAGCATCATCAAGGTGTACTTGGTTGTATTTAAATGCAAAATATGTGTCAATGAATGGACACAAGAAAACTAAAAATGCTAGTACCAACTGCTTAGAACCGTAGCCACCTCTGTAGCCGTGATTCCTATTACCGTTGAAGATTAGGTTGATCCAGTTTTTTTTGAACCCCATATTGAAAACTCCTTGTTTGATGTCATATGGTACTACCAATCTTATATTTTCGTGAGCAACGTTGACGAATCGAATTCCATTTTCTTTTCGTGGAGATCGGTTTTCATCTTTATTCTTCTTCTTCATCCACTTGGCGTACCTTTTTGCTTGGTTTTCTGTCATTTCATCCAAAGTGGTCATATTCTTTACAACATAACGTAAATGTACAAACAATAACCCCGATAACATGAGCAACCAAAATACACACAAAATGTACCCCAAAATGAAATTATGGTTAATCTCACCTCTCCGAACATTAGATGGCGTATACCTTATCAAATGAACAAACGCAACTACGAAGAAGAACCAGAACCAAATCATGAACTTCAAAAAGAATAAGTAGTTGGATTGTCCTATCACAGTGCCAACCCAAACACAATAATGGTCGTATTTGAGCACTAAATACCCCAATTGTTTCAGGTAAAATGACCTGGATAATGTCATTGATTGCGTATGACTATCGTAGTATGGAAATCCATACTGATCGCATACAAAGATATCAGGAACAGTGATCAAACGAGAAGAGTTCGACGAAACAGTCTCCAAATCTCCACCAGAAGTAAAGTCTAGCTGGTCAGAATTTGTCAACTCACCGGAGCGAGACTCATTAGTATGGTTCTGAATCCTATTTATGATTTTCTGGCGATTTGAATGGTCTATGTTTGTTTGATACAAATCAAACAAATTGAATTTTGGCGCCCTTCCAGGTCCAATAACAAACATAAACACCCAATACCAGGCAATACAACACTGACAAATAGCAATAAGGCACCAAAACTCAATAGCAACCCCATGAGAATGAAATCTCCATATTTCACTATACCCAATAGAATAGTAGCAAAGAAAGCTACCATAACCCATCAATAGCACAATCACGGTGGGCACAACCTTTCGTACCCACCCACGTCGTAAGAACGGCACATCAAATATCATATCATCGCTAGATATCGAGGGCTTGATCTAGTGCCAAATAACTTGTGATAATAGTTGCAGCCAAAGGCAGTAGAGAAAAGTGCTTCACAAACGACAAAACGATACAGTAATCGATCAGCCGTGTAATTACACTCGGTATTATAGTGTTTCTAGTACCAGATGAAGCAATTTTGTACCGTGTGGTACTATTGTGGTGGTAATGTAAATTAGTGTAGAGAAGCTGATATTTTACATACAGTAAAAATAGTGCTTTATAATTCGAAGTAGAATTTTAGAGATTTACCATTTAAGAAAAGACACCACATTCTGGTGTGTTATTTGTACTTTGTGGGGTGTTCTTGGTCAGCATAGACGAGAACGTATAGTTGGAGTTGTCGAATCGGTGAAAACTAGTGAAAATCTGAATATTACAAGTGGTATATCTTCTCTGGCTAGAAAGTAAAAGTTGCCAAAGTATCCAATATGTCTCTCGAAACTATGACGATGGGGTTGGTCGAGGATCGGACAAAGGACATGTGTCCGATTTGTAAGACAGATAGGTATCTTTCGCCGAATATGAACTTTTTGATCAACCCTGAATGTTACCACAAGATTTGTGAATCATGTGTTGATCGGATCTTTTCGTTAGGTCCAGCACCGTGTCCGTATCCTGGGTGTGGGAAGACTCTCCGGAAGAACAAATTCAAGAAACAAGTGTTTGAGGATATTGAGATCGAACGGGAGATAGATATCAGAAAGAAAGTATTTGCCATCTACAACAAAACAGAAGAGGATTTCGAGACATTGCAGGATTTCAATCAGTATTTAGAGTCTGTTGAAGACATCATATTTAATTTGACTAACAAAATCGACTACGAAGAGACAGAGACAAAATTAATCGAGTATGAAAAGGAACACAGAATCGATATCATCGAGAGAAACATTCGGGAATCGCAAAAGAATTCCGACTTGATAAAGTACCAAGAAGCCAAAGAGCGATTGAAACAGGAAAAGTTCAGGTTTCAGAAACAATTGGAAATGGAAGATTTGCAGTACCAGAAACAACAGAAAGAAGAATTATTGGACAGCTTGTCGAACTCTGGTGCTAGTTCTGAAGAGTTGATCAAACAACAAAAGGAAAACATGCTAAAGAGAGCAACGTTACGAAAACAAAGGGTTCAACAAATGAACAATACCTTGGACTCCCAGTTCAACCAAATGAACCCTCTTAGTCATAAGGTCAAAGAAGAGTTGGTTGTACCATTCACACCATTCCAAGGTGATCGTGAATTGAAGAAGAACTACGAACTATTGCCTATCCCAGAGCAATTGGAAGATATCCTGGAAGCCGATGCCAAAACGTCCGATTCCTACTTTGATCCGTATGTCATTAACTTGGCCAAGAATAAAGAGTACTTAGCTGCTGGTTGGCGTGCAAAGGAAGTGTACGAAAGAGCACTAGACGAAGCATTCTTGGGATTGGGTTGTTTTATAGAGAAGGAAAAAGTCACAGCGTAGACTCTAGATATTGTACATATATTAATGTTAATGCCATGCATTTAGATGCGTAGCTATTGGGAGCTAATTAATCTTCATCAAAAGTAGCAAATTTGGCTTCAGGGTGATAGTACACTGGACAGGACCAGTATGACCGTTTGACATCATCCCAAACACTCTTATCGTCTTTTTTTAACGTAGATTCTGGCACAGCAACTTCTTTGAAGGTACATTTCAATCCGTAGTTGCTCAAATCAATTTCAACCAATTGTTTGTACACTTCGTAGATAACCTGTCTGTCAGCACCTAAACCGTTGAAGAACGAAAACACACCATGTGGTTTCAATAACCCAACTATGTAGTCAAATAACTCCAACATGTCTTCATAATGTTCTGAAAATGTATCATAGTAGATACCGTTGAAGAAGGTACCAGCCGATAACAAGTTGTCCAAATTGTCTTGCCATCTTCCCTCCAAAATCACCACGTTTGGTTTCTCGTACCAGCCATCTTCTTTCAACTTGGCTAACACATCAGGGTGAGCTTCACAAATGTAGTGTTTGGTAGGGTTTTTTTGTTGGATCATGGTGTCTATGATACCCATACCAAAGCCAATGTTTAGCACGACAACTTCTTCGTCTTTCTCTTGGGTCTTTTCGTCCACAATAGCTCCCTTGAACAACGACTCACATCCCAATTGCATCAAATCAGACTCCCACGCCATCATGACACCGTCTTTTCTATCTTTGGTAACCAAAGAATCATCTGTGTACTCTAGTTTAGTTTGAAGGTATGCATCCTGGTTATGAGATGGAGCATCAGGCAAGTCATGACCATCATCTTTTGTAACGGTTTCAACAGCGTCTACTGCTTTATTTTCACTAGAGGTTTTTTGTGGTGCAGTGGCTTCTTCTACAGCTTGGTCGTGGTCAAATTGATCGCTTTCGACTTGTGTGAACTGATCATGATTCAAATCGTCAGTGTCCTCAATAACTTCGACATCAAACTCTGATACTTTTCTCAACAACAACTCGGCCCTAACACCAGCTTGGACCAAGTGTTGGTATGTCGAAAGATGATTTAACTTTCTTTTAATCAATATACATCCTGGTGTATTATTATCAGCATCAATCAAACACCATCCAGCACCGTATTCCAACAAGGTTTCTACCATTGTGTCTACGACAGCCAATTCCTCTTTGGAAATATCGGCTGGAATGCTGCTACATATCAAGTGTAATGGGGTGGTGGTAGAATTAGGCTCTTCTTCAATTCCATTGGTGTAGTTGTAGGCCTCTTCCACAGTGTAGGTGGCAGGAATTCCCGATTTTAAGTAATACTTGAGACTGTCGACATAATCTTCAGTAATGGGTCTCGTCTGGAAGCGACACAAATCGTGCAAATCAGACATCGTACTAGTGTTGGATAGAAGACAACCTAAGTAGGTTTGGAGATAGTCGATGCTCATCGCACTATATTCACAACCAGGTAAATTATACAGTGACAATAGTGGCTAAAGGAAAAGGTACCGCACCAGAGCCCCAACAACTACACGGGAGCTGCGTGTCAATGGACGTATACGTTCTGTTATAGAGATGCATCTGGTTCATTGAATCGGTTCGAATTGTTAATTTTGCCCCATCTGCTGGAGTTTGGTTGTGCGTCTTAAAATGAGAATCTACTAGAAAATGAAGAATCTTGCCTTGCACCGTAATTCAACTAAATTTTGCACGGTAAACCATTGAATAATCCCGATACATAGCCAGGTTAAAAATGCTCTCTCCCATTGTGATTTGCACGTGTGGACTAGTAGAGTACTGCCACTTCCAGTAGTTGCGTGGTTCAATTTAGTAGAAAAACGCGAGTCCATCAATTAACCCCGGCGAATTGTTGAGATGCCATCACAAAAATAGTGATCAGCCTAGATCTGCAGTATTATTTTCCGTTCACTAAGTCCAATTTTGCGCTCCATCTCGGCTCGGGTAAACATCTGTGATTGATCTCAGTTAAATGGCAATCGGTACTACAGGAGAGAACAGAGGGGGAAGTTCATTACTACGACAGCGTGTACTTAATTGTGAGACCGACAAGAAAAGTTGGTTTCAGCAAGTCTCTGGTGTGTACTGAGGTATAGGTATAAATCCGTGAGTTAGAAAAGTATCCCGAAGCGAGATAATACGGAAATAACCACATATACGCACTAGTTTTGCAATCCTACAAAAGGAAGGAAACCCACCGAGCAAATTAAAGTTGACAGCAAGATGCATATCAAAAGCGCAAGTAGCGTTCATACACATAAATCAAAAGACGGAGTCATTGCCAAAATCCCAATAAACACAACCGACTGCTCAACAGTACCGTTAGTCATGCTGAGAAAGCATACCACGGAAGGCTTGCATGGAACACCGCGAAATTGCTCCGGTAGGGGCTTAACTACAACAACCAACAACCATTCATTCTATTATGAATGTCAGGTACTGACTAATGGCATGTCCAACAACAACGGAACTTCGTGCCACAGCCCACAGGATCAGATTCCTGTTGGGAAGGTGAACGGGTGGTGGTAGGGACAAAACGGAAGCAGATGAAATCGAAAAAACGCGGTATGTATTTATCGTATGATTATTTTTGATGCAATTCATGTGACCAAAATAGGCTATTTAGGTGGAAACAATCGTTGTTCCATACATAGTACACACAGCTAGAAGTCAGCTATATGTCAACCGACAAAAAATATTGTTATTGTCGAATGATTTTTTTGGCGATACGTCAATACTAAAATTGATATAAGAATTGTTGATCAGTCGTAGATAGCGTTGATAAAACCATTCGCTGTGTGTTGTAACACTACTTGAATCATGAATACCAATTTCAACTATTATCCCATCGATCCCATCGATGGCATAATAGACTCCGAGAGTGCGAACAATTTGTCTTCGCAAAGCAACAGTGGTTTCAATTCCGATACCAATGTTCGTTCAATGGGCAACCCTGGTCGCCAGGATGCATCCTTTACTTATAACCAGTACGGAAATAGCTCGGTTAGGCCGTTTCCCGTGGATTTCGATTTTGGTTTCTTTGAGCCCGACTACAGCAATCAACCGTTCAAACCCAATACGGAGTATCTCGCGGAACAAGGTGCGAATTTGACGAATAATCTGTACACACAGCCTTCATCTCGAGCAGGACGAAATTCCCTCAACCATGTTGTTAGTCCCATTTCGGATACCAAGGAGCCCGAAACGCATGAACGTCCAAAGTCCGCACATAATATCATTGAGCAGAGGTATCGAAATAAAATCAATGATAAGTTTCAAGTATTGCAGAATAGTGTTCCGACATTGCGAGTAGCAGCCCGGAGAAAGTCCAAGAAATCAAAGTCCGGTGAGTACAATGATTCTGATATATCGGATGAAGTTTCGGACGAAGATACGTTTCTAGAAGATTTGCAGGGGTTGGAACCGGCGAGAAAATTGAATAAAGGGACGATTTTAACCAAGTCCATTGAGTATATCAAATTCTTAGAGTTGAAAAACGAGCGGATGAAACTTGAACGAGATCAATTGATTATGAAAGCCCAGATGCTTGGGTTGTCAATCGACGAATCAAAGTATCGTGGCAGCCAATGACTGCCAAATCCACACCGAGGACACAGTGTTTCAAAGGGTTAATGTGTCCGCATAATGATGTACAAGTTTGGGAAAAAATAAGCGGTTTTAAGTAATACACAAATACTACGTAGCTGTAGTGTTGCAGCCACCACCATGATCAACAGAAAATTGAGATTGCTAGAAAAGGTGCTATGGAGTAGCACCTAGTACATAGTATATAGGGCTTGGAGTGGATTCACTCCAGAAAATAGAGAAGTTTACGAGTAATAGAAGAAGTCTATTGGACTCTAATGGCAGACAATCGGAAATAGTAGGCGAGACGCATGGAGTCAAGATAGGTGGGATGTAGGAGACTAAAAGGGGAAAAATAGTTGAGTGTGTCAGCGAATATGCGATGCATGCATGTTGTTTACAGTTCACAGGTCAGCAGTAGTTCAACTAACTACTAATACTATCTAGGGCTGTACAAACTCATCAAATGGTAGCGCCAATACAAATGTGCTTGCCAAAGCCATGGCAAACATTGGCTAGAAAACTTTTGGATTTGTATGAGATTGTGGGCACAACAAAGGCATATATAGACAAGATCCTGTTCTCATTTCTATTTATACTATGTAAAGCACGTCGACAGAGTAAACAAGTAGCGAGTGCAACGGAACTACGAACGTTTGACACATTTCAAAAGCAATACAGAATTTCAGAGCAGAACAAGCTAGAACTACAGGCATTCAAAACTGGGGTCTGCTTTCTGGTAATGTAAACACGAGCTACGTCTATAGTATTCAACTACAAGACCTGGGCCCCTTAATCCAGAAACACGCACTCTAATCGACCGAATTACTTTATCGTCCCTGCGTCTACACGAGGGGCCCTATACGAGTGAATAATCATCGTATTTATCGTATTAAACAACCAACGCGTGACTGTTGTGTGTTTCGGATTCTACAACAGGCTAGACACTCACTTAGGACATTTTCTCGTCAGAACTCGTAGAAAACACGCTGAGTGCCATTCGTCGTACTGTTTACCTTTATACTACCTCATCGTTTGGGTGCAAAACAAGCTTGTTCAGGCTGTGCTAAGGACACCTACGAGTACCACAAGAGAGTATATACTCATTCAGCTAATACATACCACAACACTAGTTGTTGTTGGGCTCGTTTCTACACGTAATCCGTGGTAATTATCGTGCCATAAAATTCCCCAAAATCATCCCATAGAAGTTTTCGTCGTATACGACGGCATCTAAAAAAATTTAACGATTGATATAAATAATCAACTATCGTACAAATAGTTTTGCTCGTGTCTTTATCGTAGTGGAAATTTTGATTCTCAGAGTTTAACCATGGCTATTATTGATACTGTGAGTACTTTGTATGAGTACTTCATGCTGCTCACTCTTGCCCAAAGGGTGGGAGTAGTGGTTATTTTCCCGTTCTTGTACAATATCATTTGGCAGCTTGTGTATAGTTTAAGAAAGGACCGTGTACCTTTGGTTTTCTACTGGATTCCATGGTTTGGATCTGCTGTTGGTTACGGTATGAACCCATACGGGTTTTTTGAAGACTGTCGTGCCAAGTACGGTGACGTTTTTGCTTTTGTTATGCTTGGAAGAACCATGACGGTATACTTGGGTCCCAAAGGTCATGAGTTCGTTTTGAACTCAAAGTTGAACGACGTTTCTGCTGAAGAAGCTTATAAGCACTTGACTACCCCTGTTTTTGGTAAGGGTGTGATTTATGACTGCCCAAACCACAGATTGATGGAACAAAAGAAGTTCGCTAAGAACGCTTTAACCACCGATTCGTTCAGAAAATACGTTCCTCTTATTCAAAAGGAAGTTTTACAATACTTCACCAAGTCTCCAAACTACGAAATGACTAAGAAATCTGGTGGTGTCACTAATGTCATGGACACCCAGCCAGAAATCACCATCTTCACTGCATCGAGATCGCTTTTGGGTGAAGAAATGAGAGCCAGATTCGATGAGACTTTTGCTCAGTTATACTCTGATTTGGATAAAGGATTCACTCCTATCAATTTCGTGTTCCCAAACTTGCCATTACCACAGTACTGGAAAAGAGATTCTGCTCAACAAAAGATTGCTTCTACATACATGGGTTTGATTGAGAAGAGAAGAAAAACTGGTGATATCGATCCTTCTAGAGACTTGATTGACTCGTTAATGACCCATTCTACCTACAAGGATGGTGTTAAGATGACTGATGCAGAGATCGCCAACTTGTTGATTGGAGTGTTGATGGGCGGACAACACACTTCTGCTTCCACTTCCGCATGGTTCTTGTTACATTTGGGAGAAAAACCAGAATTGCAAGATGAATTATACCAAGAAGTCACCTCTGTCTTGAACGAAAAAGGTGGTAAATTGCAAGACTTAACCTACGAAGATTTACAGAAGATGCCATTGGTTAACAATACCATCAAGGAAACCTTGAGATTGCACATGCCATTGCACTCGATTTTCAGAAAGGTGATGAACCCATTGATTGTTCCTGACACAAAATACGTTGTTCCAAGAGGACACCACGTTTTGGTATCTCCTGGATATGCCATGACTAGTGACAAATACTTCCCTCACGCCGACCAGTTCGACCCACACAGATGGGATGAACAGCCAGCTGCTGGTGAAAAGGGAGAAGAGTCCGTTGATTACGGGTTTGGTGCCATTACCAAGGGTGTGTCTTCGCCATACTTACCATTCGGTGGTGGTAGACACAGATGTATTGGGGAACAATTTGCCTATGTGCAATTGGGAACCATCTTGGCTACCTACGTCTACAATGTCAGATGGACATTGAAAGAAAAGTCCGTCCCAAAAGTCGACTACACTTCGATGGTGACATTACCAGAAGAGCCAGCCGAAATCGTTTGGGAAAAAAGAGACACTTGCGTTGTTTAACACATTGCATACGAGAATATGCCTTTTATAGATCTTAATTTCATGCATTAGATACTATTGCTCATAATTGCCTATTGCTTGGATGTGCCGTAGTTGCTGGTAATTTCTTGCAATTTCACGCTTTTGATAAATTTGTATGGTAGCGAAAATTTCCGGTTCCGGTCTGTAATCTGGTATTTTTCAAAATGAATCATTTTGATACAGCCGTGAAAAAGCTCGGTAATTTTCGACCACCGCTTCGTAGGAGTTGTTTTGAGTTCGTTCGCTAAGCTTGAACAGTTGCTGAACACGATGACCAGCTTTAAAATCAAGATTCCTGCCTCGTCGGCCAATATTGGGCCAGGTTTCGATGTCTTGGGTATTGGGTTAAATTTATACTTGACTATAGAAGTGTCTATTGACACAAATGTTGACACATCCAGTGATCCACATAACTGCAAATTGTCATACGAGGGTAATCTTGCTGAAAAAGTCCCGTTACAGTCCAATAAGAACTTGGTTACTCAGTGTGCTTTGTACATCATGAGATGTAATGGAATGGACTCGTTTCCTCCGGGAACCCAGATCAAAGTCGTCAATCCTATTCCGTTGAGTAGAGGGTTGGGATCCAGTGCTTCTGCCATTGTAGGTGGTATAATGTTGGGTAATGAAATTGGCCAGTTCAAATTCTCGAAACAAAGATTGATGGATTACTGTTTGTTGATTGAAAGACATCCCGACAACCTTGCTGCGTCGATGTTTGGTGGGTTTTTAGGATCATACTTGACTGAATTATCACCACAAGAAACAGATGCCAAAAACGTCCCATTGGAATACGTCTTGCCTAAACCAGATGTTGACGAGAAAAACTGGGTCAAGACACCACCACCTACCGATATTGGCCAGTACATCAAGTACGACTGGAACACCAAGATTAAGTGCATTGCAATCATTCCAAATTTCGAGGTTTCTACTGACGAATCTAGATCAGTATTGCCTGAGTCCTACACTAAACCAGATATCATCTTCAACTTGCAGAGGTTGGCAGTTTTGACCACGGCATTGACTAGAGACCCTCCTAACAACCAGTTGATCTACGATGCCATGAAAGATAAGCTCCACCAGCCATACCGGTCTACATTAATTCCTGGTCTTTGTGACGTGTTGGCCACGGTAACACCATCGACAGACCCAGGATTGTGTGGTATCTGCTTATCTGGAGCTGGTCCTACGATTTTGTGTTTGGCTACTGAAGGGTACGAAGCCATTGCAGAAAAGGTCATTGGGTTCTTCTCCAAATCTGGAATTGAATGTGACTGGAAGTTGTTAGAATTAGCAGAAGAAGGTGCTGTAGTGGAATACTAGAAAACAAGCATTTCTGGGGCCACTAGCCACTGGTGCTATTTGAGAGCACCATATTGTAATTACAAGCTTAGCCAAAGTGGTATTTTTCACGAAAATTTTCCGAGAAAAAGCCCACATCCTACACTAGAGGCGCTAAACATTCCTAGACCGTAATATATACATTAATACTACAAAAGTTTTGTCTTATGGACGTCTTTCTAACACTTATTTAATACATAACTATTATGCACAACTAAAGACTTAAAACACCAATAATAAATGCGAAATGAGCATAAACGGAATTGACGAAATAATCACCACAGAGTACCCGCTTAAATAGGACAAAATGGTTGTTTTGCAAGCCGATTCCAATCCCGATTTGACAACCAGGTTGGCCACTGAAGGTCTTTTGTCCAAATCTGGATCCAGACCAATTTATTTATCTTCAATTGAGGTGAATGGTGGTGAGACCTTTTCCACGGAATTCTTTAAGAAGTTATTACGTCCGTTAATGAACAATGGTGACTACACGCTTAACCAATTGATTGCTGCTGTCGAGAGTTCCCGTGAGAACTTGGCCAAAACCAACGTTTTCAACAAAGTTAATGCCCGATTGCACTCTGACTTTACTGCTGTGATTCCTCCATCGATCAAGAACTACAACAAGGAGCGCAGTATTGCAACTAAGGTGATTTTTGACTTGTCGTCCGTCAAGTTGAACATTGGAGAAGGGTTTTTGAACTTCAACAACGAAGAATCCGTCAATATTGACTTGAACTACTTGAACAATAACTTCAACAATAATGCTGAATTGGTCAACTTTGGTGTCAACTACAATCCTTACAAACCAAACGACCACTTGTACACAAACGGAAGGTTTTTGGCCAGTTTGAACAATCCTTCGTTCAAGTTTTTATTTGACGTTTTCCATAGTCACCAAAACAATGAAGTTTGGCAACAGTCAAGTGAGGGCTCTACAGGAGGAATCATTGGAGTCCAGTATAATAAATCGAAGGATCTCAACATTTTGACTGGATTATCACTTGTAAAAAGAACTATCCATAACATCGACGACGCGGCAGATGACCAATTGAGATTCTATGCTGGGGATTTCTTGAAATCGTCCATTATCCACCAAGTGTCTTATGCTCGTGATGTGAAGTACTTGAACCACTTGACGAAGAACTTTGTTACCGATGGTAACAGAGTCAATATTTCCAGTGAAATTGCTTCCAACCAGGAACAAGACAACATTGACAACTCTTCTGTTTTCTTCAAATCGACAGTTTCGTTGAACAGCTTCAAATCGTTTTTTAATAACTACATCACCAGCCATTTGTCAGCTGATTTTGGTGGAATCTATACCACCAATGAAAAGTCTTCCGTACATGTTTCTGACAAGTTCTACTTGGGAGGAATCAACTCTTTCAGAGGATTCTCTAAGAATGGTGTCCACGAAAATGGAGGATTGCAATTCTACAAATTGAGTGGTACTATCTACAGTAAGGTGCCTTCATTCTTGTACGCACCACTGGCGCCAACTCATACTAACGATGTGGCCTACGAAGCTAACCCATTGAGATTGTATACCCAAGGTACTATTGGTAATGTGTCGAACAACTTATTACAGGAACTGTCTATTCCTGCAAGTGTAGGATTTGGTATTAGATACTTCAACCACTGGGCCAACTTTGACGTTGGGTACTTTGTGTCAAAGAGATTGGGTGACGACAACAACATTTTTGGTATAAAAGACGGCTTACAATTTTCTGTGTCCATTGGTGGGACCAACCGTTTGACATAGCAGCATTGAACCCTGTAAAATAGGAATACATGATATTAAAACGTGATGTAGACAAGTATTGATAGGTACAAGAATTGGTGCCACAAAAATTGTATCATTTAACCTACTATACGAAGACATACAATATATGACGATCTAGATCTACAATTTAGGGTCTTTGAATCGACTATGTACCAAACTTACTTGTTCTGGTATTGTCTTAGTTTAGGTTTCTGGCCCGGTATTTTGGAGATATTTCAGAATAACATTTTATTTCAACCAGTGGTTCAAATTCCACCAAAGTTGACAGACCAACTAAGTATGCTCTCTGCAACACATCTGGCTCTTCAAACCTTAACTCGCGCCAATTTCGTTGTTCCAGTAAATGGCTGCAAATTATACACGTTCGTACAGATAAAAACCGCGTAATACATCATCGCGTATAAACAAATAAATTCGCTTCTAAAAATCACACCAACAAACACATTTCATGGCCAACACATAATGGGTGTCACCGGATTATTGCCATGTTTGGTGGAAATACAAGAAAAAGGTACTCTAGAACGGTACCGTGGGAAAACATTGGCAATTGATACGTTTGGTTGGTTGCACCGTGGCCTTATCAGTTGTGCTCAAGAACTATGTTTGGGGCAGCCAACTAGAAAGTATATCACTTCGATTATGAACAAAGTACAAATGCTCAGACATTTTGGAGTAGAGCCCTATTTTGTGTTTGATGGTTCATCTTTACCTACGAAGGCTGCCACCAATGCTGAAAGACGAAAGCACAGAGAAGAAGCCAGGGCGAAGGCAGATGCTTTGATAAAGCTGGGAAACCGCAAGTTGGCATGGAAGGAGTTTATGAAAGCGGCTTGTGTAACATCACAAATGGTCAAATCATTGATCATCGAGTTTGATAACCATGGTATTAAGTATGTTATTGCACCCTATGAAGCAGACCCACAAATGGTATATTTGGAAAAAATTGGCTTGTGTGATGGAATTTTGTCTGAGGACTCTGATTTGTTGGTGTTTGGTTGTACTAGACTCATCACCAAATTGAAGGATGACGGTACTTGTATTGAGATAAACCGTAATAACTTCGGCAAAGTAAAGAAAATCCCCAGTTTATCGTGGTACAACGAAGAACATCTTCGTCTTGTAGCGATGCTTTCTGGCTGTGATTATACTAAGGGAATCAATGGTGTTGGAATTCAAACAGCATTCAAGCTTGTTCGTAAATACATGACTTACGATAAAGTTATGTTGGCATTGGAAGCAGAAGGGAAAACTATTCCAGAAGAGTTTAATGACGAATACACAAAAGCCAATCTTGCTTTTCAATTTCAAAAGGTGTTCAATCCTTCCACCCAGTTGGTTTGTCCCTTGAACGAATACCCTGCTGATTTTGACGTAGATATCGAAATGTTGGAGCTTTGTTGCGGGAATTTGTTCACCAACCAGCATTGGCAACAGGTTTGCAATGGTCATATTGATCCAAATTCTCACGAAACTTTAGTCTCTCGTGAACAGAGTTTACAAACCCTTGGAAGCAATTCCGTCTACATCAGCCAGAAATCCCAATCCAGTTACACAAGCACCACTACCACTCAGAAGTCTCATTCCAGTTTTTCTTCTACATCTGTTCAAAAGAGTAAACTGAAGACTGTGTTGGATTACTTTTCAAGTTCCAAATCTACGAAAACTACAGAAATACAAACGCCCAGCCAAACTGAACTCGCATCGTCCAACTCCATTTCTTTGCAAAGTTACACATCTTCATCAACATCGTCAGTGTCGTCAACCACATCAATTGGCTCACAAACTTCATCATCGTCATTAAAGAGAACTAATCAGACAAAACTATCACCAACGTCGAGAAAATTGAAGCGGATCTCAAACGATAAGAGCAATGCTTCCCATAGTAACTACTTCGACAAGACTTCAAAATTAAAACAGACTAGTTTACCAGCACCATTACCAAGACGTAAGTTAAGCTTTGGCGAAGAATCAGATTTTACGGATGAGTGCTCCTCGCCAATCAAGACTTTCAAACAACCAAGTGTCAACACTCTGGGAATACTCACGGACAATGACGAGGACAGCATTTTAAGTGATGACGACTTGCAATCTGTTGTTAAATCCGATGAACTGAAATCTCTAGAGAACACAGACTCGACAAACAGTGAGAAAACGCAACCAGACCTTCTCAACACTTCTGAAAATGAAGCAGAAGATATAGAAGAGTCACCTATTAAGAAGTCTAATGATGCATCCTCTACTATGAACAATTCAAAGTTGTTCAATTTTTGCCAGACACTTCGAAGCAATTTTCTGTTCAACCCAGAAGAGACCGTCCCAAAACGCAAACCACTAGCCAGGGTTGACTCCAACAAGCCAAGTAAATATTCTACAGCACATACTAGCGGTACTAAAGTGAAATCAGAGAATAAAAAAAACGGGTCTCCACTGAGTACTAAGCTTGCTGATTTTGCATTCAGAAGGTAATACCACATTGTATCCAAACAGCAGACGATTATCTAGCTCGTTTATTTGCAATATGATGCCTCTATTTATCATTTAAATATGTATATTAGTGCAAGTTTTGCTTTGACGCAACAAAAGAACCAAAGTAAGCTGTAGATGCCATTTGACTGGACGTGAAATTCTAAGTATAATGTGTTGATGTTATGGATTATGCAAAAATGGGTTTGACAAAGACTGGGTTCACTTACGGTTTCATACACCTCTAATAGTACATGCACCTAGGGCCAAAGTAACCAACCTTGCTTGTAACTGAGAGTCTTCTGACGGCAACACCGCATCGTTCAACTTGAATAGTTTCTTGAACTTGGGCAAATCGAGTTGTTTGAAAAGATAATCGTCTGTTAACTCGACATTGTGTTCAGCAGAGACATTTAACATGTTAAGCAAGGTGCTATTAATGTTGGTGAAAGTATCATCAGAGATGTCAGAATCTTTCACAACGGATACAACAAGAACCAGTGACTTTGAGTCGTCCAATCCAAACCGTTTCAACGCATCAACGATATTGTTTATGGGAGAAAGGTTCAAGATGATCTCAGCATTTAGTGTCTTAGCCTTCATGGCACCAATTTCAAAGTTCAGCAATGAACGGTACACACTATAGCGCAATAACTGCAATGAAACAAGATTGTGGACATTTAAGAAGCAGAAATCGTAGTCTTTGTCACCAGAGATCACCAGCTGTTTGACCTTGTGTAGACTATCATGAGAAACATCGGTGAAATAGCTGTAGAAAACGGTATATTGGGGGAACTGAGGCACTTTAAACGTAACAAACGACATTATTGAACCGATCTGATTCTATACGGCACGACAAACCGGGAAATTTTCGTGGCTTTTTATGTTTTTCACAGAAGCTTGATAAGTTTCTATTTGTTAAATGAGATTTCACTAGTATTTCGCGATACTTAAATTTCTACAATATATAAATTGATTCTTATTGTGCGATACCGCCAAAATTATGCTGGACGCACAACAAGGGCCTGCGCTGGCAGTAGGCAGCACTGTTGTTGACTGCAAACAGAACGATTTAACCAGCAAAGATGTCGCTGCAGTTCTATTTGATGGTGTACAATTTCCCTCTGTAGAGGTGCAACGGTCACAATATCCTGAAGCCATATTACAATTGACAGCTCATGGGAACAAGTACTATGGGTCATTTCAGAGCTATTCGAAACAATTTATTCCTGATGAGTCGCGGGGAATGGTACGATGGCCCAACTCCACAATTGAGTCCACTCAACGAACTATTATAAATGCGTGGTCTGGGTCTGATGATACCACGAAACAGAAGAATCTGGGCACGCCTGGCGGTGCAAGTGGCAATTCTCTGTCGAAATCGCTCGGGAAGGCGAACAAATTGTTCAAGTGGTCCTCTGGGGACGCGTATATTGAAGCAAGAAAACAAGAACTACAAAGAAGAAAGGGTGCTGTCCACGCTAATGTTGACGATATGGAGAAATTGAGCATAGAAACTCCATCAAAGTCCCCGGCTAAACGAGCTATAAAAATTACTGTACCTAAGGAGTCGGTGATCAATAATCTTAACCGTGCTGTAGAAGCTGAGTCCAACAAGTTCATCCATTCTAGAATCCAGAAAATCAAGCATCACCACAGTGAGGCTATTAAGAAACAGATTCATGAACGTAAACGCCACGACCACGAACTACATTTGAAACGGTTGAAAATGAAAGAAGAAGAATACGAACGAGAACTACAGGCCAGCTTGGCTAGCCAACAGAAACAATCAGGGTTCTTGGGATCGTTGTTTGGTTTTTCATTTTCGTCGAGCCAACAACCTGATTTGGGTCTGCAACAAAATAACTCTACCACGTCTGTAGATGCCGTACCACAGGCTGAGTCTGGGGGTGGCACCACCAGTAGTCTGAAATCTAAGAGGTTTTCATTATTGCCAGGAAATAATCTTTTCGCGAAACTGTCCACTACGGACGTTTCAAAACGGCCAAGTGGAACACTCACTCCTAAGCGCGACAAAGCTTCTACAGTGTCAACTCCAGGTTCAATGTCTCCCGGCCCAGCAGATATGATTCATGGCGATAACATAGATGAAAATAAACCATCTCCCACAAAAGTCGATAATAAACCAAAGATAAACAACGAGCGTGAAACAAATAATAATACTGAGCTAACTACAGAACAGAATGCTGAAAATGAAGGTGAGAAACTGGACGATCACGAGGACGAATTCGAAGACTTCACTTCATCAGCACCCCAGTTGAGTCCGCAAAGAAGTATCGACACATCAATGAATACCACATTATTTGACATATCGGCTTTACCATCCAAACATCTAGAGGTAACTGTCAACCACAATCACCCGGCACCGGGCCACAAGTTTATTCCATTACGGCCCAGTACACCAAGTACCACTAGTAACAATATGACAGAACTATTGGACATTTTCACCTCACCAACAAAGCCAAACCCACCGAAACAACTTACTAACGTTCCTGACAACGACAACTTGTTAGATCTCTGAAGTGCACCGCAACAATGTCGGTTATTCTGCGGTTCTGTGGTGGACCATTTAGCTTCGGCTAGAAATTTTGCAGCCGGTCGTGTAAAATTACCATGGCCAACTTTCAAAGAATACAAAAGTGTAAAGAAATTCTTCAACAAGGAATAATCGCACCACTAGTAATGCTATCAAGTAGGAAGGCCGTTTTAAATGTCCTTCGAGGAGGCAGACGGTTCGTTCTGACTGCTGAGACTAAATTTGCCAACCCAAACATCGAAATGACGACGATGGCGAATGGTCTCAGAGTGGTTACTGATAGTACTCCCGGCCATTTCAGTGCACTTGGATGTTATGTTGATGCCGGGTCGAAGTATGAAGATCCTCAGAACCCCGGTTTGGCGCATATTTGGGACCGGTTGGCATGGAAAAGTACCGAGAAGTACTCCGGTCTAGAAATGATGGAAAACTTGTCAAAGTTAGGAGGAAACTATATGTGTTCTGCTCAAAGAGAGTCGATGATTTACCAAGCATCGGTGTTTAACAATGATGTAGACAGAATGTTCGATGTAATAGCCCAAACTATCAGATCGCCCCGGACTACTGACCAGGAATTGTTGGAGGCATTGCAAACAGCCGATTACGAGGTGGGTGAAATCGCACATAAACATGATGTTCTTTTGCCAGAAGTGTTGCATGCAGCTGCCTATAACAATAACACGTTGGGTTTGCCATTGTTTTGTCCACAAGAAAGAATTCCAGATATCACCAAGGACGATGTCTTGAACTTTCACTCTAAGTTCTACCAGCCTCAAAACGTAGTCATGGCAATGGTGGGTGTATCTCATGAACATGCATTGTCGTTAGCTAAACTGCAGTTTGGTGACTGGAAAGGGTCTTTGTCTAAGCCTACGGTAGATACCATAAAGTATACTGGTGGTGAGATCTCGCTACCTTATCAGCCTCCATTGTATGACAATTTACCTGAACTCTACCACATGCAAATTGGATTTGAAACTGCTGGATTATTGGATGACGACTTGTATGCTTTGGCTACTTTGCAAAAGTTGTTAGGTGGAGGGTCTTCGTTCTCCGCCGGTGGTCCCGGTAAAGGTATGTTCTCTAGATTGTACACCAGGGTTTTGAACCAATATGCGTTTGTGGAAAATTGTATGGCGTTCAATCATGCATATGTTGACTCGGGGTTGTTTGGTATTACAATTTCATGTTCCCCTAATGCAGCTCATGTCATGTCACAAATCATTTGTTTTGAATTATCCAAATTGTTGGAGGACCCTGAAAAAGGAGGTCTTACTGCTAGCGAAGTTCAAAGAGCTAAGAATCAATTGAAGAGTAGTTTGTTGATGAATATTGAAAGCAAACTTGCGAAATTAGAAGATTTAGGAAGACAAATTCAATGTCAAGGTAAATTAACAACTGTTGATGAAATGGTCACAAAAATTGAAAACCTTACTGTTGAACAAATAAGATCCGTGGCTGAAAAAATACTAACTGGTAATGTCGTTACAAAAGGCATTAGCAGTGGAAAACCTACAACTATAATGCAAGGAAATAGAGCGGCATTTGGTGATGTCGAGTACATTATACGTCATTTTGGTTTAGGTAAATATTCCGACCCTCCAATCCCTGCACCAAGGGACTTTTCTGAAGAACCCAAGTCAAAGAGATTTGGAAAATGGTTTTAGGTTTTGTAAATATGCATATATAGATCTGTGAATAGAAAACTATTTAAAGCAGTGAAAATTCATAGAAAAGTTACAGATAATGAATTGCGATTGTCTATTAAATTCTGTATGGGGCGTCTAGTATACATTTCAGATGGGTTAATAAAGTTGTTCCTTAAGTTGCAAAACTTCTTTTTCCATTTGCAATAATCTTTCTTTTAATTCTGAGTTTTCCATTTCAGTTGACTTCAAAAGTAAGTCCTTTTCAGAATTTTCATTATGAAGAATATCAATGGCACTTTTATATTGACAAATCTTGTTCTGGAAGTCAAAGTTTTCATCATTGTATCTCTTGGAAATACGGGTTTCGTTTTCTATACGAATATTCTGCTGTTGTATCTGTCTCTCCAACTCTTTTATCGACTTCGAACTTTCGTAATTTTGCTGTTGGGATTGATCTAATTCTTGTTTCAAATCGTTCACTTTCATTTCCCAGAATTTCAATTGTTCGTTGCTGTATAGTTTATCTTCTAGAGTGTTGACTTTCGTGTTCAATTCATCATTTATTTTTTTCAATGCTTCGTTCTCTTGTGAAGTTACTAAATGCTCACGAGCAAGATGTTGATAATCTTCAACATCATTTGTAGATCCAAGTTTAGATTGGTTCAATTCGTTTCTTATTGAATCTGATTCAGCCTGTTTGTTTTCCAAGTGTTGCCTTAACATGATATTGTCGGTATCCTTTTGTTTAAGTTTATCTGTTGTATCATCCAATTCAGTTGTCAAGTGATGAATCTTTTCTTCTAGTTCACGTTTCGTTTCGATAAGTTTATCCCTCTGTAAACCAACTTCTTCTATCACCTCCTTCAATGATGCAACTTGTTTCGTCAAATTGTCAATCTTCCGGTTATTCATGACCTTTTCATTTTCAAGCATAGCAGATTTACTTGAAATTTGGGAAAGTTCCTTTTCTAATCTTTCTTCCACAAGCAATTTTTGTTCGTATTCTTCCTCTAGTCCCTTCTTGATTCTACTTATTTCTTCAAAATCAAGTTGAAGCTTTTTGTTTGCCTTCACCAACTCTGTTTCAGATTTCATTCTGAAGTTCAAATCCTTGTGTAATTCACGAATTTCTTCTTTATAGTTATCTGTTAATTCTTTATTTTCAATGTTTGTTGAGTACAAGACTTTATCATTTAATTCTTTGATTTGATTCTTTGCCTTGGAAATTTCATACTCCTTGTCTTGAATTGTATCTTGAAGCGTCCCAGCTTGTTTCCGAAGCTCTTTTATCAAAATTTGAGCACTTCTGGATTCCTCACGAGCCAAATTCAAATTAGTGATTGCCTGTTGTGCCTCGTTTTTGGCTATTTCCTTACTTCTAGTAGCTGAATTCACGGCAGCTTCGGCCTTTACCAATTCCTTATAGTAGTTTGTAGCCCTTTCCTTGTAAATTTCCAAAGATCTAGTCAATTCAATGTTTTCGCCCTTGACTGATTCGTGTTTGGATTTCAATGTAGCCAAATAACTTTCATATTCTGAAACTGAAGTTTTAAAACTTTCCTTCTTTGTTTCAAGTAGTTCATCTTCGGATTCACGTAAAAGTTTTTTCAATCTCAATATCTCAGCCTTCGATTGTCCGAGTTCTTCTCGAGTTGTTTTCAATGTTTTTGTAAGATCATGATATACAGCAACAAAATCTTGACTGGCGTGTCCAATTGGCGTTCCAAAACTACTATTTCTGGATACTTGATCCTGCGGTGGTGTTGACGAATTTGAAAGGACATCTGATGATGCCACTTGAGAAAATCTATGTTCAAGTTCTGCAATTTTAGCCTGAGATTCTTTATACTTTTGTTCTAAGTCATTGGAGCCAGAGAGTCCTCTATTTGATTGCATTTTATTAATTTTCTTTTGGAGTTCGATAGCATAATTTTCGGCTCTTTGGGCATTAGCTTCCTCCTGGTGTAACCTATTAGTTAATGATTTGATCTCATCATTGAGTATTTTATCCAGAGAGAAAGATTCAATACTGGCCCCAGACTTTCGAGGAGAGAACTCTTGAATAGACCCAGACGAAATGCGTTCTTTCAAAATTGACAACTCCTCTGACAACTTCTTGGATTCCAAGCGCTCCACACGGAGTGCTGCTTTATGTTCGTTCAATTTTGCTTTCATACTCGAGAATTCTTCTACAAATGATTTGTCAGGAGGTTGGTTTTCTTTGTCCACTGTCTTTGCTTTTAAGGAATTTTCCAACTCGGAGATTTCATTTTTGAGGTCAACAATTTTCTTGGTGTATTCAAGTTTGGCTTGGTGATTGCTTTCCATCTCTCTTTGGAGCTTTGTGTGCGATTCAGTAACTGCTTTGTTTTCTTCAACAGAAACGGATAGAGATTTTTTCAAAGATTCAATCTCCTTTTGCAAAGCTGATTCCTTAGATACCTGGGCTTCGACTATATTCTTCTCATTTTCTACTTTTTTCAAATTCGATTTCACCTCTTGCAACATTAGTTCCAGTTTTTCTAGTTTCTCATTTGCCTCATTAGCTTCCCGAGTCTTCTTGTTAAGGTGAGATTTTGTTTCCTTCAACTCTTGATTAGTATCATCTAACTTCTTTTGAATTTCTGTTATTTCCATCTCATGAGCTTTCAGTGATGCTTTCAAAGTGGAAATTTCCTTCTCTTTGCTAGAAATTGATTGTTTAAGATCTTCAATAGTTTCTTTGAGTGATTTAATTTCATTGTTGAGCATGTCGTCTTTTGAAGAAATTTCTCGTTGAGATTCTAATTCAGTTTTTAGTTTTTGTAAAGACTGCTCCAACTTTTGATTATGCAAAGTTAGTGATGTTTTTGTATTTTCAAGATCCGACTTCGCAAAATCCAACTCCTTTGCATGCTTCAGCTTTGCGTCAATATGTGATTTAATTTCTTGTTCCAAAGTTGATACCTTCTCTGACTTTTCTTTGTGATCTTTCCTCAAATTCGTGAGGGTTTCAGTATGTTCTTTTAGTTTTTTCGATAGATCTATGCTTGATTGTTCGGCAATTGTCTTATCCTTGAGTGCTTTTGCGTGTGTCTCTTTCAATTCTGCTAGTTTTGATTCTAAACTTTGAACTTTCTCCACCGACTTCATTTCACTATTCTTGTACTTTTCAAGTTTTGCATCTTTCGATTTGATCAAATCGGTTGTTGTAATAATTTCGTTTTCCAATTTGTTCATTTGCTCTTTCAACTTTTCATTTTCAACCTCGAGATTGGCTTTAACTTCTTCGGCCTTCTTTAAGTTTTCATTCAATTCCTTTGAATCAAGAACTTTGATTGATTCTTCCATAAGTGGCTTCATCTTGATAAATAATGCCAACCAAGGACTGGACTTCAATGCTTCACTCATCGTTTGTAAGTTTCGTGCCACCAATTGAGCAGATTGAATTTC
Source organism: Suzukiozyma palmioleophila (assembly GCA_030560805.1). NCBI lineage: Eukaryota > Fungi > Ascomycota > Pichiomycetes > Serinales > Debaryomycetaceae > Suzukiozyma > Suzukiozyma palmioleophila. The sequence goes on from JAKTVY010000008.1 coordinate 381,708, forward strand.
CTTGATTTTTACATTGATTGAAGCCCGAGCTGATTTTCCTCGGACAATACTTTGAAATTCAGTGAACAAAGACTTTAAAGTTAAATCACGCATCTCTTCCAAATTCCCTAAAATCCCATTCTTAAAGAATATTTTAGTGATCCCAACTTTATAACTATCAGGATCCAAGTTTATATGTTTTAGAATCAAGTCTGAGTTAGTTCTGTTGTTCTTAGTGTACATTTCCTTGGTATTAATAATGGCATATCTTTGGTAAAATTCATCGAATGTCATTCTGTTAGGATAACCTGCTCTTGTAATTCTGATACCCTCTAGTACCCCATTACATCTCAATTGATTTAACACCAACCGCTTATCAAATTTATTTGGTTTTTTCTCCAAGTTCGGTAAAATACATCTCACAAAGGACGGTTGTGTGCTTTCAAGCTGTTCCATTAAACTCAGAAGCTGTTCCTTATGTTTGAATGATGCAGTCTTTAATTTCAGTCTTCGTTTGTTATTCGACTCGGGTTGCAAATGTTCATCATGTGCTAACAATTCGGCCACAAACGGATTAGATGATTGTGGTAACAATTTCAAAACATGCTCATCAACTGGGTCAGTGTTCTTTTGTAACCAGTTTTCTACATTGTATTCTACCATACCAGCGTAGTGGTGAATTATAAACCCACTTTTGAACTTGTTCAACTTGAACTTAGATGACTTCCCTTTTCCCCAACTTGATTCTAGTTTCTCCATGAAAGACCGGTCTGACGATTTTGGCATTAAACATTCTTCATCTAAAAGTTTAAAAATCCCCATTGGTTGTTTCATTTCTATCAAATCAATGGTGGGTTGCAAATCGAGACCAAAGTCAATGAATTCCCATTGAATGTCCTCACGTAAATATTCCGATTGTTCTAAGATAAACGAATGGTGGTTGAAAAACTGTTGTAGCTTTTCATTTGTGTAGTTAATACACAATTGTTCAAATGAGTTAGTTTCAAAAATCTCAAAACCGGCAATGTCCAAAACACCAATGAAATTGAAATCTAAGTCAATTTCTGATTCCGTGTTCAAGTTCTTGTTGATCAATTCTATGATAAACTGGAAAAGCCTTTCATATAAATGTTTTGCTAATGCATCAATTGCATATTTCACTTCCGACGCCCTTCTTGATTTCTGAACATATTCTTTCCCTGCTTTGACTTTAGGACGCAATAGGTTATTAGAAAGGTCAGTTTTAGTTATTCCCAAGATTGAAGCAATTTTTTCAACTGGTGAATCTGCCGTAAAATTTGCCTGTTCTGACTTCCACGAAGTAAAATCTAGATTACCAAGAAGTAATACAACAGCTAGCATTTGAAAAATATTGTCTATCTCTTTTTGTGTCATTCCCAATAATTTGAATGCATCCACCAACATGTTGAACTCTTTCTCATCATCCACATGTGGAATATCTATATTATTAGTTAAGTATTTATAAGACGAAATGTCTTTGAGTAAACCTAACTTTTCCAAATCCCCATGACCTTTCAATAACTGGTAGAAAACGTGATAGTTTCTCTCCTGTGGCAGTTGACTAGCCACTCTCGATTTTTCAAGCAAGTAGTAGTCTATATTTGCAAAGGCAATTGAGCCGTTTGGGCTGAAGAAAATTCGAATAAACTTACCAAATCTCGAACTATTATTATTTTTAATGGTTTTTGCATTTCCAAAACTTTCAAGAATAGGATTTGCCTGTAAGATTTTAATATCAATATTCTGCCCATAAACTGATGTTCGTTTAGACTTGTCGGTTATTGACGAAAGATATTGTATGATTTTCTTTGTATTCTCTGTTTTACCCGCACCAGATTCTCCAGTTACTAGTATTGATTGATCTTTGTGATTTTGAAGAAGATTGCGATAAGTCCCCTCTGCGGTGGCATAGATGTGAGGTGGGGGTTTTTCGAAATCGTGATTGTGGAACTTGTTAAGGTATTCGATATCATATATTGGTAAGGATTTGTACGGATTGATGGCAACTAGAAATAACCCAGAATAAGTGTAAATCATATCATCATTGTATCGTAGGTATAAATTGTACAACACAGAGGGCTCATTCAAATGAGTCAATTCTGCCATGTCTGTGCATTTGTTGAATTTTGCTGGGTTACAGCTTTCCAACTGATCTTGTCGAACGACTTTCACCGATTCTTTGTTACCATTTATTATCGTTACTTTGGCCATCTTAACGTCTTGTTCATTTTCAAAGTAATCAGTGATGTACCCTTTGACGTACAAGTCATCCTGATCTTCCTGGGTAACCCACACGTAGTTCTTCACGTTGATCTCCTCAGCGTTCGTCATGAGGCAACACGATGTATGGGAAAGTAATCAGCAGGAGTCTATGTATTCAGTGTAAATAACAATATAACGTCAGACCTTTGGAATTGAAAACGTCAAATAAAACTCGCTTTTTCGTTGTTGCTGAGCCTACTCTAGACGTGACTTTATTGTTGTTTCAGAACCTAGTGAAGTAAAATTTAATTTTCAAATATGTAAACAATCCTGTAGATAATGACAATCTCGGTCTTAAATAAACAAGCTGCTCTAGGAAAGCGAAAAGTAAGAATGTTTCGCATTCCCCCCATTTAAGACTAGAGGTATGGTTGAAAAATATTGGAAAGGTTGACACAACCGCTTTTTTGTGTTTGATATCGTAATTGGAAGTTTGTGGTTGCAATCCTGTTCTATGTGTGAGGGAATACGCGGTTTTGTGTCATTTTACAACTGGTCTGATTAGCAGAGGCTTACAAGAGGACCCTCAGTGAATCATCAATATGTCACTGGCAATGGATCATCATCAATACATCAGGATGAGAGTCTTGTGTTTGTAATAGGCCAAATGTAAATTTGGGCAGCCATGTTGCAAGGCTGGGAGACTGTACACTAGAGCTTTGAAATACCTATCCCTATAAATATACAAATGATTGCAAAAATATAAGTGGGTCTTAGGACCACTTGTATTTATGGAATAAAATCACGATAAGTTCTCATCAGATCGCAACAAACCCTTCACCACTCTCCGAGAGTACAAGTAGTGCATTTGCCCCGTTATGTGTACAATACAATTTAGTACAGTTCGATTTCAATTTTCAAAATTCTTACGTGGGTAGATCAAAGTAGTAATAAGACAAATACATGCATTGCAAACAAACGAAATTTTGGGTTCGCTATTCAACTGTTGGGAGATCGGTCTTTATTTTCTTCTCTTGTTTCCTTCTCTTGATTTCCTGTTACCCTACGGTATACAATTTTAGTGTGTTGCCGATGTGCATCATGTGCGTTGGATCATCATGTGCATTGAACCATCATGAACAGGAGTATACTACACGTAAAAAGTCGTAGAGATACGATATTATATCACCAAAAGGTAGAACTGCTCTTTCTTGTTCTTTTCAGGCAATTAATATACGGCATATAGAATACAACCTCTTAACTACGAAAGGGCACATCATAAAATATCAAGACATGTACATAAGTATTGCAGGAAGCAAAGTACAACTGCCAAGCTGAAAATTATGTTAGACCCTTTGGCGGACGATTTGGGTTTACTACTGAAAATAAAATGCTCTCCTAGTCAAAAAAGTGAAGATATGAAACACCATGAGGTATATCTTTAGCTATTGAACTATTAAGAATTTTTCCGGATAGAACCAACACATCTCTCTTGAATGCGAGTTGTCTTGAACTAAAACCTGGGGTTACCAACATTAAAAATTATAGCATATGCATATGCAACTTATGTCTAAAAAATATTTTCCCAGAAATAGTCAGCTCGTACTTCAATTTATATGGGACGTGCAAAAAAGGAAGAGAAGTCTACATTTGACAAAGGATCTTTGTCACACTACTCAAACTTTGGCATCTAAATTCCCCAAGATAAGCTGGTAGTTGAATCCGCCGAATATTTCTGCAAAATATTCTGTACTTACTCACATCAAGTATAAAAGAAAGTACAAAAGAAAGTACGCTTCGTCTTTCTCTGGTGGTTATTTTTGGAATTATTTCGTACTCGTGTTGACTGTTACTAAGTTTAAAATTTGAAGCTGGTTTAGTAAACGAATTCAGTTGTACGTTGTCCTGCTCAAAACTTTGCTTGAATTTAGAACTAGGCTTGAATTTAGAACTAGGCTTGTACAAAAAACAAAGTTGTGTACCTTTGCCGAAGTACTCATGTTCGTATCAAAGAACCACTATTGAATAGGACGGGAATATTTTTTGAAGGCCACAGCGTAGCAGATTTTATCATCTAATATTGATCATTTTAATAGACAGTGCGATTTGTAGTGTATATATTGCCGTCAAAATATTTCTCGTTATTACAATGGATAGGCCCGTCATGTTTGTTCCAAATACTACAAGAATTTGAATGAAAAGGCTTTGTATTACGAAGAGAAAATATAAAGGTAACAAAAATATAGAAATACCTAAAGTAGAATTACAATTGATCTGTTAGAAAGGCATTATTAAAACCATTGAATCACTTAATGGAAACAAGTTAACCGAATTGAAGCGTCTATCAGCCTAGATAAACAAAGATGAAATTAATGAAACAACAACCAAACTGACAAGAGATTTTGCGTTGATTGAGTTAGCTCCGTTTGCAACGACAACACCAGATGGTGCTGCAGTAGGTGGTACTGAGGTTGCTGCAACTGTGGTAGGAGTAGATGGTTTGCCAGTTGTAGGAGCTGGTGGTGCTGGGGTTTCAACAGCAGGTGCAGTGTTGACTGGCAAGGTAGTTGTGTATGTTGAACCAACAGAGTTAGTTACAACATAGACCTCGCATGAAGTAGTTGCAGGAACGTTGTTCTTTGTTGTGACATAGGTTGTGGTGTATTGAGAAATGCATCCTTCAACTGAAGTTGTGGTCCCTAAGGTGACGGTTGTAGTGTAACCAGCACCATGGGAGTTGGTTCCAATAATAACTGCCCCAGTGGTGACACAAACTACTCCCTTGGTAATGGTTTCAACACATTCAGTAGTATATTTCGTGACAACACCTTCACAGGTAGTGGTAACTGGGTGACCAGCTGTATTGGTTGTGACAACAACTTCACAAGTTTCAGTTACAGTAACTCCTTCAGTCTTGGTAGTAGTAATTGTGGTTGGGTAGTTAGTACAAACTGGGCAATGTTCAGCGGTACTAAAGATTGAGGTGGTGGTATAAGTTGAGCCAGCAGAGTTCGTACTAACCAAAACAACACCAGTTTCGGTAATGGTGTTTCCGTTAGGGCCAGTTGTGGTAATGGTAGTGGTGTATTCGGTGCATACTGGACAGCCTGAGGTAGGGAAGATGGAAGTGGTGGTGTAGAGTGAACCAGAAGGGTTGGTGGTAACAATGACAACACCAGTATCAGTTTCAGTATGACCATTAGAGTCAGTAGTAGTGAAGGTAGTGGTGTATTTGGTGCATTCAGGACATCCTGTTGGAGTTCCAGATGAGGTTATACCCTCAGACGAAGTTGCTGGTCCACTTGAAGTAGCTGGTCCACTTGAAGTAGCTGGCCCACTTGAAGTGGCTGGTCCAGAAGAAGTAGCTGGTCCACTAGAAGTGGCTGGAGCACTGGATGATGCTGGACCAGAAGATGATGCTGGTCCACTAGAAGTGGCTGGAGCACTGGATGATGCTGGACCAGAAGATGATGCTGGGGCACTGGATGATGCTGGACCAGAAGATGATGCTGGGGCACTGGATGATGCTGGAGCACTAGAAGATGCTGGGGCACTGGATGATGCTGGAGCACTAGAAGATGCTGGGGCACTAGATGATGCTGGAGCAGAAGATGATGCTGGAGCACTAGATGATGCTGGAGCAGAAGATGATGCCGGGGCACTGGATGATGCTGGAGCACTAGAAGATGCTGGGGCACTAGATGATGCTGGAGCAGAAGATGATGCTGGAGCACTAGATGATGCTGGAGCAGAAGATGATGCTGGGGCACTAGATGATGCTGGAGCAGAAGAAGATGCTGGAGCAGAGGAAGAAGAAGATGCTGCCGTTGGAGGCACTGGCATTGGGGCACACATTTGACAAACGCTTGGAATAGAATCTGGGTGTGCTGCACTGTAACAGATCTTGTTATCGATCGAGTTCAATGGAATACTGAATCCAAGTGGAGAAAGGACCCCATTGATGGTATTAATAAGACTGGTAAGCACGTTAAGACTATCCAGGATGCCACTAAGTGCACCACCTTGACCAACAAGTGAAAGTTTATCTGTGATTGTGGACAAGTCAGTTACTGGGGAGTATGTGAAACTTTGTGTATCGTAACCGGGACCAATTTGGAACGATTGACTAGCGATACCATTAAGAATAGGACTAAGAACTGCGTCAAGTGTTGCTCCAATAGTTTGAGTGAGAATAGCAGGTACACCAGCAGCATCAAGAACAGCCAGTACTGTAAGAGGATTAATAGTCAATACACCTGTGCTTGAATCATAACTGACAGTGGATTGAACAAATGGAATAAGAGTGATGATACAGTTACCATCACCAAAACCTGCAACTGTTGGAGTTGAACCTAATGCATTCAATGCATTCAATGTGGCATCAGCACCGTTCAAGTAGAAGGTCTGGTTTGGATCAACAGGAGTAATACCACCAAGGATGGTAACAGAAGAAGTACCCTCAACACTAACACAACCACTTCCCAGAACTTCACTAGTTAAAATATAATCAGTATTATGCAAGCAAATATCACCGTTGTTTGTGATTGGAGTCAAAGCAGGAACACCTAATTCAACGACCCCTCCGGATTTTTCTGTTTGATAAAATTCAAGTAAACCTTCATTATCCCAATCTGGTGCAATAATTGACATAACAGGGGTATCAGTGAGAGAACCACCAGCACCAAAAAACATTTGACCGGTTGCAGAATTTTGAAACGAAGCTGCAATAATGGCATAAATTGGAGACACAAGATCTTGAAGGGAATTAAATGCAACAATACCGTCGTTATCAACTGTGGTTAATGCGTTTGCGTTAAGATTTAACGCTCCACTGGTTTGGGTAATGTAGAAACCACCACCTTGACCAACCGTCAACGACCCAACTAAAGCTGAAATAGTACTATCCCAAATAGAATAGTAAACGTTAGGGTCAACAACAAGATTACTGATCTGCAAATTTACAAGACCATTTACTACAGTATCTTGACTAATTGTTTGAGCGTTGATTGCAGTAGCAATAGAAGCTGCACCAACCAAAAGGTTTTTGACTAACATATTGTTATCTTTGAGCTTCAGATGCAATTACAAAAATCAGAAGTTCAGTTTATGGAAATTTTAATTCATTAAATACCCACCTGGGAAATGCCATGAAGGCTTTACACCATACTCCGGAGACTTTGCAATCGCCAAAAACAATAGGACGAAAACGGCATATTTTTTATTAATGATTGCAGAATGCATTTACACTTTTCTTGGAAGGGATGCATGTAGATCTACTTGTTCGTAAACATCCGCATATTTAAAATATCATTGTCCCAAATTGGTTTTAATAGACATGTATAGTTTGGATGCAGGTTAATTTTTAAACCAACGTAGACCTGCAAATTTATTTCGGTCACAATTATTTTGTAATCAAGTCATAATACCAAGTTTTATGAAAGGGAAGCCAACAATCATCCACCAAAAAATTAATTGTTACACGACAACCAGATGACAAACAATCGACAACAATATTAGAAAACACGGGCATACTTTCTAGTTATTTTACTGCCAATTCAAATATTTACCCGCTAGTAAATTTTACTGGAGCAACATACCACTGCCAATATTCAGTATTTTTTGCAAATGTAAAATGTTTCAGCTGGTGCTGGTGTATGTAATCCACAATTGTCCGTTTGTCATTACTATTTACCTATGAGTAAAATTGATTCGAATTACCTGGTTGCCTGGGCCCCGTGAAATTATATGGAACTAGCACCAAGCTTGTGTATGCATTTTCATTTAACTCAATAATGCTAGTATGCCATATGAGCAATTTCTTAATGATATGTCAGGGTAGCTCGAGTATTACATTTACTTGAAAGAGAGATGTTGACAATTTGCAGCATTATTTTACAAATGGTTTTACCATTATCACCATCTTGCATAAATTATTTAAATATACAAAATAATTTGTATTGTGTCCTCGCTTCGATCTTAAGGCATCATCAACCACAGATTTAAACGAAACTCTACCATACTAGTAATTCTCCGAAGGTTTGCGTAAATTTTAACTCTAGGCGTTGTTGAAGAAATGTAAAGAATCCCATTTCTTAGCATTTTAGGTCCCAATAAAGCAGATATTAGGTGTTCTAAATCGACCAATTAATTTTTTGGACAATGGTGATGTCACCAATAGACAAGTTTGTTGTGTCTTTATTGTTCATAACCAATTTCTTTCGGAGCAACCACTATTTACGAACATGTGTAACTTATATGCTTCTCAAGACAATTGTTAACCACGTCATTTGTGATGATTTTGACGAGAAGTTACGACGGAAACACGAACACTTCCTTACACATTCCTTAAAGCTCCCAGATAGGAAATGCTGTGTAAATGATGCAGAAAGGCTCAACTTACTCAATTTATGCTGGTAGTAATTAGATAAATTCGTAGTCGTATGCATCTAGCATCTAAAAAATACTTGCATAATTTCATGTCACCATGCACTGAATCTAAAATTGTACTAAAACCAACTGTACATTACAATTTTGAGAAAACCCTAAGATATTCATGTGACCAAAATATAGTATTTTTAGATGTACACTAAGACTATTTTAGACATCCTTGGTATGAAACGAGAAACACACTTCCCTTGAATATTACCAATGTAGTGCATGTCCGAGATAAAGTATGAATTTGGCGTAGCATGCAATTGCGCACTGTAATAGCAGCATCGATTCGTGGTTGCAAATGCAAATGCACCTTAGTAACTCCACTTACGAGTTGTGATGCTTATACTCAAAATTATGGAACCGCTGTATGGGTGAGAGTTTACCTTTGTAGTAACTAGTATGGAATACACAAAGTGATGTATGTTGAGCATGTATTTTGAAAGTTCATATATATGACTAGTGCTTAGAAATAATTATACTTGGTAGAACTGAACAATGCAAGAAAAGCCATGAGATAGTTTGTTTGCAAGTGATTGGAAACTAAATGGTGAAGCGTTGTATGCTTCGAATTAATTATCAGGTATTGGAGTGCAAGTATTATCGGATACCTAATTGCATAACGGTGAAGACCATTCTTGGGTATCATACACAGGGCATGTAGAATGGTTTGTACTCATACTAGCTTTGTTTATGGCAGTCAAACTGGGATTGTTGCTGTCACATGGAGAATAGTCCAGGAACGTGGTGGAAGATGAGTGCCCTCCACGATGTTTTGATATTTTGGATTTGGTTCGTAGAATGGATGAACCACTGTTGTAAATTGATGATGAGTAGGTAGGTGTCGTATTCGCAGAACTTCGTTTGTTAGAAAATACTGAATATTGTGAGGTTGCAGATGGTGGGGTGACAGGGACAGGGATATTGTCTTGCATAACGACTAAGGGTGATTTGTCTAACGAAAATAATGAGCTATTATTGGAAACATCAAACTTAGGGAAATTTAACAAAATTTCCGCCGATTCATACAACTGGTCATCGATACTATCCAGTAATATGTTTGATTGTTTGTTATGAATCGATTGGATTATGTGGTTAAATCTGGAGTGAAAGTTGTTGATAACTTGAATAACCCCGAGCTGTTCATATTTCTTTGTCAAGACTTCAGTGACTTTGGTCAACTGGACAATAAAATAAAGGGTTATTTTCTTGATATTTTGTAGTGCGCATTCATCGAACCCTGATAGAAAGGCACCCAATACGTCGGGTTGGATATTTTCCAGCTCCAGTTTGATAGAGTCATTTTTGTCATCATTATCATTATCATCGTTATATTCATCAATGTCCTCACTGAAATAGTCAGAGTCCATATCATCGTCCACCATGGTGAAATTTTCTGGGTCTTGACTATTTAAGTTCATTGTGTACTTGATGGTATTATGCGAAAAGTTGGATTCGTTCGAATTGGCATAAAGGGTTTGGTTAGACGATTTTCTCTTAAGTTTTCTCATCAATTCCTTTAAAGAATTAGATGCATGAGGTAATTGCAACATGTTGCACGCCAACAAGTTTGCTGTAATAGATACCAAAGAAGTTGGTAAATTCATGAAACATTTATCATACATAGACAATTCGCACAAGAACCTTCCCACAGCAGTGACAGCAGAAACCGATGAATTTGATGCAGAAGTCGATGAGTTTCCCACACTATTATATTTACAAGGGGTCGAGTCACTTTTTTGGGAAATCTTGGAATGGTGAATTGCCAATTGTAAACAGTCTTCCAAGTTTGGATGGGCCAACGACCATTCCAACGTAGAAAGTATATGCATTTCCATTTGGACAAACATCTCTTCATCATAGGCATTACGGCACATGACTGTCAACTCTTTCAAAGTAGGCACTCTTGATTTCTTGTCTTCGTATTTTCCTGCAATCCAGAGAGCAGTGCATCCGACCAACTGGTAGTGACGCTTGAAGACAATTCTTTTGGCGCAATATCTGTCGATGATGTTCAAACAAAGAAACAATGTAGAAGGTTGCAATTTGAATGACGAGTGCAATTCGATCAAGAAGTCCAAAAGAAATGGTCTCATAAACCATTGAATCTCGGGTTGCAAATCAATCATGGCCGAATTGACGGACGAAGCTGATTCCAAATTTGCCAACGTCTTGGATACGTCAGTAAAATATTCGTCAATCAACTTTCTGTTGGCGTTGGTTTCCAAGATTTCCAACATGACATTGTAGGGCTTGTGTTTTATGTGATGAGGAGGACCATATTTAACCGGGTTCATGATTATAGACTATAGAGACGTAGAGTAGGATCAGCCAACTATGGTGATTGTATAGAGCTGATGTGGATAATGGAGACTAGGAGGTGATATTCAGTGGGTAGTACCAAACTTGATAACGGCTAAGCAAAGATGGTGCAATAGGATAGATACACTAGATGCAACAGCAGTAATAACCAACAAACAATCTTAACTGTAACAGTACTAGATGCTCCACTGACAGGACCTGGCTAAGTTCAATTATACTAAAATCCAATTTACGAAACTATGGATTCACGGACGTATTATACTATGCTCATAGTATGGGACTACTAAAAATTTTATAAGGAGGTGTAGCCATAGTATACGCGTATCTGGTATAATTTAAAGAAATACCGTGGATAAAATTCCGTGTAGCAATAATGCGACCGCATCACTCCACCGACCGCCTAGGCATTCCAGAACATCGACAACATTTTCACGCCCGACTTTTGTGCCAAGTGGTACCTAGTGAACGTGTTGTAGCAACATCCAACCCATTGTCATGTTGTAATCCCCTGGTGGTAGTTGTATGGTGATACAGTGACACATTTGATGGTAGTAAACCACTGTCTCTATCCCTGGAGGTGGTACTGCGTCCGCGACGTCCTACGTCTAAGGCAGCCAGGGTCGTCAAACTACCACGTTAACCGTTAAAACGCGACATGCGCGTTCGTTCACACGTCAAGGAATGAAAAACAGTTGTTCTACATACTAGATCTGATGCAATGTGAAACCTCGTTCACCGACAGGGCGATTGCAGCATGGACATGGGATGGTTGCTCAGGTCATTGTCGTCGCCGGTGTGGTCGGCCTTGTCTGTACCTAGCGTCGCGACGCGAGCCGTGGACCAAATATAGAAGGCCAACTGTAGTGATTTGATGTTGCAACTCTGTTGTGACCCGCGGTGGGGATTCGTAGACACGATTTTGTGAATAGCGTGGACCTTGTTGACATACACATTTTCAATGGAGCCATATAGCTCCACAAAAAATACTCTGGTATCCTCGAACACTCGACAAGACAGATGCAGGCAACATCAGCGATGCAAATCAAGGTGGCAGGGCAGCCGTGGCGTAGTCATATGCCACTTCGCGGCATCGCGTTTGGTGTCTTTCATGTGCGTTGTGTTCCTTAATCAGTTGAACCGCACTACAACATGTACTGTATGGCACGCTCATTGCAATACCAATACCACATTGAGTGGGTCCGGGCCACACACTGATACATCACCCCCATTAAGCAACAAGGCAGATATCTACGATGTTGGTGTGATTTGTGCCATGTTATGTGATAACAAAGTCTTGATTCGTGTGCTAGAGTGTTCTAGTTCACTTTAGTGCCAACAGAGTTTACCAACATACCACTGGTCACCAGTGCCCTACCCATCACGCTAATTTTGGCTATTCCATAGCACTATTTATTGTACCACTCCTCGTACCAGCCAATGAAGCTCCGATGGTGCTACAACAAGTTATGCTGCGGTGCTTCCGTATAAATCTGCTGGCTACTCCCTTGCCAAATTTTGCAACTAACTGTGCTGCATAATGTTCATTTTTCACCGTGTACAGTAAAATCCATGTGTCATATGCAATACTTTATTTTTCTCTTACAGATGCGGTAAATTTGTCGTAATTTTATATGCCATAATGTCCTGTCAATTCTGCAGGACAGAATTCTCACGGCTCGGGTTTACAACTGATGGCTTTGGTATTCGAGTACACCTCAGGTACCGGAATGTACCAATTGGCCACATGGTAGGTTGTTGCAAGTTGCAGCTTTAATTTTTTGGCACGGTAAATGCGACTTTGTGCATTCCTTATGATAATGACAACTCTTATGCGAGCTCTAGTGGAAAAATAGCTACACATGATGCGGCTCGGATATACTATCGGAATCCTGACACTGCCAAAGGCTTTCAATTGTTTTGGTACATTGGGATTCCATTTGTGGTATATTTGTGTTACATTTGTACTACAATTACATTGTTCATATTTTGTACCAATGACAAACATATATGCTGCTAGCTAGCATGTGTGAAGTATGCGGGTAAATGTATGTTCGTATTGTATGCTGGTACCCTGTAGTGTCGTTTGGTCATGCCTAGTGAATTGTATTCCTTTGTACCTCAGACCATTGTTTAACATGCTCGTACATACTTTTTTCAAATACGGATTAGTGTTCAAAGATCTACATTGGCGCATCACCTCTGGCACTAATGCTAGACGAGTATTGGTGGATTTAGTTTCAGTTGTATTCGGCAATACGTCATGATTGTTTAATATTTCCGAACCTATCCTATCGGTGTTTGTGCACAAATATGCTTACAACAACACTACGAGTGTGCTGCACCATGGGTTGCTGCCATCGTATATTCGCGGTTATATGAATGCAATTGACGATTTTAGCATCGGTTTTCTTTGCGGACCCTATTTTGGTTCGAAGGTGAAAATTGATCGTATCCCAATTAGTAAATTCCTTGTTGAAAAAATATTTTTTATCCTTCAAGCTGTACCTTAAAAGTGTTCTCTGGAAGAGACGTTGTCATGAAAATTTTCAGTCCCAGTCTTTTTTATCCCTGGTCAGATAAAATTTTCGCCTATTGTTCAATATTCAGCCCAGGTCCAATTGGCAAATCTTGCCTTGGGGTGCTGGTTATGGTTTAGTCATTGTTCGATGTAAAGCACATATTTACGTGGTAAATCCTGCCTTGTAATTTTCACAATGGTTTAGCTATTGTTCGATGTAGAGCAGATGTGAAGATTTGGCAAGTCTTGCCTCACAAATTGCGAGATATTTGAATACATTGTTTAAGTAGAACACTTGTGTTTGGCAAGTCTTACCTTTTAATTTGTGTATTGGTTTAGTTGTTGTTTAGTGCATACTTTAAGCATAATTATTTTCTCATTTGTTCAGCACATCAACATGCGATTCGGATTATTTGCAACATTGTATTTCCGACCTTGTTCCGCTTGCATTCACTTTCCATTTCGAAAGATTTGTACCTTGTCAAGTCCTCGTTAATTGTTGGGAAATCATATTTTGATATGCTATCCATGATTGTTGGGAATTCTATAGGTGATTGAGAAGGCTTCCCAAATCTTTGATTTGTCCGTCTTCACGGTCTACTCTTCATAAAAGTCGTACACATGTTGGTGAGATCTATATTCAGTTAGCTATCTATTAATATCCACCTCTACCTCGTCCACCAGGATTACCATTTTCTTGTTCATCGTTTCTTATACTCTCGTCAACTGACAATAACAACGTGGCGGCTTCAGTTGCGGATTGAAGTGCGTTGAGTTTAACCAATGCTGGCTCCCAAATGAATGATTCCATATTATTCCCGACATCTTCTTTTTGGAAGTCAATACCATACCATATTTCTCCTTTGGCGTGAGCACTTCTCAATTTGTTTAATAATTCAACTCCGTCAAATCCAGCATTTTCACATAATTGTCTTGGAATAACTTCCAATGCTTTGGCGAATGCATTTATGATTAATTGTTGTTTTCCGGCTATGGTTCTAGCATATTCCCTCAAGTATTTAGATAACTCCATCTCGATTGCTCCTCCTCCAGCAACAATAGTGTGGTGTTTGACTGCTCGTTTGACAATCATAATGGCATCATGCAATGATCGTTCAACCTCAGCAATTACTTGTTCAGCACCACCTCTCAAAATTAATGTACATGTTTTGGCCTGTGGACATCCAGTGAATAAGTTGTATCTTTCTGATCCAATTTGGACTTCTTCGAACTTGTCGCAAGTACCCAAGTCTTCTTCACTAATGTTTGAACATGTCGATTGAATATTACCTCCGACAGCTTTAATGACTCTGTCCATATCTTCACTAGAAACTCTACCAGCACAGAATATATTTCTATCAGCAAAGTATTGGGTTGCTAAATCCCCAATAGGTAATTTCGACAACACAATGTTAGCTCCGGTTTTTTCAATAGCTTCCAATTTCTTGAAGATGATTTCCCATTCGGCATCAACAATGTCTTGATAATCTTTAACTTGTTCTACTCTGACTTCAGCATTGTCCTTTTCTGCTTTCAATTCCAATTCAACGTTTAAGTTAACAATCTTAGGATTAGTGAATTTCTTTGGTTGTTGTTCAAAACCAGCGTAAGAGAATGTCTTTTTGAATGCAACCCCGTCAACAAATAAGGATTCTTCCATCGAACCACCTGGCACCTTCTTGATCCCAATTAACTTTTCGTCCAAGTCATTTTGATCCAAGCACAACACGGCATCGACAACCATTTTGGTGAAAAATGACGAGTTTTGACTAATCAACTTCGACGACATGGCTGTAGTAGCACATCTTTCTAATAATTGGCGGAATTCACCATCATTTTCCTTCTTTATATCGACTGCAATGGAGTTCAATTTTTCAACTGCCAACTCACAAGCTTTATTAAGACCTTTGTTAATTAAATGAGAAGAAATCCCATCTTCAATAAAGGTCTTGGATTCTTTCAATAATTCTCCGGCAAGAATAGTTACCGATGTAGTCCCATCACCAACTTCTGCGTCCTGAGCTCTACTAACATCAACTAACATTTTGGCAGCTGGATGGACAATGTCTAACAATTTCAAAATAGTAGCTCCATCGTTAGAAATAGTAGTCTTTCCGTTCGAGGAAACAATCAAGATATCGGACCCAAAGGGACCCAAAGTAGGCTTCAATGTATCTTGAATCGCCAAGCAGGCATTGATGTTGTTCAAAATTTGCCCTTTACCCTGGGACGCATCAGTGCCCTCTTTCAATACGACAATTGTCGGTGTCTGATTGGAAAATGCCATAGTCCTAGATATGTACAGTTAGAACCACGTAACAGGTATCACAATTCCGTTTCCACAAACAAAGATACACCTTGTGGTATTGCTATAGTGTGGTTTAACATTAACAGTAGAGAAAAAATTCGCAAAATGTCGCACGATCCTGGAAACCTACGACATTTTTTTTTTCACGAAATTTTTCAGGTTTTGCGACACTGGTTCCGTTTGGAGAATAACCATCGTAGTTACAGGCACAGAAAACAAGTACAACTTGGGTCATATTGGAGGCTTTTGCAATGTCAATAATCAATTCTAGTTTCCGTGGGTTTGTTTCCCCAGGATGTACATCCGTAATGGCCCGTAGAGGGGTTGCCATGAAGGGAGAAGTGCACTTATCTAATAGAAGAGTTATGAGGAAGATCAAGTTGGGGAAGGCCAGACCAGCGATTTTTTACCAGTTTGACACTTTGGTGGAGTTAAGTGATGGTTCGGTTATAAAAAGAAGATCCCAAGCTCCTAAAGATGAAATCAGAATGATTTCTGATCAAAGAAATAGTGGTTTATGGAACCCTAACAGATCTGATTTATCTACTGCTGATCCTAATGCCACTGGTAAGGTTTCCAAATTCAAACAAAGATTTGCCAACTTTGATGAATCGGCACAAGAACCTGAAAAAACTGAAGGTTCTCAAGATAAACCTAACAAGGTTGATGATTACCTTGAATTATTGGGCCAAAACGTCAAGGAAGTTCAATCTGGTGGGGTGTTATTCGATAAGAAGAAATCCAGAAATAGATAAACCAGTCATAGATACTCATTGGGGTAGTATACCCCGACCTGGGTCTCATTTGTACAATAGTTCTTCATCATGTATATATTAAGAAATTCTATTATTGAACATATTCTGTAGATTTGGTAATGAGTATTTTCAGTGCCATGGGGTCAGCAATAACTGCAATATTGCAATTAGGGTCCCAGTCTAGGCAAAACTGGGAATTTCCAAATCGAAATTCAGCCCAAGTTGTATCCTCTTATAACATCTAATTGTGAATTTAAAATGTTTATATTGGCTAATACTATTCAATGGTAATGACAGAACTACTTTTACATTTTCGTAAAGTGGAATTTATTTGTCTATGTACAATGCAATTTCTTAGGTTTCAAGGTCTACAACTCTCCAATACATCATCTCGTATGATATCCAGAAGAATGCCCTGTTCATCCTTGTCCTTTACCATGCAAATTATCTGTTGGTATGCAAATCCCAAGAACCTCAATTCTTCGATAGCCCATTTCACAGTGCTAGTATCTCGTTCTTTGAGGGATTGATGTAAAATTATTTCTAGTGTTTCCACCATGATACGTTTATCAGAAAACCTGAAAAGTCTATAAAACTTGTCTGGAACACCGAATTGGCTCAAGTTGATCAATTTGTCGGAGTTTGGTTCTGACCTCGTAGTGTACTCGCTAAAGACATTGTAGTATTTCTTTCCGAGCCGGTTATTTATTCTAGTCGACAAAAACCAAATAAAGTTTTTACTTAACTGGGCAAACGATTCGTCTTCTTTATTCAATTTAAGAAACTTTCTGTATAGGTCATCAAGGAATGCCGACTCTAGTTTGTTTTCAATTAGCATTCTTCGGAATATACTAATATATGCCGATTTACTGACATGAATATCAGCAGTTTTGACCATAGTTAAACATTGGGCCATTTGTCCCTGCTCTAGTAGCTTTGTAATGATGGCATTAAACTCTTGGTCGGATATCCCGTTCTTGGATTTGAATATCGACTGAAGAACCAGTTCTGCAGCTTTCTCTTTGTTTTGATGCAAAAACGACTGGAATAACAGCGATAATGTCAGTCGACGTAAAGGAGGCTTCAACGTTTTTACTAAATTTTCAAATTTATCTAGCGAGGTGTTATTGGTTCCATAAAGCTTCAAGAGTAAATCTATAATCTTGTGGTCTTGGAAAACATCGGACGGTAATTTGGATACTATCTCTTTGTGATTTTTCTGGCACTTTGTCAAAAGTAATTCAATCGTTGGCATATCGTGGTCGCATAATGGGTATATGTTGGACCTATTAAAAATGTCAAATGCTTTGTAGATATTTCCATTTTCAATATTGAGTACAATCAACTTGTTCCTGAACTTTCTAAATGAAGATTCTTGACACTTATTTAACGACTCGCCCGCCAATAATTTGTCATAAACAAGATTTGGGAAATACTGTAATTTAGTGTCCTTTAAAAAGAATTCCATAATCAGTTCAATATCGCTCGTGTTTAAAGACTCTGTTCCAAAAACATCAATCAACTTGAGTGTTGTGTAACAGTGGTATAAATGGTTATTTTCATAATTGACTGTCAATGACAGTATCAAGTTGTGTAGGTTCTCTTCGGTGACACGAATGCTTGTGTCATGAAACTGAATCGCATAGGCAGACGCTAGAAGAGGTTCTCCTGATGCAATAGTCTGATCTAGAAGTATGTTTGCTAGAATCGGTATTATGTTTTTACTGATGAATGGATCTGATTTGGTATTGTTAAGCTTTTCAAGACTTTTGGTAACAGTGCTAAAGGTTTGATTTTTGTCCATCATTTTCTGAAATATTGATAATGCTAGTTCGGAGTTTTTCAGTATGATAGCTTTAAATACATCGTTGAGGACGAGAGCCCGTATAGAGCTTGAACTATTGAAATTCTTTAATATAAAATTGATCATGGGAGTATTAATTCTGGGAAATCGGAGTAAATCTTCAAAAAATATCAGGCTTGTAGTCTCATAATATCGACTGCAGTTGTATGTTGAGTATTTGAAGCTCACATTACTATCAAGTATCTCGTATGCTCGTGATAATCGCTGGAATAACTCAAGGTTAGCCCTGTTCCCGTCATTAATTTCGTCAATATTGAACGATTTTGGCTGGAAATTGAACTTTTCAGACCGTGAGTAGCGTCGTACTCCGTATAGATGTAAAAATCTCCCACTTCTCCTACTCATCCCCTTCATATTGCTCTGGGCATTTCTTATCATTCTATATCTAGTTTCTACTCTAGTAGAAAATTTCCTAAGAAGATATCACGTGATTCAATGAATGCATCAAATTTGGCTGCAAATTGTTTACATTCCCGATAGAAAATGTAGATCGGAAGAGGTGTGAATTACATGTTGTGACGTGTGATCCTTGGTGGAAAATTTCTAAATGATCTTGCTACAATTTAGGAAATCTAACTTTTTTCTGAAGTTGGTTTTTACAATAAACATCAAATTATCTTCAAAAATATTGTAAAAGTTAGAAAAAGTATAAGAATTATAAAAACCACAAGACTCTCAAATCATCAAAGAATGCGCCTTCTATTAGAATATTTCACTTTCAGTAAAGAAGTTGTTCAACAAGGTGCACTTACTCCTTTATATATTTGATCTCCGTTCTTAATTTGAGATCTAATTCAGTAAATTTCACGCTATTGGTTGTAGTTCCTTAATCATTATATTTAGTTACTCAAGAACCTTTCATTGTATTTCCTAACTATTTTACATATCCACATCATACCCTTTATTGCAAGATGCAATGTATATTAACTTCCGGAGTTAGTTTTATAGTGTCTATACGTTACATAAATTTACAATCGGCCAACCCAAACCCATACATGATTTTTTCGACATGTCTTTTGATCACCGGCCAGTCCTCCCGTCGCTGCACAAACTCATAGATCTCTTCCTGCCCAAAAATACCGTTGAACTTGGACAAGTCGCTCACCAATTTTCCAATTGCATGAGCATCGTCTCCACTAATCAAGTACATACTTCCAATGTTCTTGAGTGCTTGGAACAACGGCATGATCATTCGCTTATTTGACTTGATATGAGATGCAAAAAAGTCGTTATATGAGTTCAAATCAGAGATGAGATTTGTGGCACCAGCAACGGAAATTGTATTTTGTTTCACTGTCTTCACAACAATTTGGAAAAATCTCTCAGCAATTTCTTGTTGGAATACTTCTACAATAGACTTATCTGCACTGCCCGTGAGTAGGTCAATGTTCTCTTCCAAGATCTCGAGAGCTTTTTGAGCAGCATCAGTCTGTCCTATGACATTGTTGACATCACTACTAGGACAATAGTCCTGCGGAGATAGCCGTGTTTTGTAGACTCCATCAATTTCATTAACCAAAATTTCAATACCAATGTTCAACCCATCAGCAACGTATTTGTCCACTAGAGCTTCGAGTTTCTTTTTGTTCTGCAATGATGGATTCATTATGGAGTTTTCATGTTTTACAATGTGCCGGTTAAGCATCTCTTCTTTGTAAAATATATCAACCATTTGAATGATCAAATCAGCCACATTGATCAATTCAAAGAATAATACTAATGGCTGCGAAAATGCCTCGTTGTGTGATTCAGAATAAGTGGGGGAATTTGGATTGTATGTTTGTAAATAAGTTAATGCTTTTCCAAAACCAGGTTTTAAATGCTCGTTACTTATGGTGTCCAATATGTTGATGAAGATATCTTGCATCGTTGCTAAAATGTCAGATTTTAAAGAGTGAATTGAAAACGATTGGAACCGAGAAAGGCGATATAGGGAAATTTTGGCTTCATTCAATGATTCCAAAACTAACTGAGGACTAAGCATTTTGTCCAACGACTTGATGTTTTCTGACAAGATTTTTGCTTTTGCTTGAATTTCCGAGTAGTTCTGTTCATCATCTTCCGTTTTGTTATTGCTTGATTTACTGGTGATAAACACTTTTTTGAAACTGGTTAAAAAATCGTCCTTAGTTTCCACTTTAACATGCCTTAGAATGCTTTCTGTTGTTTCAGCTTCACGTTTTGATAAAGATTCGTTCCAGTCTCGAATATTTCTACTACAACTTTCTCGAAAGTATGAGAGCTCTTCCCTCATAAACTCTGCTGCAAATGATTCGTACAGCATATCAATTAACTCTTTGACTAGTTGAAAGTACGTTTCACCGACATTGGTACTAGGATGCAACAACTTGATAAAATCGTTAGTTATTTTGTCATAAATGTACGGCACAGCCTGTAAATAAAGGTTTTTAGACTTTGAGAAATCAATCAAAATCATTATTAGTTCAGTTAACTGGTTGGCGACCAATTCTTCACATACTTTGTACATCATTGGAACTGAACTAGGGAAGATCAAGTCGATGATGGCAGACTGCTGATTGAACAAATCAGCCAAACTACTGATCAACTGATCAAATGCACTGTGACACATCTCAGAATCCACAAAATACATTTCTGGATTGAACGAGTCTAGATTGAATATTTCGTTTTTCTCATTATTGAAGATGACCTTTTGGAGAAAGAATTCAATGAGAGTTTGCTGGTTTTCCAAATCTATCAAGATTTGTACGAATCTTCTGGCCACTTCATAATCCTCAAGATCGTAATGTATGTCCAACTCTCGCAACAATGCGTTTTCGAAGATTTCTAGTAAAGCGTTGATTTTATCTAAAGCAAGACTCCTCGACTGTTCGTCGGTATCGATCTTGTTGAACTTGAGCAAATTGCGTAGGATCTTTGACTGTTCTTCAGGAGTGTCGAAATCCTCGAAAATCTTCAACTTATCGTATGCCTTGTTCATGACAAAGTCTCTATAGTATGGGTTTAAGCACTTGTAGATGACTAACAATTGCGTTTTCGCATGTTTTCTCGATACAACCACATTATCCAAGCACGTTAAAGGATCTTTCAACGCAGCAATGCTTCTGGCAGTGGGCCCCACGGAACCAGGTTTCTGGTTAACAGAGGAAGACGTTGAATTTTCTGAGAAACTCTGCGAATTGGCACCATCAGCACCATCATTATTCCTCGCCACCTTATTCCATACGCCCATCGCCTTGAATTTAGACACCCACAACTCGGGATCATTACCTGCTTTATATGTGTTTCTTGAGACATGGGAAAACGACACTAGATCAGGAACGGAAAGATACCGGCAAATGTTGCAAGCAACCGACAGAGGAATCACGTCGGCATTGTATACATCAATGTCAGCGTTCCATATCACCTTGGACATTGCGGCGGGTAGCACGAGATTGCGGCACGGTGATGGTATAAAGAAGCAGTAGGTTGTAAGTGTAGAAGAATGCGAATTTCTAGAAATGTAGAAAATCTAGAAATTTTTCACCTAGTCAAAAAGACCCTAACCAGCTGGTGGTAATGAACGATGTTTAGAATGAAAAATGTGGCTATACGAGCGCGAATACCACCACGATGGTATAGAGCACCATCGATATTGACTTTTTACCGACCAAACTCCACCAAACCGTTCCAAGACACACCCCAACGACTACCAATCCAGAACAAGATCGGAAACTTCATCGTGAAGTTTTTGAAACAAGAATCGCAGGCTCTTAGACATAGCTTGACTGATGATTCTGGAGCGATGCAGAGTATTTTGGACGAGCTAGACCCAGCTTTGGCCCTGCGACTCCAGCGTGAGCTCGATGACTCGAACAAGCTCATTGTATTGATGAGCTACAATCCAGTGTACATAGACCCGAAAATATACCTATATTTCTACGACCAAGTGGACAGCATGGACAATGAGTCCAAGAACTTGCTTTACCGCCGGCTTTTGTTTCATCAAAAGTACGATACCTGCTGGGACATGTTCAATTCATCATACACATCGATCAATGACGTCGAGGAATTTTTGGATTTGTGCATCAACGAGTTGAAATCGTTGAATAACTTGACGTTTGGACTACTCGAGCTCATTATTGCTTCGCAAAACCCCCAACTTTGTGGTGATTTTAGGGCGTTGGTGTTGGAAACAATCTGCTTCAAGCTCAAGCTAAATAAGGACTTGATAGACAACTGCATCTCCGTGCATCAAGACCTCGAAGCGTTAGATACATCCGAAGAAATTGCAGAATACCGCATGGCAAACGCGGCATCATTTACTCACTTGTACATAAACCATATTTATTTGAAACGATTATTCTTATTGATGACCCAGGAAGGTAAGCTTGATCTGGAACAACGATTTTTTGACATTTTAATAGACTATCCAGATATCACGAGCCGGCCAGGATGGCTAGCTCTGACAGGACCGAAGTTTCCGCTGTCATCATTCATTCAACCCAAATTGCATAACAAGCCCCGACAAAATGGATACAAACTATCCAACATAACACTTAATGAACTTGACATAATTTATTGCATTAACAGTGGCGCAAATATCGACTTTGATACCATTTATGACATATATTCCAACAGCAAGAAAGTTGACTCGGTGGAGAAACCAGTGATTAACGGAATCTTTTCTGTGCTTATAGAAGGAGGATCGTACGACCTTTTCAAAAGCAGGTTAGTCGAACAGGCACAAACATTACAGAAAGACTTATTAGTGCGATCATTTACTCGTCTTTTAGACAATACTACCGATTTCCAACAAATAGGCCATCGATTTGAGACCCTTTTACCACGAAGCTATATGCTTGATATTATGACGAAATCAATCGAAATGAAATACAATGACGGATACGAGCTTGACAACACTGCTGAACTAATACGAGCATGTAACACGTTAGAAAACCGGACAAAGTTGATACGGACAATCTTAAAGTACGTCAAGAACGACGACGAACAAAAGATGGTTCGGTTCTACCGAGACATCATCAAGGATATCAAATCCACCCAAATCTTACTAGAAGTAATGAGAAACATGATTTTACGAAACGATATGATTGACAAAAGTGTCATTTGCACCATCTTTGACAAGATTCTCCACAATGGAATATCCAAACGGCCAGTGTCGAAAGAAGAAGTATCACGAGACTTCCAATTAATGTACCACCACGCAACCCCAGCCGAACGGGCCCATTGCCACAACAGTCTCCGTGCCATGGGCCAGATGTTTTCGTTGATTGGGGCCCAGGATTTCTGTCGAGTCATCACCATCTTGCACCACCATATAGGCCGGTTTGACTACTGCCATAGTCCCTATGGAAAAAACTACATTTACACCAACATAGTCAAAGAGACCATGCGATTCATTGACCGAGGAAATGACATGAAGACGGCGATCTTCAAGATGAGAGATATCTTGGGCAGTCTACAATGCAATGCTACAGTGATACGAGGGTATATATTCAAATTGATGGTGAAACAGGACCCGTCCAAGTCGATCAAACTTCTTCAATTCTACCAACAGAAGAAGTCCAGCCTCTCAAACCTAATCCCTTACATTATTTCGGGGATTTTCGAGACTGGTATGTTGTCAGACAACCGAAAAATCCAGTTGTTTGACATGTTTCTTACTCAGTTGAACGAGCTTGGGTACAGGCACAAAATCACGTTAACTACAGCACACCAGTTGTTGAAATTGGTGACGTCGTCGCCGGAACTCAATCACACATCACGACAATGGATCGCCAGCTTGTCGAAAAAACACAAGTCAATCCAACGTGCTCTTTGGATTCATTCAAAGAAATAGAAAAATTATTTGTAAGGTATAGTTGGACTACGTAGCCTTCCTATTATATGCAGTTTTCTAAATTTTATAAAACAATCGAACTTTGAGGTGTTTCACAAACATAAAACTCATAAATAATGAGCGTTCGAACATATGGTGTAACAGATCCCATTTCAACGAGCAATCCAACACCTAAAGAGAATAGTTTAAATGACTCGTTAATTAAGGAATTGAAAGCCAGGGGATCTTTTGAAAGTGAACAGGCTACAAAAAAAAGAGTGGAAGTTCTCTCACTTCTTCAAAAATTGGTTCAACAATTTGTTTGTACAGTGTCTAAAAGTAAAAATATGTCAGATGGAATGGCGAGAGATGCTGGCGGAAAGGTCTTTACATTTGGTTCTTACAGATTAGGAGTTTACGGTCCAGGGTCAGATATTGATACATTGGTCGTTGTTCCTAAACATGTTTCACGGGAAGACTTTTTTGCAGTTTTTGAGGGAATTCTCCGAGAAAGACCGGAACTTGAAGAAATTTCCCCAGTACCTGATGCATATGTGCCTATTATTAAAATCGAATTTGATGGAATATCAATTGACTTGATTTTTGCAAAGCTTGATGTACCTCGCGTTCCTTTAGATATGACCTTAGATGACAAAAACCTTCTTAAAAATATCGATGAGAAAGATTTGAGATCATTGAATGGGACGAGAGTAACAGATGAAATATTACAATTAGTTCCTAAGCCAACTGTTTTTAAACATGCTTTGCGTTGTATTAAAATGTGGGCTCAACAACGTGCAATTTATGCAAATGTTTTTGGGTTTCCTGGTGGTGTAGCATGGGCAATGTTGGTTGCCAGAATATGTCAATTATACCCAAATGCAGTTGGGTCAGTTATTGTTGAAAAATTTTTCAATATTTATACGAAATGGAATTGGCCACAGCCAGTTCTTTTGAAACCAATTGAAGATGGTCCTTTGCAGGTAAGGGTTTGGAATCCTCGATTATATGCGCAAGACCGATTACATAAAATGCCAGTGATCACACCAGCTTATCCCTCAATGTGTGCTACCCACAACATTACCAACTCTACACAGAAAATTATAATGTCAGAGCTTTCTAGAGGAGCTGAAATTATGAGCGATATCATTGCTGGTAGAAAAGGATGGAGCGACCTCTTCACAAGGCATAATTTTTTTCATCGATACAAGTTTTATTTATGTATTGTTGCATCCACCATTGGAAGTGACGAGGAACATTTGAAATGGAGTGGATTTGTGGAAAGTCGATTGAGACATCTAGTACTCAAGTTAGAGGCAAATGAAGGCATTGATATTGCTCATCCTTATGTCAAAGACTTCTCGAATTCATATTTAATCGAAAATAATGATACTGAGGCAATAATCAATGCCTACGGAACATTACAAGGCGAAAAGTTTTTGAGTCAGCTTAAAACACCAACAGTTGATGATAAAGAGAAGAAACAAATACACATAACTAAACTTTACATCGGACTTGATATTAATTTAAACAAAACTACTGGTCCGAATGGAACTAAAAAACTTGACATTCAACTTCCATGTTCTGATTTCTACAATATTTGTAAAAATACAACCTCATTCAATGAAAATGCTGATGCAGTTCACATAAAGAATGTGAAATTATATGATTTACCCAATGATGTTTATGTTGAAGGAGAAACACGACCAACAAAGGCTACCAAAAAACGGAAAAAGGAAAACGATCTTGACAAGCAGAAACGCCCAAAAAGTATTGCCACACCACCCGTTGCTGCGAATGGAATGACATAACTTTTTGATTTGTCATATTAATATTAGTAGCATTTATAGATTTAATTATTAATCAATATATCGCACTTCCTTTTGATTCCGGCTTGGGTTTAGTACTTGAATTGCAATGACTGTAATTGTGTTCCATAATGTCATTCTGTTCTGTAACACAGGATAGCCAATCCAAAAATTCAAGCTTTTCCTCTCCTGGTTTTTCTAAAAATACATTGTAGTTATCAGCGAACGTATTCCAAACTTTTTTATCTAATTCGTTTGTCCAAATTTTTCCCAACTTAATGGATAGTTCTCGCTGATGATTCATTGTTGGAATTGATGCACTGTAGAAAGACCTAAATGCAAAAAATCCGTTTATCTTCTTGAAGGTTTTATGCCTTTTTCCTTTCTTTCGCTTTCGAATCATCGAAAAACGATCAGTTCTTCCATATATTGAATTGTACTTCAATAACAACAGAGTTATAGAACTTGAGGCTGGTGGAATCAATGGTAAATTGGAAGTCGAAAAAACGTCTTCCTGCTGACTTGGTTTTTTTGACGTTACAATATTCAACAAGTTTGTTTTGAACTTGAATGTCAATTGTTTTGGGACATCATTATTTCTTTTCACCATAACTGAAGTCTTCAAATATCAACCACTTCTAGGATGAAAACAAACGAATTGAATCATTTTGACACTTACACAAGCGTT
This sequence comes from Suzukiozyma palmioleophila, assembly GCA_030560805.1. NCBI lineage: Eukaryota > Fungi > Ascomycota > Pichiomycetes > Serinales > Debaryomycetaceae > Suzukiozyma > Suzukiozyma palmioleophila. The sequence goes on from JAKTVY010000008.1 coordinate 408,402, forward strand.
TAAAGGGGTTTTTTTATATTTAAGTAAATACAGGATAATGTAAATGTGGTAAATTTCATGAGGCTCAACTGTAGATTCCCTGCGTAACCATTTGAAACTGATCATACAATCTAGTATACATGCTACCCAAACTTTTCCCAATTAACATACTCTCAACATATGCATCAGCCTCATCGTCTGAGAGTTGTAACTGCAATCTTTGTTTGAGTAGAACACTAGTATTTTCACCATTTTTGAAACAGGGCAAAGCCAGATCTTTTTGCATTAGTTCAACAATACTTATTATTTGTTCACTGTGCTTTCTAAGCGCAGCATAGCATTGTTTGCAAATGTCCTTAAATAATTTGTAGTGATCACTATCAACACCACCTAGCAATTCCGCATATTCTAAGGTTAACTTGAAAGGCGCAGCTTCGAATCCAACACTCCCAGGAGAATTAGAAAGTAAAAATCCAAAATCAATATGAATAATGTGTCCTTCGTTGTCTAACATAATGTTTCCATTATGCCTGTCCTTAATTTGTAGGATATAACAGATAATCGAGTAAGATGCCAAACTTTTTGCAAAATTCTCTTGCGCCACTTTGTATTTTCTGGAACTCTCTTCACCATACATTTTCCGGAAATAGTCTTGAAGTGTGAAGATTCTTCCTTTAGAATTTTCACCTTCTGATATTGAAATTTCTGTCAAAGATTTTTTAATAGAGTGAATTGACATTGCATTGGTGATAGTTTCCACTAGACCAGTGTTTGCACTAGTAGTTAAAATTTTCATCCGCTTTGTCCAGGCGTCAACATTTTCCTTCTTCCAAATATTGGAAATCAATGAAATTAGCTGACATGCAAACGCTTCTTGTGGTAAGTCATCACCATTTTTGGCAATGACCGAGCATAAATCCCATCCTTTCAAATGACCATATACACTGGATTGTCTGATCCGCTTTTTTTTCGAGTTCCAGTCTTCTGCTAACTTGAAATCATTTTCTAACTTTCTTTGGCCAGCATCTGGTTTATCGCCCCTAAGTTGATTCAACTTTTCATAATCGATTGAATCAAACTGATCCTGAAGTGAAATCATTGATTGGATAATCCTATTTTTAATTGCTAATGATTGCTCAGAGCTTGATTGCCCAGAGTTGTTCAACTGTTGGAGCATAACAGATGCAATTCTCATCTGCTCTGTCAATGATTTCGTTGGTATATCTCCAATGGAATTAGAAGTTGATGGACTCACACCTCTGCTATCACAATTGAATACTTTCGAACTCCTGAATTGATCATCCAACTTTTCGTTTGAATTTATGGAAGTTGGCAAATCGCTTAAATCAGTTTCCGCTTCAAAACCATGACTAATTGCCTCAATACTTTCAGAAATGCCGATTGCATCTGGAGCCTTTGAACGGGGAGTTTCTTTTTCTGGGAAATCTGCTGTCCCTTCGTTAAAAGCATATGGTTGTTGAGCATTATTCTTGTTCGAAATAATGTTCTGATTATATTGAGAAAAAGGATTAAAGTCAATTTCATCACTAAGGTATTCGATCAATAATAGGAATGGCACTCTTTCTGCAGAGTTTAAGACACAAGCTTCGTTGATACTTAATTTTAAAATCTTATGATATTTCTTGTTCCGATTACTGGTAATTGGAAGAAGTTGCGGCACATCAACTTCAGACGGAATCAAGGTGTCATTAATTATCGAGAGCTCCGCTCTCAAAGCTGATAGTCTTGCTTCCTTAGGAACTTGTGATAACCTCAAAGAAATATTTTGTAAAGCCATAATAAATTCGGTTTCTTTCTTTGCGTAATTAACATGTAGCATTTTAACTAATTCGTTATACGTAAACCCATTTGAATTGGCACTTCCTTTGGTTGAAGGATCTCCAGGATTAGTCAGGCTCGTTGTACAAGGAAACGATAAAGATGATTCCGATTCGGTTGGCGAAATATATGGACGTAACGAAGAATTTTGTCTTGTTAAATCTGGTAGTGACTGTGAATTAATAGTGTACAGATCAGAAGAGTTCAAAATACTCTTGGAACCTAATTGCAATTTTTTTGAATGTCTTCTGGATTTTATCGTTGTGTTGATATTTAAGTTTTCAATCTCTTTCAATCGGTTTTCCAGGAGCAGAAGTGACCTTGTTTTAAGAGTTTTCAGTTCTGTGACCTCATCTATCTTTCTTATATCGGACTCGTCATCAGTTGTAAAAAAATCTGACTCATCTGAAGGCATTGTCAAGCTTTCTTTTCTCAACGATCGCACAAGAGAATTTTTACTTTCTTGAGATTGTCTTGCCAGTTGTGTTCCTTGTTCGTCGTCTGAGCCTTCTGTTTGTTCATGATCTATTGACATTTTTTTGTTTTTTAAAGTCAAGTTTCTTGTTAGAGTCTTTTGAAAGTTAGCTAACTTGAAAACAAATGATTTCTGTTGCTTTGATTGGGATTTAATTAAAGGAGAAATATAGTCATTTCCTTTTGGTAAGGCAAAACATGAGCCAATCGCCCCACACAAAATAAGAGCAGGATGAAGATTTTCTCTAAATCCCTCATTCCTCGTAGCAGTAACATCTGTATTAAATATTATATTTTGAAGTTTATTAATGAATTTTCTAACGGTTTGAAACGAGTAAGATTCTGGATCATTCCTCAATTCAAAAACGTAGGCCTGTAAATTCCAAAACACAATTAAACTAAAATGCGGATACTTAGAACAATACTCAATTAGGAAGTCTTCAAGTGCCATTGAATCAGTTTCGAATGAAACTAACAACTGTACGAATTGCGGAATGAAGAATTCCAATTCGTCATACGGGAAAGTGTGCAATTTTTTGACTAAAATATGATGAATTCCAACATTGTCAACAAAGCGCCTTAAAAGATCAATGCACTGAAATGACGTGAAGTCGTCTGACTTTATCAGCCGAAGAACAGTGGAATAATCTGGGAGCGACATATATTTCTATGCAACTTTCATCAATTGTGAAACGTTGTGAAAACAAGTAACCTACTTTTTTTAAAGACTAATACACAGGATGGAACGTACATCACTAAATGAAGATTAACATTCATTTTCCGCAACATATATCAAAACAAATGTCTACTACAAATCCTGTAAGAATCGTCTAGTGCTAATATTGTATCTAACTATTATTGCTTTTTGAAAGCAGGTATTTCAAACTCATTGGTACTCTTTTGTCCTGGGAGGATGGGTACCATCTCAAAAACACGCTTAGTTAATGTCTCTGGATTATGGGAAAGATCAAAATTTTTGTACACCACATATTCTAATTCCTGTAACTCCATATCCTTTTCTGAAACTGCTTTGAACAACTTAGGATGAAACTCTACACCATCCTCAACTCTCTTTTTCGCTCTAGATCTTTGTTCATCTTCCACTTTAGATTTCTCCTCAGTAGCTGTAATATGATCTCTCTTGCTAAGTGCATCCGTTGTTGGTTTCCATAACTTTCTAGACTCATACTCAAATTGTTCTTCTAATGGTCTGGTCTTAGGTTTGTGGAGCGCGGTTTTTCTAGTGTCGATCAATACTTCTTTCTCGTCAGTTTTCAAATTCTTTATTTCCATTACTTCATTCCATTTCCCTGAAATGGTAAATAATTCTTCTCCAGTTGCCGAATTCTTAATTGTTCCTTCAATTGCATCGTAAGTACCACTTATAAACCCTTTGGTCTTGAATTCAATGTCTGCAATGAGGTTATTTTTGGGGCATTTTACATACATATGATCCCCTAACTCCATTTTCATTTTTCCGAACAAAATACCCCTACAGTAAACGTTTGGCTGATTCATTATATAAACCTCACGATCGTGGTTTTCCAATGTGACATGTCCCCATCCTTCCATAATTGCCGCGGAAGAGTTTCCCAAAAATCTTGATTTTGGTATAACTATTCCATCTACTCTTATCTTTTGTTCTGGAACCAAATAAAAATAAGAGGATTTAGGTGGATGATGAGACGTTTGCTCAGAAATATAATAAGCAGAATTCTTACCTGGAAGATCATCCCAATAACAAGTGAATATTTCACCAAGAACAGGGTTTAAAGGTTTTTTGACCGCTTTCGGAGCAATATGCCAACTGGCCAAATACCATTTTAAAATTAAAATAAATCTTTGTAGTGCGTCTTCCTCAGCATTTGCATCCAACAACAACTGTGGAATTTGGAAAAAATTAGTGATCCGCTCAAGCATTGACTTCTTCTCTAAAATAAAAGTGGGAAGAGTAATCTTTGAAAGGTCACAACCCGGTCTCAATTGAGCAATAATACTCATCAAAATAGATTGGCCCTCGTTGTCAACTTCATCGATGTCATCTGTGTTTTCACCTTGTTTATTTTCGGGCACAGGTTCATGAGAACCAATTATCTTGAGCTTGTCTAATCTTGAAGTGAGTCCCATATTCTCCTATGAATAAGTTGTAATAGTCAAGAGTTGGGAAGACAATTATATATTTTGTTAAAGGGATGTTTATGGGCGGTGTGCGAAACAAACAAGCTGCAGTATATTGGCAAATAGAGTCTGTAGGAGCAAGTGAACATGAAAATTTGTGAAACCAGTTGCAAACAAAAAAAGTTCCAAATAGGGTAAATGCGGATTAACATAGTAGGAAAATACTGAAGCTTCCCATGTTTCTATTGTCGTAATATCAGACAGGTCATTAACCTGAAACGCATCAAAAGCCCCTACTTTAAGTAGCTTAGTTCGGTAAATTCTTATCTACAAGTCTACATAAATACATATTTACTTACTCAACCAAAATGAGTCTACATGACCAGAGTTTAATTGATTCCAGAATTTGTTATCATCAGTTAACAATACTTCAGTCGATTATTTTGCATTTGAACTCTAATATATTCACACTTTGCACGTATCCAACAATTGATTACGCAATAATTAGGAAAAATATTGAAGACATTCTACCCTTTCTCGAAAAGACTGTTTCAAATGATTTTCACACTAGTGACGAAAGACTATTGTTGAGTGAAATTGGTTGGCAGTCACATATTTTAGCACTTTTAGTAGAGGAGCGTGTCAATTTGGAGTATTTGGACAGTCACCCAGTTACGCCTGTGGCAAACAGAGACACATGCAACGAAAATTGTAGTGAATTGCGCACACCCCGCCGATTTTCAAAACTACTGGTTCAGATTTTGAACAACTGGTACTTATTTAACTCAGAGTTTCCATATCTCAACATTGAGACTTCTGACTATTTAGCAAAAAGATGTGGGCTATCAAGAAAACAAGTTCAGAACTGGTAAGTAAGTTTTTTTGGAATAAATAAATCAAAGCTACTAACCATTCTAGGGTTTCTAATAAACGAAGGAAAGATCGTAAAAAGAATGCTTCTAATGAACTATTAGAAACCTTGCTGGAGTCAGTGAATCCTATCTGAACATCTCGTTCGTTGTATAAGTAGGATTGATCAACATATTTCTGTGTGTATTCATCTAAAACCAGTAATTCCATATTCTTATGTACAACGGCTTAGCCTGTTCGATTCTGCGGTCCTCTTCCATTTCCGCTTCTAAAATATCTCTGTCGATGATTCTCCTACCTGTATCGATATCGATATCTTTCAATTTGATGTAAATTCTCCAGTTCCTGGTGTAAATTTTATGACCAAGGTAGAAAATAATAATTACAATAACACCCAAATAATTCTGAAAGAAATTTTTAGCATTAGCCTTACCTCCGCTACCTATTGGGAATAATGCTACCCAAAACTGAATTCCCAAAACAACCACCAAGAAAATCATGGCATAAATTGAACCAATGGTTCCGGTGACAGCTGTGAATGTTAATTCGTCTGTAGATCTACCATTGTATCTGAGAGCTGCTCTGAATCTTAAATGACACAATCCAATATTGAACCACGAGAAAATCGTTGCCAACCCTGCCACACTAAGCAACCATCCAAAAACTTCACCTTGGTTTTCGTAGGCAGAGAGGAAGCACAATAACCCGAAAAATCCTGATACGGCTAACCCTGCTAAAGGTCTACCTTTCTTGTCGACATATCCAAGGATTTCTGGACCTAATCCCTGGATTCCCAAACTTTGGATAGTTCTCGAACATCCATATACGGCAGAGTTTCCAACAGAAACAACAGTAATCAAAATGCATGCATTGAAAATAGATGGTAAAGCATAAATACCACCATTTTGAATGGCAATGACGAAAGGAGATGTCGATGTATTGGATGATCCTAACAAGTGTGGGTCATTTGAAGAAACCAATAAACCAACAAATGTTAACGATAAAAAGTAAAACAAAAAAATTCTCCAAAACACTTGTCTCACAGCTTTGGGCAAAGACTTTCTAGGGTTTTCAACTTCAGCACTGGCTAACCCTACCATTTCGGTACCAGCCAAAGAATATGATGCAGTGACAAAAGTAGTAGCTACCCCTTTAAATCCATGAGCAAATGCACCAGGGTTTTTCCAGTTTTTGTTTCCAATAAACTCATGAGTTGGGCCCCCACCACAAACAAGTACGACTCCTAAAATAATGAATCCCACTAATGCAATCGCCTTGACAATTGTCAAATAAAATTCAGCTTCACCGTATCCTTTAACCCCAAGTAAATTGATTGCCATAATTACAAGATAAAAGATTGCAACCCATGCTACTGGGTTGATTCTATCGTTCCAGAATGTGATACACATTGCGGCTGCCACTAATTCCAATGGTAAGACGAACAACCACATAATGGCATAGTTCCATCCCACGGCAAAACCCCACGAAGAATCAACAAACTTGGTGGCATATGTAGAGAATGCACCACTGACAGGGAACGCTACACATAACTCACCTAATGAGTGAACCATGGCGAACACCATCGTCCCCACTAAACCCCAGGCAATAATTAAAGCCGCTGGACCACCAGACCGCAAAGCCCCACCAGACCCTATTAAAAGACCAGTACCTATAGAGCCCCCTAAGGCAATCATTTGAATATGCTTATTTTTCAACTTTCTATGCAATTGTTCTTTTGAGGTGGCCAAATTAGCCTTTTCAATATCATCTAATGATGACATGGATTCTGACACCGACTCATCTTCTTCTTGTACTCGCGAGAACGAGTCCTTGAACTTCTCCCATCTTGTGGTGGGAACGTATGACTTGGTAGCTTCCAGAGAAGCTTGTAACACCACAGTTTTATCTGATTCTTGTTTTTTCAACGAATCTGACATGCTATGGTTGAATGTGACAAAATGTGAAGATATTTAATGATTAGGAATCTTGCAACAGAGTGACGAATATGAGGTTGAAAAGTAGGAAAGATGTCAATGAATACGAAAACGCCAAAAAAACAATCTAATGATTAACCCAGAATAAAAATCACGATGCGATTGTATGCGGTGACTAATGAGCGATAAAATCTGGAGTCAAATACGTTTTAAGGCAATTACTGCAAAAAAAATTCAACATAAAGGCCCGTAAGGCATTTTGGCATTATCGAAAAATAATTTTCAGAACGAAAATTTCCGTTCAATAAAAAAGAAACAAATGTCTTGATAAAGCAACTTTGGCAACAGCCTTGGCAGGGATGGAAGCGAATCATGACGCTTGGTTATATCCGGGACCATACCAATAATGGCAGCAGTTGAAAGTCACAGTTGCAACCAAGTAGATGAGCCCAGGCATTTGTGCCGGAACGGCAGCAAAAATCGGAGATGTTGAGGTAGCGGTAGCGGAATTATCGACGGGAACGGGTCCACTAACGGAGGCAGTAGCGGGGCAGGGGCGATATTTACCGCCATGGAGCTACACGAGTCACTAAGACACTATTATGTATCCCCATATCCGAGGTGTAGTGTCAGTGTAGTGTCAGTGTAGTCAGTTCGGGGTTTCCACAAGGATTACCGAATGAGCTTCGTTTCACCAGCTGATACTTAAACCTGTAGTCGTAAGAGCTGCCTGAACAGACTTTTTCTACTGGTACTGGCAAACGTAGTGTGGTAGTTTTGTATTATGGGTTGACAGGCCATCGTTTAGTACAGCTGTCGCACTTAGTGTTGGAGCTAGGTCATGTTATGACGTCTAGGTACGAAACATAAAGATACGTAGCTAGTAGGGTCCACGTATGCGGTTCACGAGGAATATATGAGGACGACGAGTGGAAATCGGAGGTTTATATACCCAAGTTGTAGTGATAAATTTTTGCCACGCCAATACACGGTTGGTTACGGTAATCAAAGGGTTTTCGCAAGTGAGAGCCTCACCGATGCACACCGAGATTACCGCGAATACAGAGACAAGTACGACAGAAAAAGGCTTAGAAGCAGGCCACTAGGACCAGGGCTAATGTCGCCTACTGCCCGTAAGCTCGCACATCAAGTCGGAATACAAAATAGACCAGATGCAGACGATACGCTGTGAAACCGGTATTTCCAGTGAAGGGAGGATGAAAAAGATCATTAGAAGATAAATACTCGGGATCAGTGCCAAATAAACACATATTCGAAACAAACGTGCACTATGGACCCCAGCACCGTTTCTTGCAATGCGACAGAAGTCTGCAATGGCGATGAAGTCAGCACTGAGAAGTTCTGGTTGTACATATAACCAAAGCTTAATCGAGATCGCCATCACTGTACATAGTGATCGAAAAAGTGGCTGCATGTGCCTGATAGAAACCGAGCAGCTGGGATGCAGGGTGGTGACAAAAGATACCATACCCGCAGAAGACAGCCGAAACCACAGAGCACATGCAGACGTCGAAGAAAGAGGAGGTCCCATCTGTGGGTCCACGATTGCTTCAGCACAATGATAGCAAGAAGCCGTACAGGTACCACGCAACGGGCCACGATCAATATGGGGAACTGGACACAAGATCGACTGACACAAGATCTACTAACACAAGATCTACTAACACAAGATCTACTGACACAAGATCTACTGACACAAGATCTACTGACACAAGATCGACTTGCATCACCTACGCACGCGGACACCAGGTCGTCTAGTTGTACCCATAGCACGAACACAATAAACATCTCTCGAGATACCGTTTGATTTGTGACAAAGCCATCCGTATGATGGTTACTGTTGACCAATTAAACAACCATAGCAACCTAACATTGAATGGACCCAATCAGGGTGTAGTTTTACAGTTTGGTACATGTGGTAGCGTATGACTACAACATTACTAAAGCAATTACTGCGTAGAAGCTTAGATATTGTGGTGGCCTCAGCGTAGAACAATAATAATGTGCAATCCTAAAGACGCAAGCCGAACCAATTCTATCGATTGCCACATGAGAGCAGCCGACACCCTGAGGAACCTGGCAGAACAATATCGTATCCAGTAATACGGTATTCACTTCCTTGTGCAGTGTCCATGGGATCATGTTGCAATCATTGCCTGGCCAAGATCAGGTGCTCGCATCCTCCCTATAATCAAGTCGCCGTATAACGTGGGGAAAGAGTTGGCACAGATAAAAAATTCCCTGGTTATAAACGTTTGATATCCAGTTTGGATGTATTGTCAAATATACGTCCACTGGCTAATTTTTTGAATAACGCACAGAAGGATTTATTATTATCTTTCCAGAGGAATATTCTAGATTTGTTGAGACCTGTGATTTATTTATTCGGAAATAGCTCACTAGCATCATTATCGTATTTGTCGCAGACCTAAAGTTTATTTCGTTCAGCGTGATACGTAGACTAGTGACAGCGACCTACAAGGGTAATATTTACAATGTCATTTTCCTTCAACAACAACCAGTTTGGTCATCTCTGGTCCGACTCTACTGCCCACCATCCTTCCAACGAATACAACGAGCTCTACTCGCAGTTGGAACTAAACCAGGAAAACATCAACCAAATAAACAACGAGATATCGGCCCAGTACCTGACGATGTCCAACGGCTCAGCATCCAACGGCACCGTCAATAACCCCCATCAGATGGCGATATCCGACACGTCGTCGCCCCGGGTGTTGGACGATTTCCATATGTCGCAGAACTCATCCCCCAACACGGTGGAGGACACCAAACCTCCCACCACGAAGAAGAATACCAAGCCCAAAAAACCCCAGGACGAGCACGATGCCATTTTGATCGCTACCGACGATTCGCAGTTGACGGAAGAACAGTTATTGTTAAAGAGAAAAGCCCAGAATAGACAGGCCCAAAGAGCATTCCGGGAGCGGAAGGAGACGAAATTGAAGGAGTTGCAATCGAAATTAAACCAGCTGGAGCAAGAAAGACAGCAATTGTTGGACCAGTTGACCTGTATCAGAGAACAGAACCGGACCATCACCACAGAAAATCAGATTTTAAAGCAAAACAACGCCCGAAAGCTCGACTCAAACTCGGGATCGTATACCTTGGGAAGCGAACATACCCCACAACTTGATTATCCCCCCAGCATAACGAAAGAGTTCAATTTCCCCTTGCATGAGGAAGCATTCATCGAAGGCATGATCAAAGGAACTCCCCATTCCATCGAACACTACGATATCCGTAAAGTATACCAGTCGCCTGATTCCGGGACAAAATTATTAGGAATCGGTGCGGTTTGGGACTACTTGATTTTAAAGTCTGAAGAGTACGACCTTGAGCCGGAAACAATAGACGTCAACTTGATCATGAGCAAGCTAAGAGGCCACGAATTGTGCCACGGGTACGGGCCGGCGTACCCCATAGATCTAGTCGACCGTACGTTCCTGGAGGTCATGCATCACACCATTCATTAGCCTACATTACAAAGAAGAAATCTGCCCAGAGGTAGAACTACAATTGCGACACCCACAGATTGCAACTGCAATGTTGCCCACCGAAGCCTGCCACTTTATTGCAACAGCCCACTCTTGAATCCCGTAAACCTTGTCGAATCAACGTCATCGTGATGAAACTGTAGTCCAAGTAGACGTAGGGACCAGACGGGTTACCTAGACAGGGCTGGTGGTAGCACCACCACCACCACTGCCGGCCGCCGTGCCCCGTCCCGTGTCCCCAGAAGTTTCTAGAAACAAATCCGCGTGGTAGCGCCGCGGGGACGATCTCCAGAATTTAAGGCGACGGTCCTGGCACCATCACTTCCCACCGTACCACAATAACCACCAATGTCGTCTGAAGAATACAAAGCAATTGGAAACAAGCATTTTGCTGCTAAAGAGTTTGACAAGGCCGTCGAGAGTTTCACCAAGGCCATCGAGCTTAGTCCCCAACCAAACCATGTTTTATACTCCAACAGATCAGGGTCTTATGCCTCGATGAAAAATTTTTCCAAAGCATTGGAAGACGCCAACCAAGTGGTTGCCATTAACCCGAGCTGGGCCAAAGGATACAACCGAGTGGGTGCTGCCCATTACGGATTAGGAAACTTGGAAGAAGCCAAGAAGGCGTACGAGAATGCGTTACAGTTAGATGGGGCCAATGCCATGGCCAAGGAAGGAATTGCTGCAGTTGACGCAGCAATTGCACAACGAGATGCTCCAGACATGGGGTTGGGAGCGATATTTTCCGATCCTAACTTGATCACCAACTTGAAGAATAACCCTAAAACTGCCGAATTGATGAAGGACCCAGAATTGGTGGCTAAACTTGTGCAAATTCAGCAAAACCCCAAGGCAAATGCCACCCAATTTTTGAGTGACCCTAGATTGATGTCGATTATGGCAGCTTTAATGGGGATTGATTTGGATAATTTGCCTGATCAGCCACCTTCTAATATTCCAGATACTCGGGAACCAGCACCTGAGTTCAAGCAGACCAAGGAGCCAGAAACAAAACCAGCACCAAAGGAACAACCTAAGGAAGAACCAATACCAGAAAAGGAAGACGTTGCCATGGAAGATGCTGACGATTCTAAGGTTGCTGCCGATGCTGCCAAGGCTGAAGGTAATACACTTTACAAGCAAAGAAAGTTTGATGAAGCCATTGCTGCGTACAACAAGGCATGGGATTTGCACAAGGACATCACTTACTTGAACAATAGATCGGCAGCAGAGTTTGAAAAGGGTGATTACGAGACTACTATCAAGACGTGTGAAGAAGCTATTGAGCAAGGGAGAGAGCTTAGAGCCGATTATAAGTTGATTGCAAAGGCTTTTGCTAGATTGGGTAACACTTACCTCAAGAAGGACGACTTACAAAACGCAGTCAAGTACTTTGACAAGTCTTTGACCGAGCACAGAACTCCTGATGTGCTTAACAAATTGAGGGCTACTCAAAGAGAAATTAAAAAGAGAGAAGCTGACGCCTATATTGACCCTGAAAAAGCCGAAGAAGCCAGATTGAAGGGTAAAGAATACTTTACCAACAGTGACTGGCCAAATGCTGTCAAAGCCTACACGGAAATGATCCAAAGAGCACCTGAAGATGCCAGAGGTTATTCTAACAGAGCCGCTGCATTGGCCAAGTTGTTGTCTTTCCCAGATGCTGTTCAAGACTGTAACATGGCCATTGAAAAGGACCCTAACTTCATCAGAGCATACATCAGAAAAGCCAATGCTCAATTGGCTATGAAGGAATACGCTCAAGTCATGGAAACTCTTAATACTGCCAGAGAAAAGGATTTGGCCTTGGAGAGCAAGAATATTGCTGAAATCGATCAATTGTACAGTAAAGCTGCTTCGCAGAGATTTAATGCTATAGAAGGAGAAACCCCAGAACAAACCATGGAAAGAGTTTCGAAAGATCCAGAAATTGTGTCGATTTTGCAAGACCCTGTTATGCAAGGAATCTTGGGTCAAGCCAGAGAGAACCCTGCTGCTTTACAAGATCATATGAAGAACCCAGAAGTTGCCAAAAAAGTTAATATGTTGATTGCTGCTGGTGTTATCCGTACCAGGTAATCTGTCTAATTGTTCAAATATCATACGTAATTATCAATTGTTTATTTTTAATAATAAATTAAGCATAACCACATATTGCGATTTGTATTATATACCAACGTTGTTATCGAAGAAGAAGTTCGGCAAGTTAGTCATTTGTGAAAGAACATTGCTGAATTCATCTTCGTTCATGTAATCAGCAAACATGTCATTCTGTCCAAATATTGAATCATTAGGTGTGTAAGCAAGAGTCGATGGTTGGCGCATTTGCTGCTGCTGTTGTTGTTGCTGAAGAGGTAATGCATGGTGTTGATAGTTGTCTTTTGCATGTGGGACAAATCCTTCGTTTCTAAGTGGCACACCATTTGATGAATCAGTACCCTCGTTTGGGTGTAAAATGTTTGCTACTGATGGGTTCAGACTGGGTGAGAATGACCGACGATCCTCATACCCATTCGTAGAATTTGCGTCTCTTGTATTAGACAAATCCGTACTTGGGCTAGCAGCCATATTGCATGCTGATAAATTCTGTGATGCTAACAACTTATGAGCATTACGTTCATCCACACCGGAATTCACGCTAGAATTATGGAATGGCGAGTCCCCTAAAATAACTTTATTCATTTTAATCTTGAATTCTGATGGATCTTTGTAAATATCAGGATATTCTGACCGTGCACTTCGTAAATGCTCTTGCAAAACAGCATCATCTGAGAAGATGGTTGTGCTTGTTTTTGTTTCATAAAATTTTACGATAACATTCAACATTAACTTCATGATCAAACCGATTGTAAGCTGTTTGCTATCTGTAAAAATTTGATTTGTAAGCTTGTTTCCTTGTTTCATACTAAAAAAGTTCATGGATGCATTGATCAAAAGTTTGATATCACTGTATGTTTCGGGAAGACTTGGATGATTCAAAATCGTTGCAGCAACACAGAGATATGCTGACGCAGGGTAGAAAACTATCCAATTGTAAAATAGGACCAAGCAATTTGATTTGTGCAAATTCAGCACAAGAAGTAAAATTGTTCTAGCCGAATCCAACGATATGCTTCTAAATTTGCTCATTCGATCAATCTTGTCGCTATCACTTGATCCTTTTACTATTGATGGAATTCTATTAATCAACATTAAATGTAAAAAGTATGGTAGTTGTATACCTAGAGTATATTCCATTTCTTTTCGATCTAATCCTAGTAGTATCTTGAAACGTGGGTCATTATACAAGTATGGTCTTGCATTCTTTGGAATATAGTCCACCAAATCAAACATCTCAGAATTAATGGATTCGAGTGTCTTGCATAACGCTTCAAAGTTTTTGGATTGAGCAGACGCAGCAAAAAGTTGATTATAAGAGTTTGCTCTAATTTTGGTCAAACTTACAAACACCAAGTTGTAGCTATCTGCATCACATTTCTTGGAAAAGTATTCCATCATTTCAGGTATGCTTTGCTCTAATTGTTCACTCACGTTTTTGGGACGTGGAGTATCATCAAGACCTAAATCTTCATGTCTATTCTTGAGGAAAAATGTTTTTATGTCGATATCAGAATTTGTTGTTACATCGTAACTATTAATCAAAGGCGGTTTTCCTGATCTGAAACAGATTTCCACATCGAAGAATTGACAGTACCACCAAATCTTCCGTCGTCTTGCTTGTTCTTTTATTTCCAAGTTTCTGTAGGTCTCATATCGATGTAAACCCATTTCCTGAGCAAACCGAATCGCAACGGAACTTAAAATATAATTCACATGACTCGTGACAAAGTTGCTTTCAATGTAAATTATCAATAAGAGAATTGCTTGTATTGTATCTAAACCATCACTCACCACAGAAATACGGTGGTAGTAGTAAATCGCATTATCAAATAACGAATCAGACAACATCACCAAATAGTTATCTGATAAATTTTGTAAATTCTGCGGTGTGCTCACTTTGAGACTGGATTGTGACGAAGGTGAGCTTGCATTGGTTTCGCTTCCACATGCTTTATCTTCATCTACTTTTGCTGTTATCGCAAACAATAGTGTCATTGTCATTGTTAAAAGTTCCGATTGTTTGAACCGCTTTCTTCGTCTTCCTCCATTGACTCTTGACGACTCCAAGTTTTGGTAATATTGCTCGAAAAGTGGTCGTATATCTTCAGCAGGACACAAGACTTTAGTACTAGTGATTCTACTGTAATATGTGTCAATGAAATCAAGCACTACTCGGTGATCCTCTGGAAATGGTTTTTCCAAAAGTTTTCGTTTGGCCTTTGCATCTACTACTGGAGGGTCCATCCATTTTGAAATGAACGACTTGATTCTGGTTTCAAAAAGAATGGGAAGATTTCGAATCGGCCGCAAGGTCTCAGCATCTCGTCCAAGAGTGTTTTCAATCCAATCCAACGACTGATTGGAAAATATGCACATGATCGAGTGTAAACCAAAATACTGCTCAGTAGGAAAAGAACAATGGGCTCCTTTGTTTGGTTTAGGCTCTTCCAGTTTTCCACCGTCTGACGATTCATTATCAGATTTGGCTCTCAAACTGGTACTACTGGTGACAACGTTACTGTTTTCTTCATTTTCCTCAGACTCGTAGTTCATGTTATTATCGTCATTTTCAGAGGTGGTATCATTACTTTCGTCACCAGTATTGTGCAACGACGCTAGTACGTCCTTTCCAACACTGCCTTGGGTTATTACTGTCAACGAATCGGTGAGTCTCGTAATCACAGACTCAAGCTTGGACAATCTGTTGTCCAACAAGTCGATTGATTTCGTAGAATTTGGCTTTTTACACTTGTCAACATTGCGTTTCTTGTTCTTCCGCTCCTTGTAAAGACATTCTGAGTTTGTGGGAATACAGTTTGCACAAGGTTGCAACCCGTTACACCTGATTTTCTTCTTACGGCACTTATCACAAGCAATTCTTATTCTCTTGCGGTTATCATTCAGTACATCGGAATGTTGTATTGGAGTCATCATATTTGGAACAACCATCGACGGGACATATGTGTTTGGTAGCGACATCGCAACACCGTGCTTTGCTAACTTTGAGTATTTGCCTCTTTCGGTACTGGGTTTAGGTACTGCAAATGGGGGGCGTTTTTTTCTGTTAAAGAACGAAGGTCTTATAAAGCGATGCTTCCAAGTCAATCACCTGCACCGTTACTGTAGCTCTGGTTTCGTTTCGTGAAATAAACTTGCGTTAAGCGTTCACAATGAGCTGCAAACAATCTTGAGGAGAATAAAGTTGACCGGGTAACCGGGCAAAGTTCGATCTCGGGTAAATAGAAGTTTGAATAATTCCCGTGGAATCGGTGGGAGTGGAAATGGCACTGAATTACGTAACAAGCCACCTGGGCTTATGTAATGGACGATTGCGATCGTCGTTGCGTTTGTGCCATATGTACAATCACGTGCACGTTCACATGACGCAGTTTTTCTGAAAATTGTTCACCTGCCAGTCAACTCGACTTGCAACCCCAGCACAGCTTTCTCACCACATCATCGCCGCCGACCGAGAACATGGTTGCAAAGAAAGGTATGCCTATTTTTTCCAGCAAAGAGGATGGGAATTTCCGCGAGGCGTTGAGATTGTACGACGCCAAGCAGTACAAGAAAGCGTTGAAGTTGGTTGATGCCAACTTGAAAAAGAACGGAAACCACGCAGAATCGCTCGCATTGAAAGGGTGTATCTCGTACCATGTTGGCAAAAAAGAAGATGCTGAGGCATATATCCTTAAAGCGATTTCCAAGGCCTCTTCTAACTACCTTGTGAACCACCTAGCTGGGATTTACTACCGTTCCATTGAGAACTATGTCGAAGCTGCCAAATGGTTGAAAGCGGCCAATGATAATGGATCGCCAAACAAACCGATTTTACGCGATTTATCTATCATGCAGACTCAGATTAGAGACTATAAGAACTTACAAGAATCCCGACAATTGTATTTGGAACACCAGCCAGGATACAGAGCAAACTGGACGGCGTTGGCAGTGGCCCATCATTTGAACAAGGATTATGCCGATGCCATCACCACTTTGGCGAAAATTGAACATATCATTAAAGATCATTTGACTGAAGCTGACAGATATGAGCAATCGGAATGTGTTTTATACAAGATCCAATTGATAGCGGAAGCGGGCGATTTCGCTAAGGCGTTGAAGACTTTGGAGGAGGACGAATCAGAAATCACCGATAAACTTTCTGTGTTGGAGTACAGGGCCAAATATTTGATGTTGTTGGGCCAAAAGAAGGAAGCATCGTTGGTCTATCGTAAACTTTTGCAAAGAAACCCAGACAATGTAGAGTATTACAAGATGTTGGAGCTTGCGTTGGGCACGACTGAAGAACCACAAGATTTTAGATTGAAATTGTACGAAAAATTGGCGAAATTTTACCCTAGATCGGATCCTCCAAAGTACTTGCCATTGACATTTTTATCCTCAACCAACCCTAATTTCGAAATCAAAGCTAAGGAGTATGTTTTGACTCAATTGAAGCGTGGAGTGCCATCAACGTTTGTAAATATTAAACCATTGATGAAAAACAAGAAGAAGCAAAGAATAATCGAACAATTTGTTTTGGAGTTCTACAACAACGAGGTGCCCAATATTGAAAATCCAACAGTTAAATTATGGACGCAGTATTTCTTAGCTCAAAATTACTTGTACTTGAACAACCTTTCGGAAGCGAATAGGTTTATTGACGAAGCATTGAACCACTCTCCAACTTTGGTTGAGCTTTACATCATGAAGGCACGTATTGTGAAGCACGAAGGTGATTTGCAAAAGGCTTCTGAAATAATGAACGAGGGACGTCAATTAGATTTGCAAGATAGATTCGTCAACTCCAAAGCAACTAAATACTTCTTCAGAGCAAACAAAGTAGACGAAGGAATTGATTGTATTTCATTATTCACCAAGTTGGATGAAAATGCTGTTAATGGATGCAAGGATTTGCACACAATGCAAGCCAACTGGGTGCTTTTAGAAAGTGCTGAAGCATATACAAGATTGTATCATGAAGCGCAACAAAAGCTTGATGATTTCAAGAAAGAACACCCATCCACTGGTGATTCAGAACAAGACGAGAAATTGAAAGAAACAGAAACTGAGCTTGCTGAGACGGTTGAAATTTACAAGGGATTGGCATTGAAGAGATTCCATGCCATTATTAACATTTTTGACATCTTCTACAATGATCAGTATGATTTCCATTCTTACTGTATGAGACGGGGAACACCAAGGGACTATATTGATACTATTAGGTGGGAAGATAAGATCCACTCAACGCCGATTTACGTTAGAGCAATCAAAGGATTATCGCAAATTTATTTCGAATTGTTAGAAGAAAAAAGTAACGCTACTGGTGAAAAAGTTGAAGAAGAATCGTCCAAACACAAGAAAAACCACAAGAAGAATAAAAAATCTAAAGCACAAGTCAATAAACGTAAGGCAGAGTTGATTTCTAAAGTGGAAAGTGTTGCCAATGATTCAGATCCATTGGGTGCAAAACTTTTGCAAGACATTCGAGAAAGTGATATATTGGAAAAATTGTATCTTATATTTAAACCATTGAGTGAAGAAGGAAAAGACCTTATAACCACGTGGGAACAAGTATATAAAATCTATCTTTTGCAAGGGAAATATGTTTTGTCTCTTCAAGCACTTAAGAACTTGAACAACATCTTGGACCCTAACGGAAGAAAGTTGAGAACTATTGGTGAAAAAGTCGTTGAATTGGCAAAAACAAGTTCTCAAGATACCAATGCACCACCAGCAATTGCCAAGGTTGTTTCGAAGGGTTTATCGAGTGCATTCCCCGATTTTTCTGACGATGAAAGTGCATTCTTGAACATATATAGTCATTAATAGATAATACATAAAGCAATAGTTAGAATTCACCAGTTACCAAGCGACTCCAGTTCTTCTTGATAGCTTTTAATCTAGAGTATTGTACACTTCCAGCAACTACGAGTTAATCCAGCCTTCTACTTGTGATCTAGCCACTGAGCTGGCCAAATTTAAAGTTTGTTGGCCCATCGGGAAATAACTCACAGTGTACCAAATGACAGAAATCAACTGAATTATGGCAAAGATAATCGACAATAATGTCGATTTCAACGACAAACTCGAAACCAATGTCAAAATGATACTAGTGACAAATGTGACTGTAAAGAGGATTCTAGTTGACAGGAACAAATGGGTCATATAAGCTTGCAAACCCTGGAGAACCCCAAAACTCACAATAAAGAAAATTGATCCTAGAGACCATAAGATTGCAAATTTACGTGGTTTCAACGACAAAACTGGGAACAAGAATATACAAATCAAGTAACAGCACATGGACCCGGCAAACGTCAAGGCAAAGATCAACATCCGGTCCCAACGGGACAATTCAAAATACCCTGGCTCTGACGTCACGTAATTACTATCATCTTCTAGATAAACCGAATTGTTCCTAAACGGATTCAATCTTTGTAATCTGGTCTTGAATGAACTTTGGTTCGGCTCGGTTACCGGAGGAGGCAATGGAGCTCCATCGTCCTGATTTAAGCGGGAATAGTTGCCATTGTCTGAAGATCTGAACGATTTGAACCAACTCATCTTAGTTCCGAGGTAAAGCGACTGGTTTATAGTACTACTGGAGTGTGTTGTAGTAGGTTGTTGTATACTGTGAAATTTTCACATTTCTACGCAGTAAACCAAAAATCTCAAATTGATTTTGGTCAGTTTAGCCAACAATTGCACGTTTCTAACAGCTGAGTCGCCCAAAGTCACAGTTCTAACACATACATAATAATGAGTGGAAACCATCGGGAGTTTGTTAACACTTTTTTACAGTTAATCAGTTTATCGTCAAATGTTCCAAGTGAACAATTTTACCAAACAACAGACTATTCCAAATTGGAGAGTTTGGGGCCAAGTTTGCCCACTTTCAAGCTTGCTATGCCCAAAGTGAACGCTGCGGAAGAAACGTCGATGTCGACATTGTCGTTCAAATCCATAAAACCCCCATTTAAGTTCACCCACCAGCTTTCAGTACCGCAATCAACTACTATTTACAAAGTCAAATCTAGTTTAATTGAGCAAGTTGAGCTGTTGAAATCAGCCGGAGTCAAGGAAGACAACATCAAGTTGCTAGTCAAGTCGAAAGTAGCGCAGGACTCTACTGCAATCTCTTCGTTAGGCACCGACGTAGCTTTCAGTGTCATGGTATCGGCACCAAAAGCGGCACCAACCGCAGTAGATGAGGACCCCGAGGTGGCAGAACCAGTTGTCATTTCTTCTTCTACATGGGACAGGATTTACAGTGTGTTGAAGCAAGACTTAAACACCGATTCCGATGCTAAAGAGGTGTTGGCCAAGTTTCAAAAAGCGTGGGGCTCGGTTTAAATACACCAAACGGCGTTCAAGCCTTCTCCACCCAGTCGAAACACATTCCATTGTGTTCCAGACGGTGGTATGCGATGTTTGATGTATGAAACATCTCTAGTCTCATAGTAGATCTGTTACAGTATTAATACTTAATATATATTTACGATACACCACTAGTAGACACGCAATAGAGTTAGTGTTGACGCAGACTCGCTGTGGAGTCTACAGCCACCAGACCAGTACAGCTTGTTGTGTCTGTGTTGACATGGACTTGTTTCAGTAGTACAATAACAAGACTGAAACAAATAAAAAACCACCTACAAGCAGCACCGGATCAAAATACGGTTTCAGATTAAATAGATCTAATACCAGTATGTTTCATTATGTACAGTTGTGTAACTTATTGCTAGCATGCCTATTTCGAATACTTCTTCGCAAGAAGCTCATTTAACGAGTGTCCCTCGGGTCTGCCGATTCTCCTCTCGTGAAGGTAGTACGCAGCTACACCGATGGCGACGGACACAACCGGATCGACCCACCTGCTGATCAAGTACGGATATTGTATTGGCATGGAATAACCTAAAACACTAAAATAAAGACCTGAAAAATTTAGAAAATATACTACAGATAATGAACCACCACCAGAAGCAAACCCATTTCTACAAAGTAGCCTGAAATTCGCCTTAACGCAAAGAAGAGAAGTGCTCAATGTAGACTGTACAATGTGGTAGTGAATCTGTAAAGTACACCGATGGGTGGTTATTGTTTTCACTGTACTCGTCTACTTGTTCCTGTAGTGCTAATTCTGTAGTGCTAATTGTTCCTGTAGTGCTAATTCTGTAGTGCTAATTGTCTATACTGAGATTATAGTGATAATGGTAGATTCAGAAACTCCCATATGAAATACCGGCAATTCTTGTTTGGTCAGCTTCTACAGATGCACCAAGTGGTCTACGTCTGTGTGGCTTCAGTTGGAGGAGGGGTTACGGAATGTTGTGTTCTTGTTTCAGGATCCGACATTGAAACGATCCACGGCAGTAGTAATGTGGTCGAGACGTCTACACGGAGCAGTCATATGGCACGCCCCGTGGTAGAAACGTCTACGTGCCGTAGTAGAAACGTCCACGTACTGTGGTAGAAACGTCCACGTACCGCGGTAGCCACGCCCCACTACCACGCACCACCACCGACTGCCCACGCCCCTGAAACCCGAGTACTACGTCCGGGTAACTCTGTCTCTAGGAAAATTTTCCTACTCTGATATCAAGGTGCTGGTGCCAGTGGTAAATCTTTACAAGATTTAAACTGTGTGTGACGATGGCAGCTGTGTTTCCAAGAACGTGTTACAAGTGTGGGGAAGTTGGCCATTTAGCCGACGATTGTACTCAAGAAGAAAGATTGTGCTACAACTGCCGCAAAGCAGGACACGAATCCAACGAATGTCCTGAACCTAAACAATCCACTTCCAAGCAATGCTACTTGTGCGGTGACGTTGGCCACGTCCAAACCGACTGTCCTACGTCGGGCCAAGGTTCGAAATGTTACAACTGCGGTCAATTTGGACACATTTCTAAGAACTGTACCGACGGAGAAAGAAAGTCGTCTGTAGGGTCGTTCAAGTCTGGCTCGAGAGCTGGCACCACTTGTTACAAATGCGGTGGCCCAAACCATTTTGCCAGAGATTGTCAAGCTGGTGTTGTCAAGTGCTACGCATGTGGTAAAACTGGCCACATCTCCAAGGAATGTAGATCAGCTGCTGGAGGTGACTCCAACTTTGGTGCTAAAACCTGTTACACTTGTGGTCAATCGGGTCACATCTCCAAGGACTGCACCGCATAAGAAACGGAGTTAAATAGGTTAGTTGGTTGCGAAAGTTGTAGGCGAATTGTGGAAATGTGATGAATCTCATTATATTGATGTGCCTTTATCGAGAGTGCATTGTGGTTGCTATGACACGTATTTTGCGATGGTGATAAAATTGTTAAACTTGGTGTGATTATTTTAATGATTATGGTTTTTCTTGTCTTATTTTACTCTGTTTTAGGTTAGTATTAGCTTCTTTGATGGTTCTTTATATTGTACATAGCAAAGAGTCTTAATATACCTATCCACAGGGACGATGTAGGTGGTTCATTTTATTATTGGTGTTGGGTTGATTAATCTGCCGATGGTTCACGTTATTATTATTGTCGATGGTTCGTTGCTTTATACATGTTGGGTCAATTGCATTATTTGTGTTGTAGATGGTTCGTTGCTTTATTATTTGTGTAGATGGTTCATTTTATTATTTGTGTAGATGGTTCATTGCTTTATTATTCTTCATTTTATTATTCTTGTAGTGCTTCATTTCATCATCCTTGTAAATTCTTCATTTTATTATTCTTTGCTTCATTTCATCATCCTTGGAAATTCTTCATTTTATTATTCTTTGCTTCATTTCATCATCCTTGTAGATGCCTCATTGGCTATAACGGCTTGTGTTTGGGTTTCTTTACAGATTGCGAAAAGTCCACTATGATCTCGTTCCCGTCAATAATGCACGGTTGCTGATTCAACCTTGAGTATGCAGATTCAGCCTCCTGCTTCGTTTCATACTCCACAAATGCGTAATTCGACTTTGTCTTTGTGTTATCGATAATGTTGCAGTTGGTGACATTGCCAAATCTGGAGAAAATGATAGTTAGAGACTCTTCTGTAGTTGCACGATCAAGTCGTGCAACAAAAAGCACCCGTGGCGACGGTTTTATTGTGTAATGCGGCAAGTCTCCGATTAGCTCTAGTGCCAATGCCTGAACTGTAGACTGATCTTGTTCCTGAGGAACAAGAGATTGTAGGCGGACGTGCTGTAGTTGCACTTCAGTAGGGTAAGACTGTTTTTTGACCAGGTCAATTTCGATTGACTGAACGAATGGCTCATGGAGAATATGTATTTGAAGAATTCTGACATCATTGACCAACCGTAGCTCTTGATCGACTTTGGCTTTATTGATGGCATGCAAAACTGGGAACCCTTCAGCAACTTTACCGAATGGAACTTGTCCCTGGTGAACCGTATTGGATAGGCTTATAGTGAACTTGCTTCCAACGAGGCCGTTTTCGACCTCGAGGAACGAAACGGTACCGATTTCGGGCTCTGATGGCAGTGAGGTAGGCCGGTCCAACACGGGAAAGTACTTATCTCGAGTTATACGTTCGTCGTAGATCGACATATCGATGAAATAGTTGGAACCATAACAACCAGAGTCGACTGGATAACTTGGGTTACCGCATGTTATGCTGTCATCGACGATGACATTGTAGAACGGTGCAAAGAAGTAGTGGTTCAATTTGCAGAGCACGAGAAAATTGGCACACAAACTAGGCTGGTGTTCGATATTTAAGTCAATTACAATTGGCCCCTCGGTGGTCTCGAGTAGTACACTCATGGAGAGACGCAATAACCACTATAATCAGAAACGAGCACTATAATGAGAAACGAGCACTATAATGAGAAAAAAGTACTATAATCAGAAAAGAAGTATAAATTTGGTACTATTAAGGTGCATTTTATCGCACTACCATACAAACCCTAGCAATCTTGCGATAAGATAATAAGAAGACGTTTTTGCAGCATTTGCGGCGAAAAATGTGTCTGCGACCGTTTGCAAGCAGGAACGACAGTAGTAACCACCACGGTGTCACGGTGTCACGGTGCCAGCTAAAGAGTGAAGTTCTTCAACACCGTTGTGGACGTAGTAGGATTCTGTTCTGATTACCTAACAAGATGGGAAACACAAGTTCAGATCATATTCATTTTGGTTGTGGTAGATCATTGTTGGAAACGTACCGTGCCTTATCTGAGTGTGTCGCTTGTGTGTTAGTAGCAAAGGTGGTTTTTTGCAACTTTACTTATGTGGTTACAGTATTTGTAGTGGTATACGTATTATTAGAATATTTGACCGAATAATTGATTCTACATCGAAACTGGGGTCAAGAGCAATTTCAGCATAAGTTTGCCGGTTATTGTTCCTGTTGTAATCGCCTGCTCTCTGTTTGAAGGTATGTTTGTATCTGACAGTGGGACTGATATTCACCAGTTGTTGGCCAATTTCAAGTTCTCTACTCGAGGAAGCATGCTCATGGTTCCGGTCGAGCTGTAACTGTTTCAAGATGAGATCTCAGTTGTTAATGACTCATCGAGCTGTAACCATTTCAAGATGACTGGATCTCTGTTGTTAATGGTTGCGATAACTGTTGTAGAGGGAGCTAGATTTGTTCGTACGGCATGATCACAACGGGCTGTTCATTGAGACGGACACTGCTGGCATCGACGTAGTAAAGCAAAGAAGAATTGCCAGATAAAAGAGACGAGTAAATATGTAACATGTTATAATAACACAACTGTTTGATTATATAGGAGTTTGTCTCATGTGAAATGATTGAAAGCCCAGTAGGCAAGAACGATAAGCAAAGCATAAAGCCTGCCGTTTCTTGTGGTACTGAAGAATAACCCGTATCCGATAAGCTTATCACTAAACCACCGCACGTAGGTTTGGATGACATAGTCGTACTTTGTAGGCTTCATGTAGATATCTGTAGGTCCCGTTACTGAATCGTCAAAGATCAATGAGTCGTGAGAATGACGTCGAGGAACATTACTTGGTAACACCTGAAGATATCCTGTGGTCGACACAATTGGGTTTGGAGGCTGGAACGGAATCGTCATCGATAAATACACTGGCTGGTGATCTGACTGAAGAATTGACGGAATACTGTTGTATTGGTGCACTCTGGGCAAATGGTCGTGGTTCGACGAGTCTTTCTTGCTAGCAAGCTGCGCACCACTTTCATCTTCATCACCGTTGTATGTTGACTGGAACAAAATTCTGTCGCACCATGATGGTGATCTCTTGGAATTGTATATCGCCGTGTTGACATTGAACTTGTACGTTGGGGCAAAATCGATTGTCGCTTCCGCGAACCCAGTGAAAACGTCACCTCGAAGCTTTCCAGCATACAATTCGTCATATTTCTCTACCAAATTTTGGATATCAACAGTATGAACTAACGATTGATCCTGTAATGTAAGCAATTCCTTGGTGGTGGCAGAGTCTACAGTATACTTTTTAGTGGTTCTATAGTTCAAATCTCCCATGATGAATGTGTGACTATTTGGTTTCAAAACCCCGTACCCATCGCCAAAATCAAGCGATCTCATTATCGTAACCAAGTTGTCATTTCTTTGAAGATATTGTGCTTCTCCCTCGTGGGCAGCTAAATGACCATTTACAAACGTTAAATCCACCGATTTGTTCGCGACCTTGTAACTCACACGTAATCCTACAGCTCCCTTCATAGAACTAAATCCATAGCCGCATCCTGACCCACCAAACTTCAAACGTGAGAATTTCAGAGGATATGGGGTAATGGCTATAATTCCAATAGCCCCAATGTGATGAAGTCCAATGGTGTGAAATCTCACATCGTGGTGTCCATATTTTTGCGCCAATCCTGTCATAAACAATTCATTGTACTGGAGCATGAATTGATTAGAGGTGTCATAAAAAGATCCGTTCATAATCGAACAGAACTCCTCTAACCCAAATACATATATATCAGCCACATCATCAGGTAGCGAATCACAAAAGTTTGTCAAAAACTTGCGGGCATCAATCGTCTTCTTTCCACAGTTGTATGTGAACAAGTAAACAGGAATTGCACTCATTCTCAAAGTCCCGTATGGTGGGTTCGTTTCACGTTGCTGTTCTCATGAAATGCCCCAGATTTCATTGCGGCGCTACCGTGTCGAAACTGCGCCAAAACAGATCATGTGAAACGGGCAATCGAGGGACTCAAGGGTTCAAACTGGCGGTTTCAGCAGTCAGCTTTGGCTCCAACAACCATATGCCCACGTTGCACCACGCATGGCGCTCCTGTAAACCTGATTGCTTCTCCGTCTATGTGGCGCTACCATGTATGCACCTCCCCAGGGACTGGAACTGGCGGCGATGTTTCCGTCCACACTGCTGAGATTCAGGCAGTAGCACGTCTTGTAGTGAGCGCAACTGTGCAATTCCTTTCAAACTCCGGTTGCATCCTCAAAACGTTTAGCTTCGCTGGTTTCAACATTTACTATTTGGGTTCGCGTATTTACAGGATCGATGCCCATCTACGAAACAGAACAACGATAGACAACGTAGAAGTAATTAAACTAGCACTACAGTATCCTGACTGAAGTTCCCTTGAATATATTGTGAGTTTGTTATTTTGGCTGATTTCTGGAACGATTGGGTGAATAATGGCCGGGTTTATTGAACTACAACGAAACTTGCTTGAAGAGATAGAAACTATAGAAGTGGCAATAAGCGACAGAATTGCCAGAAACCCAGGGATTTTACCTGGAAATTCTACTGATAACAAACGTCCATACAAGCAGACATTGTTACAACAACATGAAGTGGCAGACTTTCAACAAAAGTACAAGAGGCATTGCAATACGTTAGTGAAGAACTTCAATAGTAAAGGGGAGTTTGAAGCGGAAATGGAGTTGATTTCAGATCCCAAAACCAATTTTGAAAAGTTTGATGAAATTCTCAATGGCTTGAAAGTCAAACATGCCAACGATTCAATGGTAAATTTGAATTTGGGCCAGGATTTAAAGAAGATATACTCGAGTTTTTCTAGTGGGTTTGGCCTGGCACAAACTCTGATTGATAAATCTGGCAAGAAGAAGATGAGAGTAAAACGAAAGTACATTTTGAGTTCAGCTGCAGACCACATAGATTTAGATACCCTCTTTCTGGTGGAGGAAATGTTTGGCAAACAGTTGGATTTAGTACGATTTTATCAGACTTACAAGACGCTAAACCCAAATTTCACCACCTACCTACAATATTTGCACGATTTCCATATTCCATTAGGTGAAAAACTGCCCCAGTACGTGGAATATCTCAAGGAATTGACCGATTACCTATTCTCATTTGTAAAGCGATCACAGCCACTTTTGAACTGTGAGAATCTACAGCAAGATTGGGAAAAGGAGCTTGAATCTGCGCAATCTACCGTCTCCAGTGGGGTTGAGAACGATGATGGCTCAGTATATTGTGAAGCATGCAATAAGAAGTTCGCAAAGATGTCAGTATACAATGGTCATTTACCAGGAAAGAAACACAAGAAGAATGCGCAGATGTTGGAGTCTACTGGTACAAAGAAACCGACGATTGGAGGTACTGAAAAGCTTGAGTTTATGCTACAAAAATTAAGCCAATTTCTAGCCTCTTACAGAGAGTACACAATTTCCAACACTGAACGAAAAGATGCAATGACAGATCGGGAAAAACTCATTGAAATGGCTAGTATTACTGGAGATGACTCGGACTACACCACTGTTGACGAAGATGAAGACGAAGACGAGGACAAGGACGACGATGATGGAGACATAATGAACATGAAAGATCTACCTCTAGGTGTGGACGGAAAACCAATGCCGTACTGGCTATTCAAGCTTCAGGGGCTCCACAAGACGTACAATTGCGAGATCTGCGGGAACATATCCTACAAGGGACGGGTGTCGTACGACAAGCATTTTGGGTCAACCAAACACATGTATGGATTAAAGTGTCTAGGCGTGACAAACGAGTACATGAATCTCTTTACAAACATCGGGCGAATTGAGGACGCAGTTGTGCTTTGGAGGAAGTTGAAGAAAAGTAACCGGATCAAAGAGGGAGACGAAGAAAACGCAGTAGAAGTCGAGGACAACCACGGAAACGTGATGTCAGAAAAAGACTACTTGGACTTGAAGAAGCAAGGATTGTTATGAACAGCTCATTGCTGGTCGTTGTCTATATAAATTTTTCTGTTCTTGGGAGTTAGCATTTTTCAGTCTATATTATATAGTAGCACAAGTGAAAAATTATAATTAATGGTACATGAGAATATCCCAGGTCAAGCGATATTTGTGCACCAAACAAACAATTTCCACCGTAAACA
Organism: Suzukiozyma palmioleophila; assembly: GCA_030560805.1. Taxonomy (NCBI): domain Eukaryota; kingdom Fungi; phylum Ascomycota; class Pichiomycetes; order Serinales; family Debaryomycetaceae; genus Suzukiozyma; species Suzukiozyma palmioleophila. The sequence continues at coordinate 436,558 of JAKTVY010000008.1, forward strand.
GAGTCGCAGGTGCCATGTCTGAGCAGAAGGAACTCAAAGGAACAAAAAGACAATCGTCACCAGCAGTTGGTGACAATGCTCTTCGCGATGAGAATGGATTTAGAATGAAGAGACAAACAATAGATAAAGTCACTTTGACAGCATACGAGCAGCTTGGAGGCAACAACAACGACAAAACCATTGTGGAACACAAGACGATTCATGAAGAAGAAGCAGAAGGTGCCAGTTACATCATTGATGGCCGTTTGCGTCGAGTTAATCCCTACTTCTTCACGTATTTGACGTATTGCAAAATGAGATGGAGAGACAGAAAGCTCTTGGACATTTTCGTCGAGGAGTTCAGAGATCGTGATGAAGCCTATTATAAGAAGACAATTGCTGCTGGGCAGGTCACGATAAATAAGAAGGTCGCCAACCTTGATACCGTAGTGAAAAATGGTGATTTGATTAGCCATCGGTGTTTGAGACGGGAACCACCGGTGACGTCAGCTGAGATCAAAATTGTGTTTGAGAACGACGAGATCGTCGTTATCGACAAGCCGTCTGGGATCCCAGTGCATCCTACTGGGAGATATAGGTTCAATACCATCACCAAGGTGTTCCAGCATGAATTCGGAAAAACTGTTCATCCATGTAATCGGTTGGACCGTTTGACCAGTGGGCTTATGTTCCTCGGTAAAACAGCCAAGGGAGCAGATAATTTCGTCAAGCAGATCCGGGACCGTAGTGTTAAAAAGGAGTATATTGCCAGGGTGGTGGGAGAGTTCCCACCAAATGAAGAAATCGTGGTAGACCAGCCATTGAGAACAATCTCGCATAAACACGGATTGAACAGAATCGATACTGAGAACGGTAAGGAGGCTAGGACCATATTCCAGCGGGTTTCGTACGACCCAGAATCAAATACATCTGTAGTCAAGTGTTTTCCTCAAACAGGTAGAACTCACCAAATCAGGGTCCATTTGCAATATATCGGGTATCCAATTGCCAACGACCCGATCTATTCCAATGTGTTTGTCTGGGGAGAGAATTTGGGTAAGAATAACGAAGGTGACGATACAGATGTGATAGCGAGATTGGACCGTATTGGAAAGGACCGGGCTGCGTCGAGCTGGATCCATCCTAACGAAGAAGGTGAAGTGTTTACTGGTGAGTTCTGTGAAGTTTCAGGTCTTCCAATCTATACTGACCCTGGTGCAAATGATTTGGAGTTGTGGTTACATGCCTACAAATATGAAGCTGAAGATAAATCATGGTCTTACAAGACACAGTATCCAGAATGGGCCATTCAACATAGTCGAAAGTTTATGAAAACTGCGTTGGATGAGGCAAAGAAGTGTGGCGAGACAAAGACTCAATTCAATGTAGGTGCTGTCTTGGTTCATAATGGTGAAATCCTTGAAACTGGACATACTAGAGAGTTACCAGGAAACACTCATGCTGAGCAATGTGCCCTTGAAAAGTACTTTAAGAAGAACGAAAAATTACCAGAAGGGACGGAACTCTACACTACGATGGAACCTTGTACTTTCAGGGCTAGTGGGAACTTGCCTTGTGCTGATAGAATCCTAGCCACCAACATCAAAACTTGCTTTGTTGGGGTTTCTGAACCTGACACATTTGTGAAGAATAACACCAGTTATAGCAAATTGTCAGAACATGGTATTGAGTACGTGTTTATTCCTGGCTACGAGGACGAGATTTTGCGAGTAGCAAAACTTGGTCACGACGAATAGATTCTCATACACTTGTAAATATGTATTATATATGAGTTTTAGCATTACATTCTAAATACAATGAAAACTCTCTATTAACTCCATTGATTATAAACCTTTATCATTTCCGTTTTTGTCCCTTTATTCGTCCTCATCTTCTGACAAGCCAAGCACCACTTCTTTTCTTGCGTAGATGAAAACGTTTCGCCTGTGTCTTTCCTGAGTGGACGTCAACGTATCTTGTTCTGCATCCACTCTTTGCACGTCGCCATTCTGGTCCAAATTCGAAAGCTCAATTCTCACGTTGTTGGTAGGATTAATGGGCAATTTATGGGCATCGTTCAAATGAACATTTCTATCTCTAGGCTCTGAATTTTGCGTTGAAACACTCACTGACCGGGGAATTGCAAAACCAGCTGCTATTATTCCGTCTGTAATGGTCAAAAATGTCTTCTTCGACGCCTTTAATGCATCGATTATCTTTCTGGAATTGGAATCTTCAGAAGTGTCAAAGTATTTCGGAATAACTTTTCTCGTACCACTCCTGCGTATCATAGGGCTATCCTCACTTTCGATGTCATGATTTCCCCCCGTCCAACTTCGAGGCTCTTCATCGTCTCTGTCACTGTCATTGTTCTCTTGGTTTTCATTATCTTCCACAAAGATTTCGTACCGGTCAAGCTCGTAAAGCTCTTCCTCGTAGAATCTTCTGCCTAGTACACCTTCCTTTTCCTTGTCTTTCATGATGAGATTGAACTTGTTACACCATTCCCATGGAATCACCACGCAGATTACATAGGTTACAACTGAAAAGAATTCAGATAATTCATAAATGAAGGCATTGGACACATCAGCAACAAAAAATGCCACGGGAGAATAAATCAAGATTATTGTTAACAACGACAATAGCCAGATAGCTTTGTTAGCAATAATGTAGGTGATTTTTGATAGCACAAATACAGAAACAATTGCAGCATAACACACAGAAGTTGCAATTCTCACAAGATATATGAATGCTGGAAGAATATCTCCAGCTTCATCGTCTGGAGAAAAGTTGTGAAATTTGCTCACTCCCCATATAGCTTGCGACATGACGGCTGCAGCCACTCCTATGAAAAATGTAAGCCGTTTATCGTTTTGTCTCAGAAAGATTCTCATTATGACTTGGACTTGGTTGATTTGGAGTAGAAACACCACAATTAAATCGAAAATATTGATTTCGTTTGCTCCATTCAAGTATTCGAGAAGCTCGGGTGAGCTCAAATATCCATTCAGTTGCTGCTGGTGGAGTTTTATTATTGCTTTCACCACCACTAGCAAAATGTACACGGAGGACAATACTGTTGAACTCTTCAAAAGCCACGAAGGCTTGATGGTATAATTTGTTAGCACAAAAATCGTTAGGAACCAGGTGACGACGGCTGATATACTCAACGAATAGACTATGGCCACTACTGAATAGGTGAATGATCCTCTGTTACCAATAAGGTCATGGGCTGATAACGTAAAGTTTCTCCACGATTGGTATATTATTGGTAACGTGTTTGTTGTCTGGTTGACAACCAAACCCACGTTCGTGTTCATAATGGGAATGGTGCCATGGAAACATGTTTGTTGGTAGCTAGCTTCACTAATATATTGTAAGGGAGTCGACCATTTTTCGGAAATTAGCAATCCTTCGGGCAAGTGTATTGGCTGGCACCCTGGAAAGACTGCTTTGTCCCACCAGTTATCTCGCCAGTACATTATTTGGTGACATGAAATGTGTTGGTAGAAATGGTGAAGAGGAATCTATTTTTGGTTTTGGTTAGTATAGGCAGGTCTCCGCTTCGACTCCGAGGTGTGGAAAAAAGGAAAGAATAAAAACTCACAACGGAGGAACAGCAAAGTATCAGCTCCATTGTGGACAATTCATGTAATTGAGCTAGTACACTGTATATTGTTTGTATCTCTCGGTTTGTATCGTTCTGTTTCTGTGGTGTTCAATGTTTACCTGTTGTATGCTCTGTACGAACGGCTGCAAAAATGCAGCCTCACCAATTGGACCAATTGGACCAATTGGTTGGCGAAGTCGCTGCTTTCCGCGTGCTGCCGTAGTATTGCGGCGTGGTGATCCAATAAACGTGATTCAATATCTTTCCTTCGAACACTCCAGCCATTGCAACCATGCTGGCTCCCACCTGTTTCTGATCCCCGGGTTTACACACTCCATTTTACCAAACCTCAATCAACGCTTCCAAACCACAACCGGTTTTGGCGTAACTCGTCGCAAATACCCTCAACGACCCCCCTTGTTACAATTGGACCCTTTTTTTCTCTCCTCCTGTCATTTTCAAAAATTATCTCTTGCTCCACGATGGTTGATCTGCAAGTGAAAACCAATTTCGACGCTACTAAACCCAAAATTGGTCCAAATCCAACGGGAAAAACGCCATTTTACTCAGTACGCTTTCAGAAATGTCCATACACTGCCGAGACCTTGCCTTGGGCACTTCCTTCGACAGGGAACATCAAACAACTTCGTCTCTGCGGCTCCGGTATGGCATAGAATTCCACCACAAAGCAAGGTGAAATTCATAGTTTCTAGCGGCACAAGGGAACATCATGACGGCTAGTGGTGAAGCCAGCAGTGGTGACCATTTGACGGTGAAGGCACAACTCACACCAAGTACACATCGGCGGACCGAGTCGTCGTATTCCCGTAATGTTTCCGTCATTGAAATGTACAATGGGGAATCGCCGGTAACCATGGTATCTCCAGAACCGGGCCAGCACCACCGTCATACCAGTAGTGATTTGGGGTCGATTGACATAGACGAGTCCATTATGAGAGGTTTGGACGAGCTTCACTTCCATGCTTTGGATAATGATACCACTATTTTTGCTCGTGGACTTGACGAGAATATCGACAATTCGCCGGTCCAGCACATTGAACGAGTGACCAAGGAGTCGATTCCTGCGTTGGTTAAGAGTAATTTCGATATTTACGGGTTTAAAAAGTGGTCGAATCATAATAAAATTACGAAACAATCGTACAATGCTTGGTTTAAAGAGTACGCCCATTACTTGGTAAAACGAAAATCGAAATGGCTTGATATCATGCGGTCAAACGGGTTGTCTGTGGACGACACGAGCGACCTGCAACTGGTGACGGTTCCAGGATCGTCGTCGGACTATTTGCATAATAAGTTTGAACACTCTAAGGTGCCTACAAGGTTTCCACCAAAATCGGATAAAGTGAAGAAAATGATAAGACGAGGCATTCCGCCCGAATGGCGTGGCCAGGCGTGGTTCTTCTACGCGGGAGGATACGAAAAATTGAACAAGAATGTGGGAATCTACCAACAGATTGTTCGTGATACCCAGGAGGTCACCAGCAAAGATACCGAAGTAATCGAACGGGATCTCAACAGAACGTTTCCTGATAATATCTACTTCAACAGCAACTTGATTGGGTTGCAAAATGGTGATGTCGACCCAGGAAATTCCACTCCAGTAGTCGACCAAAGGGCGCCAGAAACTGCCATGATCAAAGCGTTGAGGCGGGTGTTGGTTGCGTTTGCTCACTATCAACCACAAATCGGCTATTGTCAGTCCTTAAATTTTCTAGCTGGACTATTACTCTTATTTATGGACGAAGAACGGGCGTTTTGGATGTTGGTGATATTGACCGAACGAATTATTCCAAAAGTGCACTCTGCTACTCTTGAAGGGGTACATACCGATCAAGGGGTGTTGATGCTCTGTGTGAAAGAGTATATTCCTAGTTTGTGGTCGATTTTGGGCAAGAACTTTGACGGAGTGACTTTGTCGGAAGATAAGATATTGACACGATTACCACCGGTAACATTGGTGACTTCGTCGTGGTTTATGTCTGTGTTTGTAGGGGTTTTACCGATCGAGTCAGTTTTACGGGTATGGGACATACTTTGGTACGAAGGCTCGAAATCGATTTTTAGAATGTCGTTAACCATTCTCAACATGTGTCTTGAAAAGGAGGAATTTGATAGATCTACCAAGAAAACCCAGAATGATGCCACGGTTCCGGAAATGGAACAAATCGAATTATTTCAATTCATTCAAAATTATCCCAAGACTATCCTAGATCCAAACGAGTTGACAGACAACTGTTTCAAGAAGATTGGTGGATACGGGTTTGGATCGTTGTCACAAGATGAAATAAACAACTGTAGGGAATTCGTTTCAAAACAACGAGCAAAGTTAACAAATAAAAGAGGCAGTGGCATAGCAACTGAACTTACACAGGAAGAAAGAGAGACATTAGTAGATACGTTGGGTGATGAAAGTATTCACGACGTATATGGATTTCATAGAGGTATAATGAGTGGACTTGTTTGGAACAGGAATATCAGTAACAGAATGAAGATGAAGTTTACAAGAAAGGTCTCCAGATAACTTACCAGCTATACACAAAACTTGGTTTACAAATTATATTGCATTACATCATTATTTGCACAATTCATTAGATATATATAGTCTGTCTAATAAATACCACGATGGATGGCATCACCTGTAAGGATTGCCAGTTTATTCTCCTTGACATCATGAACTCTAACAATGTCTGTGTTCTGTTCAATACAGGCGACCACCGATGCTGCTGTGCTGACGATTCTTTTAGATGCTACTGGCTCATTGGTAATCTTACCCAAAAATCCTTTTCTTGACGGACCTAAAAGTGTAGGCAATCCGTTGAAACTCAAGTATGAATGTCTGATTCTTTCCTTAAAATCAGTCTCTGGTTGCTTGTTTACCAACACGGAATATTTCTTGAAATATGATGCATGCTTGATGATGGCCAAGTTTTGTTCCAAATTTTTAGCGAACCCAATTCCTGGGTCCAATATGATTTGCCATTTTCTCACTCCTTGCTCAAAAGCTTTCATTATTTGTAAAGATAACTCACGCGAAACACCATTGATCAAATTGTTCACTTCTGGCCCAAAGTTCAATTCACTATGACCATTATTTGGAGTAATGCTGTACTCAATAATATCGTCATTAGTATTGGACTCATAATGTGTTAATTTGGACATTGTTTCCGTAGTTCCTCTGGTGTGGTTCATAATATATGGAGCTCCATGTTTAGCAATGACTTCAAACATTTTGGTATCGTACAATCCCATGGAAATGTCATTGATAATGTCGGCACCTGCTAATAAACACGCCTCCGCCACATCGGCTCTATATGTATCAATAGACACTAGGCACTCTGCCAACTTCTTGTTTTTGGAAGATCTTATAATTTTAATTATTGGTAAAACCCTTTCCAATTCTTCTTCTGCAGAAGGAGGTGTGCTTCCAGGTCTAGTAGATACTCCACCAATGTCCAAAATCGTTGCGCCATCATCGACTAAATTCGACATGTATTTTTCGAGTTCTTCTGTCGATCTTTCGCTGTTCTTTCCTCCATCACTGAACGAGTCTGGAGTGATATTGACAATGCCCATAATTAATGTTCTGTGTTTGTTATTCAACTGGTCAAATTTTAATGGGTTCTTTTCGTCGTCAACTAATCTTGGAACTGGAACTATCTGTAACAAATCGGAAGATTCTTGAACTGATTCATTTGGTTTGGCTTTGAGCAATTGTTTCAAATGGTTGTGTATTGGCTCTGCTGATAATGGATGGATGAAATCTGGAGGTAACAATTCACAAAGTGGTTGCAACACAAAGGTTCTTTCCAACATTGATTTGTGTGGAATGATCAAATCTGGAGTGTTCAAACAAATATCGTCATATAAAATAATATCTAAATCGATCAGTCTTGGTCCATTATCGAAATCCTTGACTCGTTGAATATGGTCATATTCAATTTGCTTAAGAACCTCCAATAATTCCTGGGGAGACTTTTCGAAAAAGCACACTTTGATTGCCCCATTGTAAAAATTGTTTTGGTCTTTGTAGTACATTGGTTTCGAAATGTATAATGATGATGTCGATAACACCTTGATGCCGTATGACGTGAGTAAATCCAACGCTTTAGAAATATTCTCAACTGGTCTTCCAACGTTACTTCCAAATGCAATATAAGCGATATGCTCGTTTTTTGTGTTAATCTTAGATTCAATTTCACTAATAGGTAAATTGAACCCTTGGATTAACGATGAGGATGCGTCGTTTTCATTGAATTCTAATGGTTTGGAATTTTTGAACGATTCTTCTGTCATTGTCGAGCCAACACCTACACCATCAGTATAGCTAATGGCGTTGGGTTTGGTCACTTTGACATGAATTTTTGAAACGTCTTCACCGTGATTCTGGAACACCAATTGCCCAATTTTCATCACCAATGCTTCGACGGTTTTAAAGTTAGATGCCTCTACATATAGTACGATTGAATCAATGATCTTGTGGATCGAGATATTGGAATTCTTGACATCCAATGTGATGTCTAGATCCACAATTTGACGTTGCAACCGTTCAAAAGTAAACACACCGATGATGGTCAACAACCGCAAATGATGGATTTTCACCTGGTCAGGACCAATTTCAATGCAATTCTTTTCCAAATTAGATCTGTGAACAATATACTCTATGGAGTCTGCTCTGATTTCTGATTTTCTACTTTCAACAGTAACTTTTGCCGTATGGCCACCACCTGATTTCTCATCCAAAACTACTTGGCTAACAGACTCACAAATGTTGCCTAGCGATTTGAAGTTGGTGTGTTCATTGGACTTCATAAACTCGTCAATATGTCTGGAAATAACTGCATAATTTAGCGAATATTTCAAATTATCAGTCAATGATGCCTGTTGAAAATCCGTCTGCAAAGATACAGAAATATTGATAGGTTGGGGAGTAGGTCTGTTCCACGCATCTTTGCCAGTGATCGCAATGGCCGCCAAATTCTTGATGAAAACTGAATCGTTCAACATGGTCCGAGATGTATGAAAATTTCTAGAAATGGTCGGTAAAAGTGCCGACCGAAACAATTTCCTAACCAATGACACGATGAACACAAACGAACCAAGATATCGGTATTAAAGTTACCTAGATCTTACCGATTCGATAAAGGAAATTTCCATCTGAATTTTGGTGATAGTGTGTACTACGTACACACCCTCAATTGTTATCAGAATCACCAGATTCGTCGGATTCGCTGGCGACAAGTTCGTCCAAAAGTGATTTTTGGCTGTTCTGAGTAGTCTGGTATTGTAGAAGAGGTCTAGATTGTTTGGGTAGTGCTTTTTCCGAACGCTTTTTGTTAACAAATTCTTTTAAAAATTCTGTAGTTTCGTCGCCCAATAGTTCTCCATGGTGCAAGTCATCAGCAACGGTGGTTTTGTCGGCGATGTATTTTCCGTAGTCCACGGTACTTTGTAGCATTTCGCTTGCTTCTTCATAGGTATACTGAATGTCTTCCATTGCTAGCTGTATCGCTACTTCGTTTGCTAGGACGTAGGTGGAAAATCCTTCGATTCCCCAGTACCTTATGACTTTGTGGTTGATTGCATTCTGTAACTCTTGTCGACATCGACTTTGTATGATTGTCGACATCATCAGCTGTCGATTGATACCAAAGTACCCCGAGGTGTATGTGTCCCAGTCGATCCGTAGTTTGTCATGTTCAGTAATAGCCTCGGCTGTTGACTTCTCTTGTTGGGCCCTGGCTAACTGATAGTAGATGGAATTGAACTCTTTTGACCGAAGTAACTGCTTTATCGTAGGTATCATCGAGTCAATTCGTTTTACAAGTTGCCGTTTTGAGACAATCGGGCTCGGTATCTCCTTGTCCCTGTAGGTTTTTTTGACTTCATGTTCTGGCTTGCCAGACAAGCCGGTGAAGATATCAAACGGACTTAGATGTAATGCGTCTTGGTCTGTAGCTGAATTTTCTTTTTTGCTGTCAGATGCTCGTGCCAGTTCGTCTTGTTTTTGGCGAATAGGACTCTTTTGCAATTGTTTACTCTTTAGACCTTCATCTTGTTTCTGAGGACTACTTTTCAATAATGCTATGTCAATTAATCCCGATTCAAAGTCGTTCAATGTGACGGTTTCGGTGTCCTTGACTGGACTAGATGGAATTGTGAGCTTTGTGGGACTCGTAGGATCATTCTTGCTTACGGGTGGTGTTACTGGTTGCTTCGATTCATACACAAATACTTTTCTTTTCTTCTTATTTGGTTTCCCTGTAGCCCAGTCATCATCGGAGCTGGGAGGAACGATCTTATGGGCTGCTGGGTCACTTCGTGGCTGTCTCGTTAAGCTTGTATACCTTCCATTGGACATAGTAGATCTACTTGTTTGAACTCCGGTTTATCTCTAGTAGTCTTTCGCGGTATACTGAAATCTTCAAATTCATTAAGAATTACGATTAGATACTTCACATGAACTCCGTAGTATGAGATTCTGGTAACTAAGTGCTGAAATTAGTTTCTACATATGCTTGTGAGTAGGTGTTTTACATTATAAATTACAGGACATTTGGTTCTCTCTTTGACTGTCAATTAGTCTCTTATATTACTATATTTACAAATCAATTAACTCGGTTATAAATATTAAGATTAGTTTGTAAGGTTATGTGTGCTATTTACCTATTGTTGCTTATTTTGGAATAATCCTGCCAATGCATTCAAGTTGGCACCGTTGTTTTGTTGCATGTTGTTCATGAAGTCTTGGAATCCTGGGTTGTTCATGTTTGGTGGAGGAACTCCTCCCATGTTTGGTGGGTATTGTGGTTGCTGTGGATATTGTGGTTGTGAATTGTTGTTGAACAAACCTGCTAATGGATTGGCGGTGTTGTTGTTGTAGGCATTAAAGTCGGGTTGGTGTCCTTGATTGTGGCCACGTCCACGTCCACCAAGTAAGGTGGTCTTGACATAGTCTTCATCTGGTTCACCTGGTTTGTTAGATTTAGGACCATTTCTTGCCGAGTTGGTTGGCATTTTCTTAGACATTGCTTTCGATGAAATACCCGCACCGATTTCAATATCTGGTTCATCAATAACGATACCACTTTGTAATGGTTCTCCTCCAGTACCACCCCATTGTGCTTTGACAACCCATGCTCTATCAGCGTCAGTCAATCTTTGAATTGGGATAATGGAAATTCCGTGTTGATAATTACAACAATCTCTTGGCCCAAATCCAACCCCCCAACGGGTTCTTAATGGTAATTGACCATCCTTGTTGAATGATGTAATGACTTGTTCGGCTTCTCTTCTAGAGTAGACCTTGACGAATGCATGCTTTCTTTCACTGTTTAAGATAACTGATTGAACTTCAGCAAATGGCTTCAACACAGCAGCTAATTGATGTTCATCCATGGTGCGAGGTACACCCCCGATAAACAATGTTCTTGACAACACTTTGAACGAACCTTGTGGTAAAGTTTGATCAAAACCAACATTTCTTGGACGATAATGTGGAGCTCCTGGAACATTCATTTCTTGCTGATCTTGCGGTGGAACAAATGGTGCATTATGTTGTTGCACTTGATTGAAGTTGTTTTGTGGCCCACTACCATAGTTTTGATAGTTTTGTGGAGGAGATCTATAACCTTGGTTTCCATATTGGTTACCATATCCTTGGTTTCCATATCCTTGGTTTCCATATCCCTGGTTCCCATAAGGTTGGTTTCCCTGGGGAGGACGCATACCTTGTTGGTGTCCACCGTATTGGTTGTTGCTATATTGACTACCAACTTGTCTAGTTGGGGATCTAGATCTATTTCTTCTTGATGTGAAGTCGCTGTTATCACGGCCACGTCTGTCATTGCCATATGCTTGTTGACTTTGTTGTGGACCAGAGTTTTGCATCTGTTGTAACATGTTGTAGATCATTTCTCCGTTTTGACCGTTGTTGGTTGAAACAGTTTGAGCATTTTGAGCAGGAGGTGATGCCTGTTGTTTACTAGATTGTGACAAAGCAGATAACTGAGATAAAATGGAATTGGCTTCGGCCGGAGGGGGTGACGAAGCAGATTCATTCGAGTTACTAGTTTTAGCTAAGGAAGCTAAAGCTGATAAAATACTATTTGAATCTTGCTTGTCATCACCTTTTGGTTTTACTGGTTCAACACTTGTTCTTGGAGGGGTTCCAGGAGGTGTGGTAGAAAAGAAGTATTTATCACGAATGGTCTTTATGATTTCAGGACTGAAAGTTTCCGCTCTCTCCCAAATATCTACTAATTTACTGATCTTAATGTTTTGGGATTTACTTATCAGTAATTCCATAGCATCATCAATCAATGACTCGATTAATTCACTGATCTTGTATACCCCAGCAGCAAATGTTCCTTCTGAAGCCGAGGAGTCGATGGTTTCATTCAATTTTTTGGCTTCTTCTGTGTAACCTCTAACAATCGAATCCACAACATACAAAGTTCCTAATTTGTGGGACGATGGTGCTGCCTTACAGTTAGAATATAATGCAGTGATAAGTTTAGACTCCTCCTTAACGTTTTTTGTAGCAAGTTCAGTCAATTTCTTAATACGGGACCCCGAAACACCAGGAGCCTTCAAAGTTGGCAACTCCTTTAAAATAGTCTCAAATTCTTCCACGACTGACATTGTAATACGGGTACTATAAATGAGAAATTTTACGATTTAGTGGCGAAATGAATCAATAATGATCGTATGAGTGAAACTGTAGGACCCTATGTTATTCTCTCTTTGATATTGGTACAATATCAACAACTTTCTTTACTCTGGACAAGGTTTAAAAAACAATGGAATGTTTACAAAACTCCTATTGCGTCGAATTTACTTCTAGGTAAAAATCAATCTGAAACAACTTTATCCCCACAAATCGTTGTCGTTACTTACTATTACTAATCGCAGATATAAATAATGAAATACCGTAAAATACCTCAAAATTCACCAACTAAATTGTCCACAGATAAATATTCAGTAGATTTGCAAAATACTTAACCAAATTGAATAATATGGATAAAACCTACTAAATTCTGTCTATTACAATTAAGGTATACACTTAAATAGAAAGAACGTTAAACAGAAAAAAAATTCTCACCGAAAATGCGAACATGCCACTTTTATAGTCACGGTAAAATAAATTCCTGTATACAGTTTGAACGCTACCCAGTGAAAAATTTATTTGAAAAATTGTACTGTAGTCGTAGACGTCGTGAGACTGTTGATACACTAGCATGAGAAGCGTAGTAACAAGGTGTGTGAGTAGAGCGTACTCCACCGGCTCCCAACCAGCTATTTCGTCCACGTTGTTGTTATCGAGAAACCCCATCATTACTTCCGACTTACCAGCATTCGAATCTCAATACTACAAATACCAACATGAGTTACTCAAGAGATTAATGTGGACTTTCCCCAAGTGGTTTTACTTCAGAGAAGGTACTTTAGCCGAGCAAAGATACCGTCAATTGAACAAGGACCCTGTTGACAACAATCCTGATATCGAGTTTCCAAGAGGTAGACCAGAAATCAGACACAATAGAGATAGAAGATTCAAGCAAGAGATAAGATTGCCTAAAACTTATAAGGAGGCAGATCAACTCGACGGAAGTGAAGCTCCTGTTGATACCAAGAACGATTTGGCCCGTAAGATTGTACCTAATCCAAGAGTTACCGAGGCTGACAAAGCCAATGATCAAACTAGTTTAGAAAGAAAGTTGAGTCGTACATTGTATCTTGTTGTAAGTCAAGACAACAAAACTTGGACGTTTCCGGAATTTACTCAACAAGAGGAACTCAAACCTTTGGACGTTTTGGCAGAACAAGGATTGACTGCTATTGGTGGTGATAAGATCAACTATTTCAACGTGTCAAATACTCCATGCCATGTACATATAAAACCTAACAAAAAGAGCTATTTGATAAAGTCCCATATATTGTCGGGAGAGTTCATTCCAACAGACTCCAAGCTCAAGTTCTTGTGGTTGACTAAGCAAGAGTTGAGTGAAAAATTATCTAATGAGTATTATAACGAGATCGAACACTTATTAAATGAGTACTAAAGGTGAACAATTTCCTAGTCATGCATTTGTACATAGATATTGATGTTGTGTAGTGTAATATTACATCCATTCATAATATACAATTAAAATATACAGTGAAATTTTAACCATGGTCGATATCTACACATTCTTCTTGCCTCTAATGGCAGTTTCAGCAGCATAAACGGATCTGTCGATCAACGATCCCACAATCAAGACCCCAGCAATCGAACTTATCACCCCAAGAATAAATCCTGATAATGGTTTGGCGTATTGTTCTCTGTTGATTATCTTCAATGGAGATATGTCAAAATGGAAGAATACCCCGGGAGTACCTCCTCTGGCGTGGTAGGTGTGCTGGTGGTCCTCGTCCTTACCACCGCGTAATGGTCTATCGTGGGTAATCACCGAGAATTGGTTTGTTTCCAACGCCTTAGTTTCTTCGATAGATTCAAATCTCGTGGCTACCACCTTCAAGAAGTAGCTGTACAATCTGGATTTGTCGTTCAAGACCGATTCATGGCCGTTCAAAGGGTGTGTTGATTCAATTAGCCCGTCTTGGGAAATTTGGCCAAACGACAAATGGTTGATTTTGTGGTCAAAGTTGAACTTGTCATTGTACTTCTCGTACAACGACAAATCATGAACGTGTCTACCTTTTGACGAGAACGATGCTCCAGGAGCAAAATCTAACGTACCAGAAACACGATTAATCTTGGTGTTTCCTTTGACTCTACATCCCTCGTTCTCCATAATTCTTTTCTTCAACGACGAAACGTAGCCTTCTTTTTCACACTGTTCAATGTTTTCTCCGTCGTAGAACCCCCATTCTGCCTCGCCGTACGCAGCCTTCACGGCAGCACACGAGTTACAACAGAACTGTTTCTTATCTTGGGGCAAAGCTCCGTAACACGAGCCACAGTATCCGTTATCACCTTCAGGTAAACCCTTGGCCAAAACATGGATGTCAACATCGTTATTCAACGGAGGAGAATCCGTATCCAACACCTCGTCCTTGACGGTACCGTCTGGGTTTTTAACCAATCTAAACTTCTGGAACCCTGACTTCAAGATATCCAATTTCACATCGCCAGTCTGGTCCAAAATATCGAGGGAAAGCATATCGCAGGGTATGTTGGGGAAGGAGATGTCCAAGTTAATGTCCAATTGCTTGTTGATATCACGATCCACCACCAATTCTGGCCTGGTGATGATGGAAGTGTAGTCGTAGTACTCGTTACGGATCAACATGAGCACTATCACGACACAAATCATCGTGATAACCCCACCACTCGTGGTACGAATTCTGGCATCCTCGACGGTTTTAGCGAAAGCATCTAGCGAAAGCAACTTGGGTCTATTCACAGACATCACACGGCACTAAATATACTGGAAAACCCTCTGAGGTGACAAATGGTACGGGTTTAGTCGAGAGTGGAAAAAGTGAAATGAAATTTCTATGGTGCTGTTCAATAGTGATTGCGAAAATTTAAATTTCGCCATACAAAATCAGACTGGAAACCCACGTCGTTCAATTGCGGTATTACTGGCGGTATCGGGGTATATTAGACGACTTCTCGCTATGTCTAGTACTACAAAGAGTAATAAGAACTTTTTCAAGAACTTCACGCCGCTTGTGGCTCGAGACAAGCCTATTGGTGGTAATTCTTCGTCCTCTACTGAGATCATCGTGATATCAATTAATGCTACCGGGACAAGATTGGTCACTAGCCGTACAGACAAGTCTGTTCGTATCTGGAAGTCTACGCCAGAGAGGTTGGTGGACCCGATTATAGTGGAAGATGCCCATTCTCGGGCGGTGGAATGTGTTTCTTGGAACCCCAAGACGGAGCACTCGTTTGCTACCGTGGGCCGAGACGAGTATATCAAGCTCTGGAAGGGCCACACGGGGGCATTGGAACGGTCTGTGAAAGTTGAGAAGCTGTTGGGACAACCTGAGCCCGTGGCATTGAAAATAGTCCACTACTCTCCAGACGGAGAGTTGATGGTGGCAGTAGACAGAGACTCCACGGTGATTTTATTTGCTCCACAGAACAATTACAAGAAAGTCGCGGAAATCAAGTTGCACGAGCACGTCTACGACTTGGTGTGGTTCAATTTTAACCATGGGTACTTTGCCTGTGGTCTTCATGATGGAACTATTCCAATATACAAAATTGTGCCAAACGAAGATAATTCTTACGATGTTGTGTTGAAAGAGACGTTGACGGGACACCGTTCTAGTGTTACTAGTCTTGCGGTGGATCCTCGTGGTACGTTTTTGGCTGCTGGTAGTAATGAAGGTGTTTTGAGTTTCTGGAACACTGCGTCCATGATCAACAATAGAGTGGTTACCGATGTAGATGAGTCGATAGCATGTATCGATGCGAGTAGAGACGGGACTTATGTTGCAGTCACGTATGATGGAGGGTCGAATATCCGGATTTTTGATCACGATTCTGGCGAACAAGTGTATGAAGTCCCCGATAGTGTCAGTGGAGAGTTGACATTTGCAAACATTGCGTGGTTTCCAAACAAGACATCATTTGCCTACAGCAGTAACTATGGCACTACGTTGACGTTGATGAAAAAGCCCGAGAGAGGTTGAGAAAAGAGCAGTGTTGAGAAAAGAGCAGTGTTGAGAAAAAAGCAGTGCTGAGAAAAGAGCAGTGGTTGGTGAAAAAGTACACAACGAGCTTTTGGTAGATGCAGTGGAAATTAGGGTTCCTAGACGGTCATTTTCGTTCTGGAATGAGGCTTTTTATTGTTTAAAGTGTATCTTGAACTAGTGGGCGAAACTTTACTTCTGAGATTGAATGAGAGCATAAATGAGTTCCCTATTTGTGGATCGGCACAGCTGGGTGGGGCTAGGTGCCAAATATGTCAAACCGTGACTTTACTGGGCCCGGAATGTTACAATAGATCGCATGTTATGGTATAATTGTGGTTAATGGTGCCCAAACGGACGATTAAAAGACACCAGAAGAAACCAGACGGAGCACAGACGGTTCGCATACTGGAACGAAGCGCATAGATACGATACTGGGGCGAGAACGGCACTTTTACGTGCCATTCTGCGTCCTAATTTATAGAAAGAGCAAAATTTACGTCAAACGAATGCAGACACCGCGTAGCATATCTAAACCATCCCCTCTGAGAAACATTCCGGTGACATCCACGAGTAAATAGCACTGCCAACGGCCAAAATCGCCAAATTAAAACCACCTTGTGAAAAATGAAATTTTTCAGAGTACACGAATACATTTTGAGAAAAATTCCACTAAATACAAACAAACCGTTAGATTGTAGAATTTCTTCCATCACTACCACGCCACAGTGTATTTTCCATAGTAAAACTACCTATACTGTGCAATATGGATGGACAGATACCCCATCAGCCATTTCGAACGGTTTCCACCACGTCAAACTTGTCGTTGAATTCGTCTTCAACCTCCATCACTAGAGTAGGGTCCTCGCCCATGAACCATAGTTTTAACACCAAGAGTGCTGCCCTGGACCATTTATACTTCCAATGTTTGGAATTGAAGGCTAAACTCGGGGCTATTGACGGCATGACGCCGTTTTTGAATCTTGCTTTCAATTCAGCCGAGCAGTGTGGTGAGCAACAGGCGTTGGCATTGAGCCAACAGATGCACGAATCCGTGAAATTGTCGGAATTCCGCACGTCGGTGTTCTCCATGACGTCAGACTCGTCTAATAATTCGACTTTGACCAACTCCAATCGAGGATCTGGCTATTCTAAAGGGTTGGTTAATAATAACTTTTTCACGTTTGCGGGTGGTGTTTTGCCTGCCAATATGTGTGTGGACCCTGTGACCCAGCTTTGGAAGCTTTTCCAGCAGGGAGCCCCATTTTGTTTGATTTTCAATGCCGTTACCTCTGTTGATTATAAGATTCCTATAGTCGGGTCAGATGACTTGAGAGTGTGCAAGAAATCGGTTTATGACTTTATAATTGCCGTGAAGACGTATTTGGACTTTGACGATGAGTTTTTGTTTACGATTTCCAACGTTTTTTCTGACTCGACTCAAGATTTATTGAAAATTATTAAAGTGGTAAATAAGTTGTTAAGCTTGAAAGATGGCGAACTTTCATCGTCAGAAGACCTTTCCCAGCTGTTGAGTGATCTAGTGATCACTGATGATCGTGCGAAAGTTTTCAAGGAAATTCTTGAAACTGAGAGAAAGTACGTTCAAGACTTGACTTTATTATGCCGTTACAGAGACAATTTGGTAGAAGCCGAATTGGTGTCATCGGAACAAATTCATATTTTGTTTCCAAATTTGAACGAGATTATTGATTTTCAAAGACGGTTTTTGATTGGGTTGGAGTGCAACATCAATGTGCCAAATAAGTACCAAAGAATTGGGTCGGTTTTCATTCATGCGGCCTCTGGCCCATTTAAAGCTTATCAGCCTTGGACAATTGGCCAGTTGAATGCGATAGATTTGATTAACAAAGAATCGGCAAATTTGAAGAAGTCTACCTCGTTATTGGATCCTGGTTTTGAATTACAATCGTTCATTATTAAACCAATTCAGAGATTGTGTAAATATCCATTGTTGTTGAAAGAGCTTCTCAAAAACACTCCCGAATCTACTGACCAAGTGCAGTCAGCATCGTACAATGAGTTGTTGGTTGCTTACAACGCAATGAAGGATTTAGCTAACCAAGTTAACGAAGCACAAAGACGGTCTGAAAATGTCGAATATTTGAATAAGCTCGTGGGCCGAGTGAACAATTGGAGAGGATTCACGTTGACAGACCAAGGGGAATTGTTGTATCATGCCACAGTTGGGGTTAAAGACGGTGAAGGAGAGAAAGAGTACATTGCTTACTTGTTTGAAAGAATAATATTTTTCTTTGTAGATGGAGATTTGGGAAATAAAGAGAAGGAAAAAAAGAGCAGACGGGACCTTTTACCTTCACGAAAGAAATCATCGTCAGCATCAAACTCAACTACAAACTTACTAGAATCATTAAATAATGCTAAAGGTGAAGTTTCACCATTAGAGTTGAAAGGAAGAGTGTATATCCTGGAGGTTTATAATGTGTCATCGTCAAGTGTTGGGGGTTATTATCTTATAATATCGTGGACAGGGAAGAAGGAGTCAGGAACATTCACATTGAGATACAGAACTGAAGAGCTCCGAAATCAATGGGAAAACTGTTTACGAAAACTCAAAGCGAATGAAGTAAATTTTCAGCTTAACCGCAAGATACGTGATTCGCAAAATACAAACGATTCCTTTGACGGCAGTTACACTACGATATCGCCAACAACACCAAAGGCTGCTGACAACGTGTCTCTCCGTTCATCCAATGGCTCGTCATACCACCGCCACCATTCGTCGTCGTCTACATTTTCCATGATGAAACAATCACGAAGTAAATACTCCAGTGGATCAGACAACATTGCTCGGCAATTGTCCAATGGAGGCACGGCTACGTTCAATACAGAGTCAGCCCATTCTTCGTCAGGAATAAGGATAAACCTAATCTACAACAAAATCGAGATCCGAGAGCCGTTGGTGGTTTCTACTGACATTCTGTTCAATGAGTTGTATCTGAAGATCAGCGGAAAGATAGTCAATTCGGACGAAATCAACGACGACATCTTGGTGAACAAACTCAAATACAAAGATGAAGACGGAGACTTTGTCGTCATGGACTCAAGTGACGACTGGACACTTGCAGTCGACCTGTTGGAGGAAATGAGTAACGGTAATGGTAATGACGGAAATGACAAACATTTTGATTTAACTATATGGGTTTCGTGAAAATTATTGGGGAAATACGCTCGTACTATGTCGTACACTAGCAATATACATTCGTGCCAAATCCAGCCGTGCCTGGGCTATCTGTAATCGTTTCGTGTCGTGAATCAACGGCGCTACCATATTCTCTTTTCCGGTTTAACAAACACCATCGCCGACCCTTTAGCGACGCCTCTGGAAAGGAAGATGAGCTGTAGTACAGTCGTACTTTGGGGTTTCATGCGAGATCTCGTAAATGTGCTCTATTGTCGCGATATTTGCAAGATTTCTAATCAAATGAATTCCATTCGCTGGATAGAAGATGAAGCATGTATACAAGCGATGATTCATATCGTGAAAAATTTCAGAATTGTGTACTCAAATATAATAGCGTGAAGCGTGCCAATTTCGAGCTTTTTAGTGACAATGAGACGTTGTGGTTCAATAAGGTTGGCCAATGTTGTCAACAAGCGAAAAAATCTCGTGCCAAGTTACTTTTCACGTCGAATTATTGCCAATTCTAGTTCGTCATATACTGCTGTGAGAAGGTTTACTAGTGGTGTGGTGATCCGCAACGAGATTCCGTGGTCAGCGATGTCTCCTGAGGACCAAGCTGTGTTATCAGAGCCTCGTGCTGCTGATTCTGTCGACGTGTGTATTGTAGGTGGTGGTCCAGCTGGTTTGGCGACCGCTATCAAGTTAAAGCAATTGGATAACGAGGACGGAAATGGAGACTTGCGGGTAGTTGTTCTTGAAAAAGCTGGAGATTTTGGGTCACATATTGTCAGTGGAGCAGTCCTTGAACCCAGAGCGTTGTTGGAGTTGTTTCCAGAGAGTGAGCTTACTGAAGAAACCGGAGGTATTCCGTTACCTAGCGACATTGTCACCAAAGTAACGAAGGATTCGATGAAGTATTTGACTCAAGAATATGCATTTCCGATGCCAGAACCACCACAATTGAAGAACGATAATAACTATATTGTTTCCTTAAATCAGACAGTAAAGTATTTGGCTGAGCAAGCAGAAGAACTTGGGGTAGAATTATACCCAGGAATTTCAGTTTCTGAGTTGATTTACAACGATGCTGGTGATGCCATTGTGGGGGTGGCAACTAAAGATATGGGGATTTCCAAAGAGGGAACTCCCAAGTCGTCATTTGAAAGAGGTATGGAGTTTAAGGCAAGAGTCACAGTATTGGCTGAAGGGTGTCATGGGTCTTTGACGAAGAAAGCCATTTCCAAATTTGATTTACGGTCTAATAGCGAACCCCAGACGTACGGGTTAGGGATAAAAGAGGTTTGGGAAGTCAAGCCAGAGAACTTCAATAAAGGTTTTGCCGGACACACTATGGGATATCCACTTTCGTGGTCAGAATATGGAGGTGGATTCATGTATCATTTTGGCGATGGTTTAGTTGCTGTGGGGTTGGTTATTGGTTTGGACTATGCTAACCCATACATTTCGCCATACCAGGAATTCCAAAAAATGAAACTTCATCCATTCTACGCAAATGTATTGGAAGGAGGTAAATGTATAACCTATGCTGCTAGAGCATTAAATGAAGGTGGTCTTCAGTCGATTCCTCGGTTACATTTCCCTGGTGGTGTGTTAGTGGGCTGCACAGCAGGATTTGTCAATGTCCCCAAAATCAAAGGTACACACACGGCAATGAAATCGGGTATGGTGGCAGCAGAATCGATATTTGAAGAGATCAAGGAGTTGGGTGCAGCTAATGAGGAGACATTTGAAGATCCAGAATACAAGATTTTGGATCTCAAACGGTATGAACAGGCTCTTAAAGATAGTTGGGTTTTCGAAGAATTGACGGAAGTAAGAAACGTTCGTCCATCGTTCAATGGTCCTCTTGGATTTGTCGGTGGAATTATGCATTCGGGATTATCAACTATGATAACCAAAGGAAGCGAACCATGGACGATTTCTCACCATGGAACTGACGCAGCTGCTACCAAGGATGCCAAAAACTTCAAGCCTATAGACTATCCAAAACCAGATGGGAAGATCACATTTGATATTTTGACGTCAGTATCACGGACCGGTACTTACCATGATGAAGACGAACAATGTCACTTGAGAGTCCCCCAACAAGACTACAAAAAGCATGCCCAAGAGGTGTATCCAAAATACAAAGGAATTGAGCAACGATTTTGCCCTGCTGGAGTTTACGAATACATTGAAGACGACAGCGAGTTGGGAGTGAGATTCCAGATCAACAGCCAGAACTGTATTCATTGTAAGACGTGTGATATCAAGGTGCCTAATCAAGACATCGACTGGACTGTTCCTGAAGGAGGAGATGGACCCAAGTATTACATGTCTTAGTCCAAACCACTGTACATACTAAAACTAATTTAATATACCCGAAATTACTTATTTGTAATGTCTACAGTGGTATGATCAATTAATATATTATCACTTGTAACGCCTTGTTTATAAATTTAATAAAAAGTAGTTGTAAATACCCGAGTATAAAGAGATTTTAGAGATGTAAAAAAAGAAAGATAAAAAGAGAAAATGTAACTATGTAAACCAAATAACCATACAACCCAATAGAATGATTGTCTCGTAAGGAACCACTAATAAAACAAATTTATACATCATGACAAATAGTGACAAGTGTCAAAGCAACGTCTAGAATAATTCTGGAACTTTTCCATCAAATAGTAATATTAACACAATAGAACTCATGGGAACTATCCAATGAGTAACAAGAATAGAAATCTTCCTCGATGGTTCATGGGAAGAACTTATCGATGTCTGATAAACTTGTGTCTTCTGGAGCAGCGATGTCTTGGGTTAAAAATCCTGATCTAATAACGTTCAACCATTTCTTGTTGCACCCAGAATGAACACCGGAACCTGAAGCTTTCAAAGCAGCTGCGTGTAACGCAGCGGCGGCGGCAGCGGCATTTGGAGAATGGGAGCTTGGTGCTCTTGATGCTCTTGGAGCTGCTGCTGCTGCCGTCAAGATTTTGGATTTCTTGTTGATAGCAAGATATGACATGGATTTGGATCTTTTACCATTCTTCTTGAATGCTTCAATGTTGAAATCCAAATCGGTGTCTTCATCATCGTCGAAAACCTCAAAATCTTCAAAATCGTTATCAGATTCGTTAGCAACTTTTTTGTTAGATTTGGAACTGTCTTTGTCAGACAGTTTGTTACTGCCATCAGTTAACGACGCAGTAACTGGAGCCGAGGAATATGGAACAAACAAGTTGGATTTGTCTATAGGAGAATCAACAAAGGTGTTTCTTGTGATTCCCAAATCAAACATGGTTTGTCTTCTTGGCTTGTTTAACGTGGCTAATTTTCCAGCTTCTAAAGGATCATCACTTATTTGCGATAACATGTCTTTATTCTTTTGTATTCTACTAGAAGTAAAGTGGCTGCTGGAATTAACACCAACTTTCGAAGTTGGTGAATGTCCACCTTCAGAATTCGATTGCATTTGTTGCATTTTTTGCATTTCCATCATGGACTTCACGTGAACATGGAAGTCTTCTGCCAACAATCCACGGTAAACGTAAACCATTCTTTTTGGAGATGCATCGGCCCAATCTCTTGATAAGGCGTACTTCAAGTTGGCGTCACCTTTCTCAACTCTTTTGACATAAGCATTCAATTTAGCAGAAACCAAATTGGAAGTTTTGGTTGATAAGTTAGCCATTTCTGGATGTTGAGCAATCAAAATATCACAAATTTGCTTAACGGTCATACCTTTTCCTTCAGGGTCTTTCTCGTATAAAATGACGAAAATGGCATACAAGACGTCATCTTCCAAAGAAGGATCACCTTTTTGTTCTGGTCTTGGTTTTTCACCAGTAACAGGAATAGTGGTAGAAATACCAGTAGCAATTGGAACTCTCGAAGGGTTTTTTGGCTTTTTGGCCAAGTCCTTCGAGGTATGATTGAGTTGGGCTGAAGATGGGGTAGAAGACGACGTTGGAGGAGTCGAATCACGAGAAACTTCCTTGGCAGCAAGATCACCACTCATTAATGAGTCTGGTGATATAGACCTTGAAGTTGGGGACAAATCAGAAAGAGAAACTCCTTTGGAGTTCGACGCCTGATTCGGTTCAAGCTCATCGAAATCATCGTCTTCATTGTCGTGGCCAAAATCATTGGCCAAGTCATCATCGACAATGATATCATTATTGTCAAGATCGCCATTTTCGTCGAGATCATCAATAAATGACTGGTTTGACAAACCGAGATTCAAGCTCGAGGAGTTGAAATCTGGAGAGACTGCATTGTTAGATAATTCGATCGGTCTTCTATCAGCTAAAGCCATTATTCGGAAAATATTCACAGAAACAAAACCACAATAAGATTAAAAACACAAAAAAAAATTAATATTCAATACTTTGGAAATGCTTGTTCATATAGAATGATAATGGAGTATGATTTATGATTTATGATAAATTAAGACTAATGAACAACTTGGACGTGAACACAAATCAGCAATAAGGACAGGGCAAACAGTAAATAGCTTAATTAAAAGTATTTACTGGACAACAATTAAGAATATAAAAAACTGTTTTGATTAATATACGAGCTAACACATCGTTACGAATTTGGAAGCATGCATTTAGGCGAGATCGTAATGTCAAAAACTAAACCTGACAGAATCCCATTCTGTGTAGGTTCTGACCAAAACCGACCTGGATTTTCGATACCAGCGCACGGCCAAAACACTTCACGAATTACGAATTCAGGTTTGTGCATGAGAAGTGGCCGGAATAGGACCGATGAGGTAACCTGAAACATCACCACTCGGGCATCGCTGCAGTTGGTCTGCTGACCGACGTCGTCGGCTTCATGAATATGAAACGTGTTGGAGTGTTCTGTCCATGTCAAACACAAACCAGTCCTATAACGATGGCTGGTTCCGGCCACCACCCGATCTCACATAATGTATACTTCCAAAATCAATTTTTCACTTCATCTAAAAAGATCAGCGGATCTGAAAAAATGCCATACATATAACACTGTTCTAGTATAGAATACTCTATACTATCAAATATATAGGTAATACCTTTGTTTAGCTAACTGCTAATAACAACACTAAAGGATTTCTTACTCTTTAGGAGAAATTTTACCTTACCATAAATATTGCCTTGTTTGTGTGCAGGTGGTGAAATTTGAAAAATTATGATTTGTCGTGTCCTGGCCGATGGGCATGAACCACGTTGGGCCGGGTTTCAGTTTGTTGCAACTGGCACCAGTGAGTTGGAGGCAGTTCCACGCGGGCAGTCTGCTGCTGTTGTATGGTTCTATAGTGTTAAGGTAGGTCAATGGGACTATTTAGTTGTCTTCACTTTAGACTACAAATTACTTGGGTTTTTCTGTATGCCTTATGGTATAATGTTCTATGCCTTAATAATAGGAGATAGTAGGATCTATGCATTCCATCGCTACGGTTACAATGCAAAGCGTTATCTAGGGTTAAACCCACGATATTTTACCAGGGTTGAGGCGTCCCCACTTGTTCTTGTTATTTTCCTAACAAAGTTGACTACGGTCATATAGCGATAGAGTATACACTCGTTATGTGTGTTGTCAGGATATGTCGCTATATAGGTTGAGCCTGTGGCTTCTGGCTCGTTGCTACAGTACACAGAGCGTGCGTTCGGGATTGCGTGGAGTGGTGGTCGGGGTACACTATCGTCCGGAATCAGTGCCGTAGATCAAAAAATTTTCAAAATATGCAAATGAGGGCTAAAACCCTTCTAGCACGTGATAAGGAATTTTGACTTGGTGTACCTGAATTTATTTTTTAGTTGAGGGAATTGGGTGCAAAAACGAGGTTGCAACCCTACCTAATTAGGAAGGCGCGCGATAAATGATATACCTGTCGGATCAGGATTTTTTGTACTATGTACTATTTTTAGGAGAAACTCCGGTTACTGAACACAACGGTGGGCTGATATTAGGAGACATACCATATGAAAAATTTGCACTGGCTCCTAGGCAGTTAGTCGAGGTTTGGTGCATTCTCAAGAAGTGGATGTGGCTTTGATGTGACATAAGAACGTCTGTCATTTTGGGCTACACTATAGCCACAAACTTCTACTTTGAGGCAATATATAAATTTTCAACAAATACGAATTCTAAGCCACCTTTAATGAAATTGTAAGTTTTAGTAATATGGTGGACTAGGAGAAGAACCTTGTGCTCTCTAGTACTTTATTCTCTTGCCATCGCTTTGTGAGTGTGGGTTTTTTGCATATTGTCGATTATTCCGTTCTAACCATACATTCTTTTGCACCCATTTGTTGAACTTTTGCAAAATGCTTACACTTTTTTCAATCATGTATAGAAAAAATGAATTCGGTACTTATACAACAACTAAGAGCGATAGTCTTGGATATCTTTTAATTGTCAAGTCTATGTATAGAAATATCGTCTATAATGTATGTAAATGTCCTAGAGTACTGAACGTTTTGAACTTTAATTTTGAAGTTATGATTTTTGGAAAGTTTAAGAATTAAGCTTCAACATAAGCCCAAACAGAATTTTCAAACAGTATTTATTACCGGTACATCATGTTACATGTTCTTAAACACCACAAGTTGATTGGCCAATAGTCCCTGCTTGTGGGGTGTTAAGGCTGATTCTGTTAATTCTCATATGCGTATATTGAATCTATCTACAACTCAATTTTATCCAAATTTACCAATTTCAAACTGGCTTGTGTCTTCTTCCAGTCATCCTTCCAATAATTATCTTTATACATGTTATTTTCATCGTTTGGTGGGACAAACCAATAGTTTATCGCGATATGAACATTTTCCAAGTTTTGAGATGCACTTTCCTTTCCAAAACTAGACACTTCGTGGAACCATCCCGCTGGCAAGTACAACATTTCCCCGGGTTTCAACCACACTGTCAATCTATTCAACAGTAATACATCTGGAAAATGCTTATTTGCAAAGTCAATAATCTTGCATCTGTCCTTCTCTTCAAATTCGTCAATATGTAATAAACCTGGTGGGATTTTTGAAAAGTTAGGAGGATCGAGCTTGTTAGTACCAACTTTGGCTTGTCTAGCTTTCTTACGCTCTGTTAATTCTTCTTTTATGTCCCTCAATAATCTTTCCTCGTCGTCATCAGTGATTTCTTCTTGCTCAAGCATCCAATGTGCAATCTCCTCCACAATTGCACCATCATCTCGGATGTGTTTCCAGTTCGGAGCATTTTCATCAATATGGTAGTCAATTATACCACTGTTGAACACCTTATAAATCTTACCAACAGTTGCAAGTTTTTTAGCATCGGCAGGGCTGAAGAGCGTAAATCGCTTGCTTCCACTAACAAGAATATATAGATTGTCTGCGTGATCGTGGTGAAGCCCAGACGACGTTCCGTGCTTAGAACCAGGAATATACTTCCCCAATCCAAAAGTTTCTTCATCATTCTCGTCGAGAGAGTATGAATTGGTCTTTTTTGTTGCACTGTATCCCATCCATAGATTGATTTGTTGCGGTACTAAACCGTCAAATATCTTAGGGATTATTGGAAACGAAGTTTTCGCCAAATTGCACAATGGAGGCTGCAACAATTCTTTAACTCTGAAAGTTGCTTCTTCAGCAGAAATCAGGACTCCATCTACCGACAAAAGTTGTTCTTGTCCTTCGTCGTCTTCCTCGTCCTCGTAATCGTCATGAAGGTTATTCATGTCAATTGATGATGTATCGGAGAAAGCCAACGACGCACGATCATCCTCGTCATCATCCAAATTCTTATCTTTCACATCAGTACTGTTTTGTTTATCTGATTGTAGATTATGTCCGTCTTCAGAATCCAGGTTTTCTTGTTCCTCATTGGATTCGTTGTCAGGAGTATGTTTGCTGGATACGGAGTTGTTTGTTTCATCGAACTCCTCGTCCGAGTCTGAGTCTGAGTCTGATATACATCCCTCTTCAGACAACTTTTTGTCTGGGTCGTCAAAATCGTACTGTGTAGTTAAATACAAGTCATCTTCACCATTTGCGAATTTGCTAATGAGTTCCGACAATGTCAACTTGATCCTGTCTTGGCTCGACCCAAAACCAGCACGAAACTTTTTCTCTACCTGCAATTTTTCGTCATAATGGAGATATGATGCTAAGTTCTCAACTTTAAATCGGTCCAAATCCACACCTTGAATACTTGAACTAACCAACTTGACCGGTTTACGAATCTTGATGTACTGTTGAAAAAATGATTCTATGTCATCGATAGAAACCTCATCGATAACCGTACCTTCGTCAACAACATAATTGCAGTAAGCAGATGACAGTAACGATTGCTTTTTTGTCTTACGAGACATAGTTGAATTCACGTCGGATGAATAAGGATGTACCGAGAGATGTAGTGCAAATAAGGTAACGAAATGTACCGAGCGAGACCTGTTGTAAGCAGAATAGGAAGAAACCGATTCGGACAGTCTGCAAGAGCAAATACACACATTCAGGTTTGAACCAAGACATTTTCACTTTACATACAAGTGCGACATTTCAGCGATGTAACGATAAACGGTTTTATACGTTACAAACGTTGTCGTATGTAGAGCAAATATACGTGGTCGTTTGTGGTGCGTCGATCTTCAAGTTTGTCGAACCAGGATATGTATTTCTGGGTTCCACAAACTGCTTTAAGCAGCTTCAAAATTTGTAAAACGGATGTATAACTAGTTTGTATAGCTAAGACCCAGGGTGAACAATGCTCAATTCAATAATACAAAGGTACAGATACGACTTGGATTTTATTCAGAAGATTAATCAGAAGACTAATCAGAAGACTTTAACAATACACTTAGGTCGCACAGCATAGGGACAGGTTACTGTGGTTGTGGCATGTTCAGTTAGCAGAGGCGAGGCGATTCCAGTACGTTAATAACACGGTTAGAACTACTTAGAAGCGATGTTCTAAGTGCATCGACACCATCGACGACATACTGAAATCCATGGCGGACCCCTGAGTTGGCGCGTGGCACCTGATTTGGGAGACTTGTCCATTTCACCATTTACAGAGGTGTGATGTAATGTAAGTTCTCAAATATGTACAACGGGATTGTTTAAAACTGTATAGGGGAAACGGACGACGGTGAGACATGTACATAGAGAATGAATTAGCGAGTTTTCAGTATTATATCGGAAAGTGTAACAAAACACCACTATAACGCGGACATTATGCCATATTGGTACAAATCCCGACTTTTGACACAAAATTTCGACCTGAAAATTATCCCGGGCACAGACTCTTTTTGACCTTATTCAGTTATATTCTACAAATAATGTCGTCCCCACACCCCTTCTGTTGGCTTCTCAAAGTTGAACCACAAAATCACACAACCCACACCATTGCCTGCCATTCATTACCTTGTCTCCATTACGGCCACCCCCACGAGAAGTTTCAGTTATCTTCGATGGGGTCGCAGGTGGGGGCACATAATTCTAGCCTTATATAACCTTAATGTTGCCGTAACGTGCTTATCGACCATTTCAACGTCGACATACTCGTAAATGTACGGATGTCTGTTGTCGGGTTAAATTTTCACTTCAAAACCACCTTGCCTAGTATGTATATAGTAGGTGCATGTCCTGGTACCTATTACTATGCGCAAGTTACCGTATTTGAAATTTTGGTTTTGAGCATTTCTCCTATATCCACCCCTGTTATGTTGAGAGGTGCATTGATTTACAATTGTCGGTTGGGCTGTACTTCTTTATTCATAACGTAGTAATATTTTTCTTGAGCCATTTGGAGTCGGTTCCTGGAATCTATCGTATTAAGCTCGGTGTATATTTACAGTTGCTATCATTGGATTCCATTGCTGTTCATTTGGTGCGGTTGCTGAGGAGAAACTCGTCGACCGGGTCAACCCATCTTCATGTGCTATTTTTGTTCCTCAAACGGTTCAATTCCTTCGATTGTTATCTTCTTCCTTCATGATCGAATTTCCTTGTCTAGATAAATTTGCCTCGGGAAATACACGCCTTGTGTCCATGTCCACATCCATTGTAACATGCATGTGGCACTGTCTCACCACCAGGTGTGTCCTTATAGTGCTCCCTCAATTCTACTTACCAATTGTAGTTCAGCTTCGTGTTATCCGGATCAACATCCTCGCAATTTGTAGACCCTGGCTTGGCTGTAGACTATTTCACTTCTATTCGATCTCTACAAGATTTCTGTTACTGTATTGTGTATATTTATGCTCCATTTCTCATGGTTATGTTTTTTATGGTTTATAAGGCAGTCTGTCGACGCTAATTATGATTCAATTAATAATCCAGTTATTAATTTGAGTCCCATCTATGGATGGTATTGTCTATCAAGGATTGTTTCGTGAACTTCTATCATTCAAGTTAATGCTTGCTCTTCCATTCATGTAATGTAGAATGTTGGATTGACCGATTTTGAACGCTTCAAACCGGAATGTTGATTAATTAATTCGCCCATGTCGTCGAAGCTTCTCTTCTTAGGACTAGATCTAGACTCTGGTGAATATGGAATTTCCGCAGTCGTAGGCAAATTAGTCAATGGTTTAGGCTTTGTTTCGTGCTCACCTCTCTTAGGTGAAGTACTATTGGAAATTGGTGTCAATGGTAACATGGTTTGTACTGGGGACAAGTCACAAGTTTTTGGTGTAACTGGAGTCTCCACCATCAAAGACAAGTTGTCAACAATGTTGGGGATCATTGCTGACATCAACGCGGTGTACTTACCACCCTCCTTGAAATATTTGATGTGTAAAGACTTTGGAGGATTGTTGAGAATCTTGATCAAGTTCTTGAAGAACGACTTGTTGAATAACGAATGGAAAGCATTAACCGACAAAATGGTGTCGAACTTTTCGTCACCATTCAAGTTTTCTTTGAATTGATGGCAATTCAAAGTATCATTGAAGAAGCCAATGATGGAGATTAAATTAACAGGAATCTTCAACGTCAAGATCGAAACCATAATACTAATCAAAGCAATTTGACTAGAAGTGTAATCAAAGTAAATGTTTGGATAAAACTGGAACAATTCCCCCAAGTAGTTTGCCAACAACATAATCTTAGTCAAAGACTTTTTAATTAAGCTAGTGATGGTAGGGTTATTGTTATTCTTAATTAAGATATTTAAAAACAAATCAATATAACAATCAAAGGTGGAACAGTTGATTTTCCAGTCCAATGATTTAAGGATGTGTTTTTCCATTTCGATGAACAATTCCTTGAAGTAGGAATCGACACAGATGACCCTCAAGTCGTTCAAATTTGGAATCTTATACTTGGAGTCCAAATTCTTACAACAGATCCAAAGCGACGTCAACCCTAACAACTGGTAATGCTGCTTCTTAACGATTCTGGTAGAGCAGTATCTGTCGATCAAGTTGATTGTCATGGGAAAGGTGGACTTAGACAAGTTCAACATGGTGATAACCTCCATCAAAAAATCCAAAAGTAACGGCCTCATGCCCAACTTAATGTCGGGTTGTTGCTCAATCAACGATAAGGAAGGCAAACATTTCTGCTCTAACGACAAGTTGTAGTACAAGATGTCCATCTGGTACTCCAAGATCGATGCAGAATGAGCAGAGAACTCCATAGATTGAACATTCGAATTGCAAGATTTCAAATTTGACTGTTGAACTCTAACATTGTGAAAAGGTAACGGCGAAACCATAATAACCCAGCGGTGATATAATATAGATAAGACCTAGAACAGAGATGAAAACGTACAACAGAAGATTGTAACGGTGCAAGGAGTTGCCGGAATGGAGGTGAGAGTGAGAAAAAAGTGAACTAATATAAAGTAGTAGAACCAACGATGATGTGTAGACAGCGAGACACAACCAACTAGTAACTCATGAATGAATGAACAAATACAATGGAATAACTTGGATGTTAACCTTGTAAATAAAATTAATTTGACTGAAAATTTTCCAATATATATATAGACCTAACAATAGAAAAAAATTCTGGGTTTGAAGATAACATATTTTGGTTAATATAGAAACCATAAAAATATCTAAAAAATATCACCTCTGTTAAATCGGGATTATTACAATTCTGGTTATTGCATGGATAGGAGGTGTAACCATGGCCCGACAGAGCGAATTATGTCAGATTTTTAGGTAGAATCGTTGGCAGGAGGGTCCATGATACTGTCGCTGACCTTCGCTATCTATAGCTGTTGATTTCACTCACTTTCACCAAGTTTTGCCTGTGGGTAATAAATGCCATTTTCGCCATGCGAGTAATTTACCCAGAGGAAATTATTTTTACGTATGGCACGTTATTATTTGTGGATATAAAAATGTCGTCAATCGACTCCTTTACTATGTGTTCACATTTGATTACTAGTTGTCTGTGTGTATCCCGAATGGCACAATCACAACACGTACCTAATAGGAAAAATACCGACACCGTGGTTTCGTACGGACGTTTAATCGAATCAACCCCAATGTCCACTCTTATCTCTTGTACAATACACCTCCGAGGTGGACCTGACGATTTCCGCCCTGTGAGTTTCCCCAACTACTCTAGTTACACTGTGCTATGAAATGATTCACTATACGATGATGTGTAGTACGAACGATACCTCCTTTGTGGTTGCTCAATGCATAGGCATATTGCGCCATGGAAATTTCACTAAATTTTACTTTCCCCTATGTGCCATAATCCGTCAACATCCTAGTACATCCGTTTTCCTGCACCACAACAGGAAATTACTTTAAACACCCTGACAAACGTGAAGTCATAAACCTCGAGCAAGGGCGATTCATCCAACATACCAAGGCATGGCTACAAGTCCGCGTGTGGCCCTTCTCCCTATGGTTGTGGCTAGAAAATCATAGATCAAATGTGTCCAAAATTTTACAATATTATCACTGACAACAATACTCTGTACATTACATCAACCTTCTCCTACTTAATTTACTAGGTGCCAGTAGGTAACCGATTTGAATTGGTGGATTTTGAGAACTAATTCCGAACTTAGTGGTTTATTCCGATGTACATATTCGGGTTGATGCCGCTGTACATGTAGTCAAGTCTTGTCGAGGTTTTTCAGGAGACCACCCACAATTAATTACACTTCGGCAAGAAATGTCGTGGTGTGTCCCGTAAACAATTTTTTCTCATTTGGTGGTTCTTCTACAGTTACTTATTTTACTGTAACAATTTTGTCTGGTAGTGTACGATCGTTACTGGGTCAATATTGTTACTATATCAATTTTTGTTGCTGTATCAATTTCTGTTACTGTATCAATTTTTTGTTACTGTGAAAATTGCTGTTTTCCTCATCTCATCTCTAAAGTTTTTTACTGTCCCCGCCCATCGCTTATTTGTTGGTGCCTTATATAATGTCTACTCGCGATGAGTTATTAGCTCTACACAAGAAGCAGCAAAGAGATCTTGTGGCCACCATCACCGGCTTGAAGAAGCAAGCCACAAAGAAGACTAGAAAAAACGTTTTGTCAAAATGTCAGGAAATGCAACTGGAGTTGGATCAAAGACAACAGGAAGAATTACGACAATTCGATGACCCTGATTTACAGTCATCCACAGACACACAAGTCACACAAGTCACACCCGAAGAATTGTTAGCTCAGTTGGAGATTTCTGATCCAGCTCCTGAACAGCCCATGGCAACACCCTCTGAACCGACACCTGGCAAAAAGAGAAATCGTCAAAAGGAAAGATTAGCTAGACGGCAGGCCGAGAAAGATAAGGTTAGGGAGGAGGCTCTTGCAGAAGCTGCCGATACAGTTGACTACCGGCAAATCGAAATCGATTCCATGAACCAATTGTTGTCAATGAACGGATTGGAAATTCATGAGATCAAGCCCGATGGTCATTGCTTATTTGCATCGATTAGACATCAACTAGATCAAAGACATAAAGGTCTTGAACTGCAAGATGTCGAGTTAAACGAACATAACATCAATCAAATACTGTATGATGTTGAAAAGTTAAGAAAATTAGCTGGGGAGTATATATTGGAGAACAGAGACGAATTCATACCGTTTTTGTTTGACGAACAAACTGGCGAAATCCGGGATATCGAAGACTATGTCCACGAATTGACGACTACTGCTATGTGGGGATCGGATATGGAGATACTTGCTTTAGCAAAAGTGTTCAACTGCCCTATCCATATTTACATGGCAGGAGCATCCACAATTGAAATTAACCAAGACGGTAAGTTGCCGAAATTATTATTAGGATATTTTAAACACTCTTACGGGTTAGGAGAGCATTATAACTCGTTAGTGGATAAGGATAAAATGGATACAATCATATGAAGGACCAAGACACGCAACTAAATAGGAATAATGTCTGGTGAATTATAACATCGTAGAGGCTCCATGGCAACCTCTAATTCTGTGGTTGCATGACACTTACACAGAGGCATAATCGAACATTACTCATTAATACAGTAATCAGGAATGTGGTATTAATAGATATAGATAGGACCACATTCACCCTTACCAACGGTTACCAAGAAAATACCGGATGAATACCGGTAGTGGACCCCAGATTGAATATATTCGGTATATAAACAATTTATATAGTAGCACTACCAAAATGGTTAAATGGAAGATTTCGTGAGTGTCGCGACATTGTGAAAAAACGACATTGCTCCACTTAATCATAAAAAATAACGTCATATTTTGGGTGAAGCAACTGCATCTCGTAAACTGAGCTTAATTCGTTATTATCTAGCTTTCTGTGTAGGGAAGCGTCACGTGTGTGGGTAGCAATCAATATATCAGAGGTTGAGTAGAACTTACGAGGTATGTGAGGGCGACAACACGTTACAACAGTATCCAAGTTTCGTCTTGGATGATTGATGAATTTTGCATCATTGGGTACGAGATATTTGTGGTCGCATAAAAAAAACTCACCGGATTCTATAAATCAGGCAATTTGGTAGAGAACAAATCACACAACCCGACCTTCAATTCTCATGAGATGCAACATCACCGTGGGTTGATTACAAAGATGTAAAATATGGAGTTTATTTTGATTGATAGCAAATAGTTTATTTTACTTGATTTGCAAATCATACGTAACTGTCATGAACATGTACCTTAAATGGAAAAAAAAAAGATAACCAGACGTCTAGAACACCAGGTGACAGCCATAGTTTGTTCTTTGTAAATAAAGAGGGCGAAGGACTGTGGTTATGAAACTGATTCAAAAGACGACATGATCACTTTAACCATTGAACTTTTCACAGTTAAAATTTTCTCGAGGGGAAAACCTTGAAAATCGGGATTGATTATCCCCAACGTTAAATCCGGCGGACAAACTACCGAAAGCCCGAGACTCTCGCATAATCTGATTGGGTACAAATAAAGAGAGCACCATGAGTCGTCTACCTTGTACAAACTGGACGATGTTGGAAGCCTTGGATAATACAATCATTTTGTCAGATATTGGCGACTCCATCTATCACCATCGTGTGCTGTGAACACCGAGCATTTTTTTCTCTACCGAATACGGACAAAATATGAAATTGACTAAGCCTATTTTTAAAATGTGCAACAATTGACGATAGTATCTATGGTGATGAGCTACGTCACCTCTTCTATTGTAGCCTTGCCAAAGTATTACAATGCAATCCTACATCCCAACACTCTACTTCTTATTGACAATATCACGGGCTATTGTAAACAAGGGCACTGTACAATCTGGTTAGTTTTCGGTTTTAACCCGAGCCACTTCTGCAGGTATGAATGAATATTCGATTTGTGGAGTACATATGATCCACGGTTCAACAATCCTTCAAGGGAGAACAGTTATTCAAACCACATATGACCTGTATATTGTATCTGTTTTGTATCACACTACAATAGCATGTACGATCCAACCAAATCCAAGTGCTCATGATCCTATTAGTGTCGTATCAGGCACCATGACAACCACGGTATCAGTTTCAATCAATTCAACCAGTTTAACTATTTTAACCATTAACCACATTAACCATTCCAAACATGGGCAAAATGTTTTCCCAAAGAAGCAATGCAGTGAACTTCCGAAAAGGAGTTAGATGTTCTGAAGAACCCAAGAGAAACAATCCCTTCAAATAATAACTTCCTTCGGGTTTGGGATTAGGTTCTACACGCACAAGCAGTGTGTACTTTGACAGGGATAAGATCGGGATCGCATCTCTTCACTGATCGGCGTATCCTGAAATATTTTTGCATGTCACAGGACTTGATAAACAATATGCGTCAGAATTAACCACTGTGCGTAATTTTATCTCTGTAGTTTCTGAATATAGCAGAGCGCATCTCCTTACTCTGTGACTCGACATCTAATGCCCTCTCCTTCAATGCCCTAATACGGTTTCCCTAATCCTACTATATCAAGAAATCTGGTTTGCAATAACGCCTTGTCCATTTCGCAAAGCAAGACTGGCACAAAACCTACCGTCTCCTTGTAACGCCTTTCTAACGCCTGAAAGGCGTCACTTGACACGTCTCGGCGTCGCTCGACCTACTCGTAATTTCAGGTCCCGGGAAGTTTATTCAATGTACGTTTGTTGTCTTATGTTACTTTACATAATTCCTTCGCATCACTTACATTAGGAACCCATTCACATACCACGTGGTTTTCCCGCGATGCTTGTTGTCAATGGAGTCCTGCAAAATCCGAACCTCTTTTATATAGCATCAATAAACAGTCTTTTTTCCATTGTCTTCAATCTACCGCCGGACATTTTCCAATTCTAGAACAGCGTAATCCACCGTAGGTCCATTCGTCTATTGTTGTACTTCTATCGTTGTCCATTTCTGACGGTCTTTTTACTTAGTATATGGTTGGTCACCCCTATCGTGATTCTACTGTTAATTCCGATCGTATTCAGTGTTGTGAGCATTGAAAGCCATAGATATGAACCTTTGCAGCCCGATTCGGTCATTCGACACGGCTTTGTCTTGTGCTCAATAAGTTCAGACACCCGGCGTCACTACTACTCAATCGGATTGGTTATATCATGCCATTCACTGCACTCTCGCTAGGATTTTGAACTTGTTTCGGTCACCATAATGAATTTCTATCTATTCCGAATCAGCTTCTCGTTATGTTCCTCTTTATTTGCTACCCAGCAAGATTGCTAGTGTTCCCCTGGGTTTCATTTGAGCCGGCTAACAGGCTAACCTCCCAAAAAATAGGGTGTTCGTTACAAATTTTTATCCGGGTCTCTCCCAACCTCTCTCATTATCTCCCACAAGCATCTAAAACTGCTCGTCGGTGCCTCTGGATGGTGCAAACGGGACAAACTTTTATGTGATTTTGCAACCATTTGTATGGAGAAAAACCCTCACGTGAGATGCTCATCAAATTTTTATTTCTTATATAATCATCCTATAACCAATACTAGGATACATCCAGAAACCGAAATAAAATGGGTTGGTTTTGGGCTAACAGCGGTTCAGAACCCTCGTCTAAAGACACAAATGTCTCGAACATCACATCCAGTTCAAAATGTCCTATCGACACCAAACCTGCACCCCCTTCAAGCTGCCCAGTAAATCACGGAAAGAATACCATGCCAGCTTGCCCTGTCAAAGGCAGTGGTGACGACACGGAGGTGTTGAATCCAATGAACAACATGCCGATGGCTATTTCGTCTGAAAGAGCTCCTGGTCAGAAGATCAGTCTCGGTACCGAGCGTACCATCTCCACCATTCCTAGAGGTGAAAGTAGTGATCAAGGTTTATGGGAATACCCATCACCACAGCAGATGTTTAACGCCATGATAAGAAAAGGAAAAGGTGAAGGAGTTCCCGAGGATGCTGTGGAGTCCATGGTGGAAGTGCACAACTTCTTGAACGAAGGAGCCTGGCTCCAGATTTTGGACTGGGAATCAGAATATACCAAGGCTACCAAGGTCGAACCAAGATTGTTGAAATTTACCGGTAGACCTCACGACTTGTCTCCTAGAGCCCGAATGTACCTCTGGCTAGGC
Organism: Suzukiozyma palmioleophila; assembly: GCA_030560805.1. Lineage (NCBI taxonomy): Eukaryota > Fungi > Ascomycota > Pichiomycetes > Serinales > Debaryomycetaceae > Suzukiozyma > Suzukiozyma palmioleophila. The sequence goes on from JAKTVY010000008.1 coordinate 473,961, forward strand.
AAATTCTTCCCAGAAACCTTCAATTCACAGCCTCCTTTCGACAGACACGATTGGACAGTATTAAGGTCTAATGGTAGAGATAAAGGCTGGACCCAGGTTAGGTACGTTATTGACTACTACAGTGCACCAGACGATGAAGAAACAGGCATGCCATCGTTCATGTTAGACACTAGACCGGCATTGGACTCTCCTACGGCTTGTGCCGACCGGTTTACTCACTGGGCTGGTCCATTATGGAAACGGGCGATGGGGGAATTTGACCAAGTGCCATCGTCCAAATGATTTGTCACGGGACTCGCAACGTTGTTGAGTTGCACCGTGTTATGAGTATCAATACCATCACCTGTTCTATGTTAGAACTCCCTGCATGTTTCCCTTTCTTCATCTTGTTTATATTCCTATAGTTAAATACTTATTAATCAATTGTTCGAACTATGAACGTATGTGCATTAAATACAAGTAATACTAGCCTTATGTACACGGATTAGACTAAGTAGGTTTATTTGGAAACTTTGGCAAGCTCCAGTTCTAAGTTTTTGCTCAAGTTGTAATCACCAGACAATTGTAAAAGGAGTTTTGGAATTTGTGCTCCCAACTCGCTCAACTTCTTGTCGGCCAAGTCGTCGATTATGTGCTGGACTCTGTCCTTGTTTCCTCTCTTGTGGAAGTGGTTCAACAAGAAGTAGTATGTGAAGTAGTTAGGTTCACATTTCATGTTGGATTGTTTCTTCATGTTCTCGTAGTAATGGAATGCTAAGTCCTCGTACTTGGGTAAAAGTCCGTTGATCATAAGATTCCAGATTCTTGTGTCGTTACGGATGTTCTTAATGTAGTTGTCAAAGATTCTTTCCCCGTTAGCTACAAGACCGTACTCCAATTCTCCCTTCATCATCGTGGTGTGCAAGTTTGGTGAACTCTTGTACTTTTTAGACACGGAATCGTAGATCGATCTTGCAGCCTCGACATTTAAGCCGTCCTTAACTAACCCATCGATGATTGTGGTGTATGTAAAATCGTTCAATTGGATCGATTTGGAACCGGTAATACTTTGCAAGATTTGTTCTACATTTGGTGTCAACCCTTTCTCACGGTGCAATCTAAAGAAAACATTGATGATGATGGTATAAGTGGCCACTTCTTCAGGAATGTTGTGTTTCTTCATGAACTCAAGGATTCCTTCAACAGCCTTGTAGTTTTTGTTTTTGGCATAAAAGTCAAGGAAATTGTTCATCACCGTGGTCGAAGGAACGTAGTTTTTATCGGTCATAAACTCCTTCAATTTCGATTCTGCTGCACTGATGTTCTTGTTCAACAATAACCCGATCAAAATGTTGTTCTTGGTGGTGAAAACAATAGGAAGCTTACCTTCACCAGAAAATCTGTTGATGTATTCATCAACCTTGTCGAACTTGTTGAGGTTGGCAAAACCACCAATGATGATCGAAAGAGTTTTTGCCGTCAATTCAGTACCGGTTTGGATAATTGTTTCAACAGTACGGTCCAAGTTGTCGGCGATCTTCTGTTTTTGACTTTCAGACTTGTTAAGAACATTGGCTGGAGAACCCATTGCTCTAAGAACAATATCCCAGGTAGCAATGTTTGGTTTTTCAATACCGCTTTCTAACATGTCCTGGAAGATCTTGAACACTTGATCAGTTTCACCACAGTCAAAGTAGGCATTCATTATTCTTATCAACGTTTGTTCTGAAATTGGCTGTTGCTTCTTAGTAGCAATTTCTTGCACTTCCTGGTAAAGTCTGTTCAACCCAAACTGGTCTTTCCTGTCACTTGCTTCTCTTATTCTCTTGTAAACAACGTATCCATTAGGATCAATATCGTTGTACATGTTCTCTTTACAAGCAGTAGCAAATTTGTTGAAGTCTGTAGTGTAGTCTGAGAACACTTTCAAGTCTGACAAAGTCTTTCTGATCATGAAAAATTGAGGCAATTCTGTGGTCTGTAACAACTTTTTGGCATCTTCAGATGAGAATTTGGTTCCTTGAAGAAGACATGAGTTCACATAAGCAAAATATGCCAAGTTTGATAAATGGAAAACCCGATATTCCATATCAAACCCGTTTGGAATGAACTTGGAATTGTTTCCGTTGAGCTCATATTTGATCAATTTCACCCATAATTCCAAGATGTTTCTATAAGTAGTGGCATGGTCATCAGTCGACTTCAAGTATGCCAATGCAACTAAAGTAAAATGGTATCTGTTGGCCAAGTTGTACTGGCAGCAGATATCGAGGAAATCGGAAACTTTTTTCACGTCAGAAACAGTTGTGGCATTGGCACCGTCCTGGGCCAACAATTTCTTGAATAAGTCACCTACAATTGGGTTGAACTTGTAGTTGATTTTTGATACTGGGATATTTTCCGAAACTTGGATTTCCTTAAGATACTGAATACCTTCTTCGAAAATATCAATAGACTCCGCGATCTCTGCGTCGGAATTGACAGAAGATTTGATCTGGAACGAAATATCTCTAAGCTTAGGGTTGATCTTTGGTCCCTTGTATTCTTGTTTAGTGGTGGAGGGAGAAGAATCACTGGCCACAGATGCCGTGGAATAGCTGGCAATCAACGCCAACGAATATGGCGTGGTATGGCCATTCAGTCTGGCCAAGCCCCGGTACAATGACTGCTTTATTGGTAGCATGCCAGTAAATGATAAAACTGTTCACCAAGACCTGAAAATTTTTCGCAGATTTCTCACTACTAGTGTCGCACTAGTCGACGACCACTGTCGCAAAATATCGCCAGGTCTACCACGGGAAGTGGTGGGTTCGTGCTAATCTCGTTCTACACTCGTTCTGAGCACTTTGGTGTTGTTAGGAGGAACTCAGTGGCTCGATTGTGGTGTGGCTCGTTCTACGTTGTTTTACTTCTAGTCTACATTGGATGTTCGAATCAACGGGATGGCGTTAAAGCTGTGCCTGGATCCTACGGACGTTCCACACTTGCTCTTGTAAGAATTCTCACTGCAGTTGGTCTGTCAAACGAACCTAAAGTACTTCGGGGTATAATTACCACATGTCCTTGTAATTGGTTATACACATTTACCATTTACATGCCAGATTACAACCGTTATGCCAGGTACACTAGTTGTATCACCAATACCATTACTGAGTATACAACTAGCCATAACAAACATAAGATGTCGTTAAACAGCTCGAAAATAGCCACAGGTTACTGCACAATGTAGTAATCTCTAGCTTTCGAATCAACTAGTTCAAATTTTGCCAACAAAACTACGACTAGTTGAGCTTATGACCATAGAGCCAAACTCTCACGACTAACAGTTAGTAAAGAACCAACAAAAAATACGAATTCATATCAGATATCTACTTTTTCTTATCATAAACAAAATATCAACTGAGCTGGGTTATAAAAATAGAGTCTCTCGGACTCATTATCATCATTAACTGAATTCCAATGTCGTACATACATTTTATTGTTGGAAAAACTAATTGCGAAAAAAACTCGTTTGGCGATTTCCTCGCTTTTTATACTTGATGAGGTCGTGGCTTGTACACACGCCAGCCCTGCTCTAGCCGTTACCATAGTAAGCAACTAGTCCAAACGGTGCATTTGAGGAACTAACGGCGTTGACGTGTATTGTAGTTTGGATTGTAGTATTTAGGGTTATCTGGTTCGATCAGTGGCAACAGAAGTGTTTGATTGGTGGTAATTTGTGGTGATTTGTGCTATTGTTTCTCTTGAACTATTCTTCATTTATAGTGAACTGAAACACCGTCATGCCAGAAGACCAGTTGGAGTTCTTCAATTACCATGAATTTCTTGTGGAGACGTCTGGAACGTCACCTTCGTTAGTTGTGAACCACTTTCCTAACAATTACTGTGCCCAAGACTCACTTTGTTTTGCAACCACAAGAATAGTCCGTGTTCCACGGTGCTATACCTCGTCGTCACTCTCCGATATCATTCCCCAATTTTCCAATTTTGTGCCAGGAACAGAAACAGCGGCACTTTCCAATAGTAATGTGTCGACGTTCACGGTGGCAGGCTCTTTTGATGGAAATATTTTTGGTATTACTTCGCTAACACCGTTGGTTCCAGCACTTTTGTCGCCCCATCAGTTTCAAGACATTGTCAATTCAGTCAATGATCACTTATATCGTGCATTTAACCCTTATAGTTACCAGGTGGTAATAGAAAACACCCTTCAAGTGCTTTCTGGGGGTCTATTTTCGTCCTTGTGGAACCGTTACGTCTCTGAGTCATACTCTAAGCGAGAGTTGCTTCAACTAGAGAGGTACATCGAGTCACTCAACGACACTTTGGCTGCTAAAGATGTCAAAATCATCAGCCCAAGATTGTCTGGCTACCTAAGTCTAGATTTTCAGATACCAAAACCACAAGAAACACAAATAAATCCTTGATCCTAGTGAACTTTTGAGAAGTATACCCATCATGCTTCAACGTTACTTAGAGATCGTACCAAGTTCCCCCATTTATTCCTTTGTTCAGTCAATAGTTTAATTTGAAATCCCGAGCATTTGAGCATTTTTAACGGTTTTTAAAATTTTTTTGCAACTTGTCTCATGTTCCAATCAACCGAGCTTGCATCGCCATTTGGAGTCATTGTCTCGCTATTTATATGCCCTCAATCGCTGACTTTGCCAAAATTCGTGAAGTTGGTTGAAAGTCTTGTGTTGTGTACAGGATGAAGTTAAAGCTACGATGAGGCACGAAATCGTGATGGGATGAATGTTTCTTCATGTTCAAATACCTTCCACGAAATATGAATGGGGTTTTTGCAATTGAGAAGCCCTCTGGAGTCACTTCAGCTAAATTCATCGCAAAAATTCAGGCAATTTTCACCAAATCCGATGTGTTTGCTCAGGACTTGACTGATGCAAGAAATAAAACTCTTGCAGACTTAAGTTCGAACAAGCACTGGTCTAAGCAAAAGATCAACTCGAAAGTTCAAAACATCAAGGTCAAAATCGGCCATGGTGGGACACTCGATCCTTTAGCCAGTGGTATTTTGGTTGTTGGTGTTGGAAATGGTACTAAGAAGTTGCAGGCTTACCTTAATGGTAGTACCAAAACTTACGAAACGAAAGCTTTGTTGGGTATCTCAACAACAACCGGTGATTGTGAAGGAGAAATTCTTACTAAAAACCCGGTGGATCATGTCACTAAGGAAATGGTTTTGGCGATTCCTGAAAAATTTATTGGTGACTTGAAACAAACACCACCAATTTTTTCAGCTTTGAAGTTGAACGGTAAACCATTGTATGAATACGCCAGAGAAGGAATCCCATTACCTGAAGCGATCAAAGTAAGAGAAGTAAAAGTCAACAGTTTGCATATTTTCCCTGATGACATTTTATCAGTTGACCATGATTTCAAAAGGTTGGAAAGTGAGTTGGATGAAAATGGCGAACCAAAAGAACATGCATTGGCCAGTAACCCAACTTTGAACGACTCGCCATTGTATTTCTCCAAACAGTACATGGACAAGTTGGCAGAAGAGGGAAAAGAGCTTGAATCGTACAAACCCATCATGTTGAGAGATGACCAAGAGTTACCAGAAAAGTTGCCAATGATTCATTTCAGCGCATCGGTTTCGTCTGGTACGTATATCCGGAGCTTGATAAGCGATATTGGTAGAGCTCTTCATTCCAGTGCATACATGGTGGAATTAATCAGATCAAAACAAGCTGAATGGGAAATTGGGAAAAACGTTTTCAAGATCGAAGACTTCACTGATAGAGATGAAAGAATATGGGGTCCAGTGTTGAAAACCGTGTTGGACAATGGATCGGAGATCAACGTTGCTGAAGAATTCAAATCCATGAGTGATAAGGTCTTGCCATTAATTGAAAAAGAAAAGGAAGCTCTTGCCAAATATGCTGCGCAATCGTCTCAAGAAGCTAAGGAAGAAGTCAACGAAGAAGCCATCCCAAAGAAAAGATCGATAGATGAAGTAGAAACTTAATTACAGTAATGTACATATAGAAATGGTAGCAACGTTGTAACTCCCACCACCGTAGTAGTAAATTTACCGCGACAGGAAGAAAACTAATAGAAATTTAGAACCAACAATGATTCGAAGTTTCCAGCGGTGCTTTGCCAGCCAAAGTCGTTGTTTGACAAGCGTCTATGCTAGAAGTTTGTTGTCACCACAAAACTACAAGTTTATTCGTCCACAAAATTTCAACCCAGCATCACTTGTTGTATTTTCCACACCCAATAATTTACCCAGGGTAATTGAAGAATCGATAAAAGCATTTCAAAATGATAAACTCGAGGTTTATGTCGCCGGCGTCGATAGTATATTAAACTCTTGTCGTGACGGTGTTTCAGAGTTGTGGTTAGACGAGCCGATTTCTGTGAAAAATTCTATTCTTTTGGAACACAGGGACGATTTGAACAATCAACCACGAGAAAGCGATGGGGTGAATATTGTTGTGGCTCGGAAGAACTGGAAATCAATTTCTTCAAACTTCAGTATCTCCGTTGGTAATAAGCACAGCGTTGATGTTTCCCTCGCAAATACGGTTTTTTCAACTGAACATTTAGTTACATTATTCTATTTCAACAACAGCTCTGACGAGAATGCTGGAAAAGCGTTGTGTGAGTTGTCAATAACGTTGCCAGAAATCACCGCTGACTCATCGGCTGTTCTTACTGACAAATGGGTGCCCTTGTACGAAAAAGATTCGCCAGAACTCTTCGTCACCGATTGTACTGGTAACTTGGTGAAGTCAGTAAACTCGAAATCGGCAGCAGGGTATCTTGAAAACAACGAGAAGCTTATGTCAATCGGCTCGAAAGAGACAGAAGTTTACGTGAAGTTGTATAAGAAGGGCCAGCAAGACCCTCTCAAATACCAGGTTATTGCTGGTGGAGGTGGATGGGGAGCCAAAGCCAACATCATTGTTTTGTCTCCAGAAGCTAAATTGTCCAAGGGTGACCGAATTGAGTTTTTCATGTTGACACCTGAAGACAGATATCACAATGTCACCATCGATACATCTACATTGCAAAATAAATTCATGGTGGAAACAACCCATGAACAGGTAAGTTATAACCACGAAGAACAACAGGAACAAGTGTTGCAAACGGTGTTTGCGTGCGGCTCAGAACAAGGTTTCAGATACAATGGAATCAAACATGGGTCTGCTGGGGAAAGATTAACCATTGACTTGAAATCCAGTTGTATATAGTTCATCCCATGTATATAGAGACAGGGACAAAATAGGATTTCCATAATTGTACTGAAAACCATGGTAAAGTATATTGTAGGGGATTTGTTCAGCCATGTGCCCAAGGCTGCGAACTCGGTGTCGATTTACGCCCACGCGTGCAATTGTAAGGGAGTGTGGGGAGCTGGGGTTGCTGCAATTTTCAAGAAGAAGTTCCCATCTACGTTCACTGAGTACAATCGTCACTGTCTCCAGCACAAGGGGGAGTTGCTTGGTACGTGTCAGTTAATTGAGTCCAGCGCCAGTGACCCAGGAAACAATGGTGTGCCTAGCTTTGTTGCGTGTTTGTTCACGGCTCCATCAACTGGAAGCCGTCAGCTGAAATCCTCCATTATTGAAAACACTGACAAGAGTTTGGAAGATTTGCACACTCAATTGCAACACTTGTCGAAGAACTTTGAAAACGAAGATGGCAAGATCGTAATCAATATGCCCAAGATCAACGCTGGATTGTTTGCCACGCCGTGGGAGCAAACTGAAGCTGTTTTGTTGAAACATGAGCATAATTTCCATTTCAACGTATACGTACTTGAATAGTTGTGTAGTGTTAATGAAGGGTTTGTTTGTGATGGTTATATATTTGTACTGGTGTATTGTTGAATTTGGTGGCCGTTGCAATTTTGAGGCGACAAGCCGTACTTTTCAGCTGCGGGGTTCAGATTTGCCCAACTAACAGACAAGTGGTGTTGTGATCTTGCTCTGCCGACGCTGTTTACACAATCTCTGGTAGTTCTGTCCAGACCTGCTCTTTGTGGGAAGAGTTGGCTCGTAACAGATCTAGTGACAAAATTGTAAAATAGCTAAGGTACCTGAAGAGTTATGAACACTCGAACAACTTTCTACGTATATAAAGTTGACCAAATGTGTCTTTCTTTTGCATTTGATACTATAGCTTTTGTTTTCTAAAGCACCATTTAAAGCAAATGGTTGCAAAATCCTAAGAAAACTGCTTTTTCAATAAACTGGTGTATCCATAAAAACTCGTCCACTGTAACTGTTGTTAGAAGACAGTTTTTCATCTAGTTCCACTAGCAGTAGTATATTTGTTGGATTATGACGGTTTAGTTGCTTCAGTTTCTCATGGATTTTTTTTTTGCAACCATTGTTTTAATGTAGTCCTACTTTACAGCCCTTCTAGCGTACTGGCACTGCACTAGCACATTGCTGCTCATGTAGCACTTGAATCACAACAATGAGATACGAAACCTGCCACAAGGTCTTACTTCTGGTGAGTTTTGCAACCACACCGACGTACTGTTGGCCCTTGTGCCAAAGTGAACCAGACCAAATTGAGACCAAACCCACTCGTCTCGGACTGAGCCAAAACACACCAAAACTACAAATCTCGATATTCACTTAGTCCTTGTCTGGCCCGGTTTATCGGCTGCAAATCCACAAGCAAGACGATCTTTATATCACCTAGGTCCCCTACTCCGTGCTAGCTAACCTTCCTCACCTACAGCTCATTTCGTCAACAAGAACCAAAACACCAGTTACACCGTCACTCCATAGCAGTATGCACTGTTCTGTCGCGGTTTCGATATTTCTACCGTTATCACTCGTCTATAATCTACAACTACAGAATACCGAATTAACAAGACATACAAAGAAACCCCGGTTTTACACCGTGAAAACCATTACACCAGCCAAGGCGTCTGCCCCGTCTACGTATCGCCACGCTGCTTGTGCGTACTCTGAGTTACAGCCCAAAAATGATCAAATCGGTGACGGCAAAAATTGGTCGTGTGTTCAGAACGATAATCAACAGTCTGAATTATCTAGCATAAGTAAACGTTTTCAAAACGCAAATTCGTTACTCGGAACAGTTTAACAAACAGTTACAGTTGAATTACGTTGATAGAGTATAGAGTGATTTGACCATGGATGAAACATTAATTGCTACTATTAACAAATTACAGGATGCGTTAGCACCTATTGGGGGAGGGTCTACTTCTCCGGTTGATTTACCACAGATCACGGTAGTGGGATCGCAGTCTTCGGGAAAGTCTTCGGTGTTGGAGAACATTGTTGGAAGAGATTTTCTTCCTCGAGGCACTGGGATTGTTACTAGACGTCCTTTGGTGTTACAGTTGATCAACAAAAGATCGACCACCCACGCTTCCAACGATTTGATTTCCATCAATAACCAAATCAAATCTGATGACAAACACAGCGAGAATAATGCCGACGAATGGGGGGAATTCTTGCACTTGCCAGGGAAAAAGTTCTACAATTTTAACGACATTAGAAACGAGATTGTTGCCGAAACCGACGCCAAAACCGGAAAGAATTTGGGGATTTCACCCATTCCAATCAACTTGAGAATCTATTCTCCTCATGTTTTGACGTTGACTTTGGTGGATTTGCCAGGTTTAACTAAGGTCCCTGTGGGTGACCAACCAAAAGATATCGAAAGACAAATTAGAGAAATGATTATGAAGTTTATTTCCAAACCTAACGCGATTATTTTGTCGGTTAATGCTGCCAATACTGATTTAGCCAATTCCGATGGGTTGAAGTTGGCCAGAGAAGTCGATCCTGAAGGTGCCAGAACCATTGGGGTTTTGACTAAAGTCGACTTGATGGACGAAGGTACTGATGTTATTGATATCTTGGCTGGTAGAGTCATTCCGTTAAGGTTCGGGTATGTTCCTGTCATCAACAGAGGTCAAAAGGATATTGAAACCAACAAAACTATTAGAGATGCTTTGAATGACGAGAGAGCATTTTTTGAAAACCATCCATCATACAAAGCTAAAGCCCATTACTGTGGTACTCCTTATTTAGCTAAGAAATTGAACGGGATTTTGTTGCACCATATTAAAGGTACTTTACCAGATATCAAGATGAGAATTGAACATTCTTTAAAGAAATATCAAAATGAATTAAGTTTGTTGGGTCCAGAAATGTCCGAATCTCCCACTAATATTGCGTTGAATATGATCACTAATTTCACCAAGGATTATACCGGTATTTTGGTTGGGGAATCACAAGAATTGAGTAGTCAAGAATTGAGTGGTGGTGCACGTATTTCCTTCGTGTTCCATGAAATTTTCAAAAATGGTATAAATGCTCTTGACCCATTCGATCAAATCAAAGATGGTGACATCAGAACCATTATGCATAACACATCTGGTTCTGCACCATCATTGTTTGTTGGTACTCAAGCATTCGAAGTTTTAGTCAAACAACAAATTCACAGAATGGAAGAACCATCTGTGAGATGTATCAATTTGATTTTTGATGAATTGGTTAGAATTTTATCGCAAATCATAAGCCAAACTCAATACTCAAGATATCCAGCATTAAAAGAACAATTGTCACAAAACTTCATTCAATATTTGCGTGAAGCCTTGATCCCAACCAATACCTTTGTCATTGATTTGATCAAGTCGGAAGAAACTTATGTTAACACCGCTCATCCTGATTTGTTGACTGGGTCACAAGCAATGGCAATTGTTGAAGAAAAGTTCCATCCTAAACCACAGGTTGCAATTGATCCTAAAACCGGTAAACCTTTAGCTCAGCAACCACCACCACAACATGCTCAAGCCAATAACAAAGCAGGTACTGGTGAAGAGAATGGAGGATTCTTCGGAGGATTTTTCCAATCGAAGAACAAGAAGAGATTACAAGCTATGGAAGCACCACCACCAGTATTGAGAGCTACTGGAACCATGACAGAACGTGAATCAATGGAAACCGAAGTTATTAAGTTATTGATTTCTTCTTACTACAATATTGTGAAGCGTACAGTGGCAGACATAGTTCCCAAGGCCATTATGTTGAAATTGATCAATAGATCAAAAGATGAAATTCAAAAGCATCTTTTAGAAAAATTGTATAATTCACCTGACTTGGCTGATTTAGTGAAGGAAAATGAAATGACGGTGCAAAAGAGAAAGGAATGTATCAAGATGGTTGAAGTGTTACAGAATGCCAGTGAAATTGTTTCTAGTGTGTAAGGCGTTATCCCAAATCATTTCAATTTGGCATAATCTATGTTACTATGACAACTGTAATCAATTGATCCAAGTCAAAAACTAATTTTTTAATCTTGCGCATTGCACCAAAAGCTAAACTGTTGGCAAACCCTAGGCGAAATCGGCAATTGAAATTATGACATTCTCGTTTAGCGAGAATTGTCGTTTGTAGTAAGATAGAACCAATTAGAATCAAGTCTTTATAGTGTTTTGTGAAAGTATACTTTAATGTGAGTGATTTTTAATTGTAGTGAGTGATTTTCTTTGTAGTGAGATTTTCACCAGTTGGTGGCTCAAACAAAAAACTCCTAAAAAAAATTTTCAAAAAAAGTGAAAATTTTCAAAATCATAAATTAGTCAAGTTCTACTCATCGTTACATTCTAATAATTGAAAGGTGAGATATTTGTATTGATATTGTGCTCCAGTTGAAGTTTCGTGAAGTTTTTGTGAGTTTTCAACGAGTTCTACTGTGATTTAGTTTTTAACGGGGTGATTGTTAGATCTAGTTATTGATAAGTTCAGCTATAACCAGGTCTTTAATCTCGTTTATTGTCGTTGATTCATAGTGGTTTATGCCTAAGAAAGAAGCGCGACCTCAGTTTATTATTTCTAGATTGCTTGAGCCTGGATAACAAGGTTCTGGATAGTTTTTTGTTACTTTATTGTGACTGAGTTTGCTTGGAGAATTTATCCCATCTTATCTCAGTTATTTACGTTCTTTGTTGTTGTTAGCTGGTTTGCAGGTAATTGGTTGTTACTTTCTTCCGGTGGTCGATTGACATTGTAAAATTTGGATTCTTGGTGTTAGTTTCAAACGTTTCTTGCTACTTCTCTCTTCGTTTGAAATTGACTCTAATAAAATCGACTTATCCGTTCTATTAAGAGTAAGTTTAAAAAGTATTGTTTCAGTACTTGCAAAATATAAAAAGGTAAAAAAACTACATTCCTATCGGTTGTTGCATTAATATCAAAGTTTAGGTTATATTAGTGTCAGATAATTTTGATGGTTGCCCCTGCTTACATTGACGATTCCTATGTTGATCATGAATTATCAGCTAATCTTGATTCAACTTATGCGTTTGAGGGCCCTGAGAAATTATTAGAGATTTGGTTCTGGAAATCTGACAAAGATATTCCACAAACTTTTAACCAAGAAGGTTTAAGATGTATTGCTTTGGAGAAATGGGTCAAAATCTTGGACTTGGTCAATTGTAAGGTTTTGTCCATGAAATCGTCCAAGTTCATGGATGCGTACTTATTGAGTGAATCTTCGTTTTTTGTGTTTCCTCACAAAATGATTTTGAAGACTTGTGGTACTACAACCACATTAGCAGCATTGAATGAGATCTTTGAATTGGTCAGTGGTCATTTTTATGACCCAAAGATTGAATTTAATGGTAAACATGTCCACAAAGTCTTTTACTCTAGAAGATCGTTCATGTTTCCAGAAAAACAGGTGCATGTTCACAAGGACTGGAAAAACGAAGTCAGTTTGTTGAACAACCATTTTATTAATGGTAAGTCGTACGTTGTGGGAAACTTCACCAGTGACGATCATTGGTATTTGTACACTGGGGGAGAATTAGAACCACATTGTGAAAAGAGTGATCATGACCAAACTTTTGAAATCTTGATGACTCAATTGGACCCCGAAAAAGCTCAGCAATTTGTCACTTCCAGAAAACCAGGAGTGGAATCATTGATCAAGAGTGGTGTTGAAGAGCACGATCTTGGCCATGATGTTGGTATGGACACCATGAGGGAAAGTGGTTTGGCTGATATCTTTGAGGGTAACGACAAGATTGATTGGAAATCACATTTACCATCGCCATCTCCCGACAACAGCGAAACAGAAGATGAGGCCATGAACAGTAACAAGTATGTAAAGAAATTGTTACAATTCGACTTCATTCATGATGCGTTTTCGTTTGCTCCATGTGGATATTCATCAAACTCCATTGAAAGCAACTTGGGTGGATATTATTACACGTTGCATATTACCCCAGAAACTGGTTGGTCTTATGCGTCATTTGAAACTAACTACCCATTTTCCGACAAATCACCGGCATCCATTGTTGATGTATTGTTAAAGGTTTTGAAAATATTCGAACCTAGAAAATTCTCCATGACGTTGATCAATGAAATGATTGACCAACACTGTGGAAACATCACCAGCTTGCAAAACTGCGATGTTGTGTTGAGAGACTACAACTACAAAAAACAAGAAAAAATCGTATATGACTTGAGCAACAACTATAAGCTTTTGTACTTGAATTTCGAAAAAATGAAATGATGAGTTCTATGACTACATAATATTGTTTAGTGAATTAAAAGTTCTTTCTTTGATTTTAAAAAATTTTAAAAAATATTAGAATAAGAAATATGTCCTGTATTTAACCTAGCTTGGAAAATTTTACTCTGGTCAGATACTTAATATATTATTGAAATCTAAAAAGTAAGTATATACAACAATCTAATTATAAATATTTAGCAATTAACTCTATAAACTAATTAGTTTATTTGAATTTCTTACCGAATAAGATAACTTGCAATTGATCGTATAAGGAGATAACACCGGCACCGGCAACACCTCTCAAGATGTTAGCACCACAACCCTTGAATAAGGAAGCAACACCTTCAGCAGCAACAACCTTTCTGAAACAGTCGAAAGCACCGTTGTATTTAACAGCTTGACCAGAAGTCATCATCATTCTTCTTCTAACGGTATCTAATGGGTAAGAAGCAGTAGAAGCACCGGTGGTAACAGCCCAACCTAACAAGAAAGAAGCCAAGAAAGAACCTTCTAATGGACCAACTAAGACAACTGGTTTCAAGGAATCGTACAAACCGAAGTATAACCCTCTATAAACAACAATACCAACAACAGATGGACCGAAACCTCTATATAAACCAGCAATACCATCGGAAGCTAAAGTCTTCTTGTAAACATCGAATAAACCGTTGAATTGTCTAGCACCACCATCGGCAGATTTAGCGTCGTTAGCTAATCTAGTTCTAGCATAATCTAAAGAGTAGACGAAAGCTAAAGAAGTAGCACCGGCTAAACCACCAGAAGCCAAGTTACCAGCGAACCAAGTCCAGTAACCTTCATCTTTCTTGAAACCGAACATCTTCTTGAATCTGTCCTTGAAAGCGAAGTTCAAAGCTTGGGTTGGGAAGTATCTGATAACGTTAGCAGTGTTACCTCTCCAGAAGGAAACAACACCTTCTTCAGCAGCGGTTCTTCTGAAACAGTCAACGATACCACCGTATTTTTGGGATAATCTACCTTGCTTGATCATTTCATCTTGATTTTGAATCAACAATTTGACTCTTTCAATTGGAGCAGCGGCAGTCTTGGAGACGGCGGCGGAAACACCACCCATCATAAAGTCGATGACGAATTGATTATCCATGTTTACCGATTAATGTTAGAATAGATATGGAAGAAACAAAAAATCTTACGAAGAAAAAAAATCTGACTTTCGACTAGCGAAATTTTCATCGTCTTTTATAATCGTTGTTGTTTGCAAAAAATTTTCACCTCGGTGAAAATCGGACCAATAATTTTTCACTTGGTGAAAATTTTAATTGGCCAGTATGCGGCCGGGTAACCAGATCCCAAGATAGAGTTGATTTCGATTTATTGGGGAGAAGACACATTTGAACAGCTGGATCTGTATTACAATGGTCCCCAGGCGATCCGTTCTGCGTTAAGTGCTAGTTTTTATCTTGATTTTCTCCGTACTTATTCATTATTTCTTCACCCTCATCGCATCTATGCGCGAAAATTACATAGATAACAATGCTGGACACTCAAACTAGTTTTACTGCACTCCAGGTATATTATCTACATCCGACTTCACTCTACTGTTCTACACGGTCTACGCGGCAGTATGTTATCACCAATATGCCTCATATTCTCTCTGACGGTTGGTAATTATCTTGCGCAGAACTCTAGCTTTTGGGTGCCTACCGTGTGTTGCAGACATTTTATCTGACACTTGTCGTACATCTACACGCGTGGGGGAAGGATTATGGTATCGGTTAACAATTATGTATGGCTAGTGTGTTGTATATTGCAACGCGAGATCACTGCTGCCAGTGTTCCGTAATGACTTCCGTTTGTGACTTCTTCCAATTTCTTTTGTCTGCTCGTAACAACGGCTCCCATCTACACTCCACAACGGCTTGTGATTTCCTATTCAGTGATTGGCGATTGTTTACGTGTCTGTCACCTGCGGCAAATTCAGTACCTGCCGTGATTCAGAAGAAACTTACGTTCTGCCCATTACTATGTTTTCGTGGTCGCGATTTATGGCGCTTTATGAATTTGTTCATGACGCTCGGCTCCTTTGGAAGTGGTTATTACGCATCCACTAGGGTGCCGCTAACACCGATGGGCGACCTGAACGTAGTGGTCAATCCTGTACTCAACCCGCTTTTTTCGCAGCCATCGGTGTTATGCGGTATTTTTCCCAAATTCCATCCTTCCAGCTTTGCACTCTACATTCATTCTATTCCACATTGTTTCGTCTAGTAACACTTATACAATAGAGTTTCTCGGGTAATTGAGCCACGAATATGAAAAATAACAATGTCATCTTTCGGTGTTTGTGTCCTCTTTTGTTTGTCTATTGTAGTTGTTCACAGAGCTTCGTTCACATTTAACATATACTGATTGCTCTACAAAGATCTGCCCCGCTGGGCCACTTGTGACATATTCTTCGAACGATCTACAATTTCGGTTTACTGCTGTACAGTTCTATCACGCTTCGGCCGTAGGATCCAATCGTATGGGGCAAATTAATCAATTATGGTAGCGCCTCTTCCTAATTAACGAGTTTTTATGTATACCCCTATTTTAATGCATCTTCTTTAGCCTACATGTACGTCTTAATGTAGTGTGAACAATCTTTTGGTTCTACTATAGTTGTTCTGGTGCTTCTGCTGTGTTTTCGACTATTGTTTAGGCAAAGTGCATTCGGTTAAATTCGTCAATGGCTACGATGTCTAACAGCGTTGAGAACTCCAGTAAGCCTGCAAAATAATCTGTAAGCTCTCACACAACATCCGTCTACGACATCAATAAAGAACAACTTCCCTATACTTCCCTAGTTTAATACGAAGCAGTAGTTTCTCCAAAAGTTAGACTAAACAATTTCCAATTACACTCTTTGACCTACAGATGCAGCTCTAATACAATGTTTTGTTTATAATAATACATACTATACAAACCCTCCATCTTTAATGTCCACGATACTGTTGACTCAATCTTCTTGTTTCAGAACTAATTCTCGATGCCTGTTTGAAATTGGTTCCAAAATCTTCCAAAGGAATTTCCTCAACTTGAAGTGAGCTTGTAACATCATCCTGAGTGTTGTTGATATGTTTGTACATATCTAAAACAGACCCATTATCGTAATATTTTGACTGTACTGAGTTTCGTACAGATGAGTGTTGTCTGTGCGTGAGATGGTTACTTCTTGGGTTATCCACTGGCTCGAAATCTGCCTGTTCAGGTTGGGGCTCGGGGGCAAATTCATCACTTCCACTGGACGATATGTTTTTATACGACTCTTTGCTTTCAGGTAACTTCAAAGCAGTTTCCATTGGTGAAGACTCTAGATCAGATTGATATGAGGATGGAGGCTTTGTTTGGTATCCCATACTAATTCTTCTGTTGGATTCTCCACTGTATTCGCTGATTCTAACCTTATTTGGGTCTGTAGGATCATAATCTTCCGGGTAAGCATCGAATTGCCCTAATTGGACACATTCACGAATGATATCAACATCTTTTGGCCAGTATAATTTTTGAAGAATATCATAGAAAAATCTGGGGATTAATGAACATAATACACCAATAAAGGTTGCGACCCAGAATGACAAAGTTCCAAATACATGTGGCGCAGCTTTATAAAACTCTCCCGCGTAGGTATTGACAGTCCATAATCCAGTCCAAATATAAATGATCAAAATAGAGATTGCAACAATCAATGAGGATAACCAATCCCATCTGTATTGATGGAACAACATGTAAAAGTTACATGAAATACATGCAATACATGTAACGTAGATCCCAACATAAAATCTATGATCTAATGGTAAACCATTGGAATTTGGATATGAAACATAAAATACCAAGTAAGGGAAGAAAAATGATATGACAGACTGATAAATTGCATCCACCATATACCACCAGAACTTCGCATCAGTCCATTCTATCCGTAAAATTCCTGTTCCATAAAGTTGTGGCACCAATAATGACACTTTTGAACTGACATCTTGATCAAACACACCCAAGAAAATAACCGGTAATGATGTAAATGCCAAGTTGTAAAACATCAAATAGGTAAATTCAAAAAGATACGTTCCGTCGTAATTGCAGTAGATACCATACCAAAATAATGCAATCGTAAAAATAACGTTCTTATAGAAAAACAAAGGAATCATTTCACTAAATCTTTTGTATGACCACCGTCCATGTACCAACAATAACTTTGCTAGGAATCTAAATTGTCCAAAAGCATAATCAGATGACATGACAGCTTGTCTACCTTCTTCCCCTGCGATACCGACACCCACATCAGCAGCTTGGATCATTGCAACATCATTAGAACCATCACCAATGGCTAATGTCATGACATCTAACGTGTGTTTCACAAGTTTGACAACAGCAGCTTTTTGAGCAGGCGAAACACGACAACACAATACTGATCGACATTGCTTGCACAATAAGAGGAATTTTCTACTCGTCTCCTTATCTTCTAACGCAAGTTTCAACGCAGTTCCATCAATCACAATTGCAAAACCATTATTTGGTGGTGAGTGATCTCCAATAGCACTATCTAATTCCTCAACAGACCCAGACATTTGAAAGTGTTTTTTCAAATACAAATCAATCATTTGATTGATCAATGCAGCACTTGAAAGGTTATCATGGTTATCGATACCGTACAAATCAATTTCTGTGTCGGTATATTTGGTCTTCAATAAAAGCAACTCCATATCATTTCCTAACAAGTTACATGAAAACCCGATGTTAATTGCAGTTTCTACTTTATCCCCGGTTAAAACCCATAATTTTATACCGGCTTGACCCAACGTTTGAATTGCATCTGGAACACCATCTTGTAATCTATCTTCAATAGCAGTTCCACCAAGTAAAATCAATTCTCTTTCAATCGAGTCTGCAACAGCTTCCATCTGTTCTTCTCTGTTATCAAGGGATGAAGCAGCGGCTTGGTGGCGTTTGTTCCACTCAGTATATTGATCCCAACTCAATTCTCTTTGCGCGATACACAATGTTCTTAGCCCTTCAGTTGCAAATTCTTCTAGCTGATCAGAAGTTTGGTCAAGTAAATTCTTCACATTTTGAGATTTTGATAATCTGCTATAAATGATAGAATCAGCACCTTTGCAAATAAGTAATGCCCTTGGTTCCTCGCCATTCTCACCTGGAATTTTCACGATTGCACTCATCCTCTTTCTAGTAGAATTGAACTCCAAAGTGTTTAAAATTTGATATTCTTTTGTAACACCTTGACTCTCGATCAACACACCTTTTTTCGTATTACCCTTAAAATTGTACCCAACAGATCTAGCTGTACCAACTAATGCTGATTCATCTGGAGATTGTGCTTTGAAAACCATTCTTCCGGGTTGTTTAGGGTCTTCCTCGACTAAAACAGAATGGCACAATGCCAATGCTAACATGAAGTGAGAATTACATTTCTGTTGTTGTTCACCCTTTGCTCCATTCAAGTCATCAACAAATTCACTAGAAACAAAAGAAATTTCATCCTGGTATTTTGCATTAGCTGGTGACAAGTTAATCAACTTCTCAATCATTGCGTCCTTATCTTTTGCGATGAGCGCTCTTTCTCGTGCACCTTCCTCATCTGTATCAATACCTTGACGTTTTCTCAATCCTGCTAATGCCTCTGTATATGCTCTACCATACGATACACCATTAATTGTACACTTTTTGAATTCCATCAAGTTTTGAGTAAGTGTACCCGTTTTATCACTGAAAACATATTCAATTTGTCCAAGATCGTCCGATATACTCCATGATTTTGGTGTGCATGGGTAATCAAGCCTTTCGTAATACATTGCATTATCGGAATAAATGAAGTATGCCTGAGCTGTCTTAATAATTTCAATGGTGATATAAAGTGAGATTGGGACCAAAGATTGATACAAAATCAATGCGACAAAGAAATCAACAATACCATTTTTAGCTGGTGTTCCAGCAACAGTACCAAACTCGTAAAAATCTCGGGATGTTCCCTTCTCACGGTACCAGATACCATTGACTAAACCTGAAACAAAACAGATAATGAAAAGAAGTACGAAATTCAATAAAACATAGTAATTCAATTCTCTGGAGATTCTTGATTGCTTAGTTGGAGTTATACCGGCATTCAACATAATCTTTGTATCATCACCCGTGAATGCCACTACCCCAATTACCCATTTCGTGTTTCTTAAAGAACAACCTCTAAGTAAAATGTTATTGATATTGATTGGTTCTTGTCCCTCTTGATTGTCTTCATCGTAATATTTTAAGTTTGCCTGATAAGAATATAAGTTTGGATGAGGTCCTTCTGAATCGATTTGAAACGAGTGATTCAATAAATCATCAGCCCTTTTGATTTTATTATCAATAGAAGTATACTTTAATGCTTGTCTGACTTTAAGGTTAGTCTCACCATCAAGGTTTTTAGTTTCCACATAACAACAATTATCTTCATCACTTGTTGCAAGAATAATGAGGTCGGCTGGAATTTCATCATTATTGTATATTCTCAACACATCCCCCACATGGACATCTTTCCAATATTTTCTTGCAAACTTAAGCACTTTAGGACTGTGGTGTGTTCCACTTCTTCTTGATTGCATTGAACGTCTAAAGTCAAACGAAGCTCTGAAGTCCGTTGATAATCTTGAACTGAATGGATTATCGGATGACGGTCTTGGAGATCTGGCACTATCGAAAGACTTTCTAACTGGCACATCATCATGGATGTTTTGGTTTGCCTTTTCTCGAGCCTTTTGCGCCCTACCACTCTTTGTTAAGTTTCGTTTTGATGACTTAACGACACCAAAGAGTAATCTTGTATTCCATTTTTTGAACCGTCTCCACAAAGACACCTTTTCGTCACATACGTTTATATTAGCATAATGGTAATCGCCACTTGAATCCTCATTTTGAATCAAGATATGAGTTTCCTGGTTGTTTACTTCCATATCGGTGATTGTTCTCCTCGAATCTTCCACAGCATCTTTGAACGCTGTGATAATGACAATGACAATCAAAGGAACTGCAGCAAGAATTGGCGATGGAACACCAAAAATCTCAAACGCACCTAAAATAATTAACACAAGGAAATAGATGTTGGCAATATTATGCAAAAATTGATGTGAAATGTTCTTTGGAAGAAATGTAAGTGGGGTATATTTCGTAGTTCTGATCTTATTTCTTGGGTAAGTCATTATGGATTTTCCGGTCTCTGGATCGGTGAATTCTTCTGGAAGACTTCTATTGAATACTACACTTCTCTTCTCAGCTTTCCGATCACGGGGGTCATTTGATGTATTTTCATCATCGTTATCATCGGAATCATTATGAGCATGGTCGTCACGGTTGGGAATCTTTATGGATGGGTATCGCTTTTTATCACTATCATGTGCATGGTTCGGATTCAACAATCTTCGTAATGTTTTTGATCGTCCCACAGATTCCTTCTTAGGTCTACCGTGCTTGTTACGTGTGGTACCCCATCTATGTCTTTTCGTAACGGTTTCTGCATTTTCCTCATTCAGAATGATGGTGTCCAAAAATGGAGACTGAGGTATTCCTTCTTGTGAATTGTTGTGAGTGTTTTTTGTGCTATGAGGTAGATTGAACCTTAACGACGGTGAAGCCACATTCAATTTTGGTGTCGGCATTGGCGATCTGGAAGGTACGCTACTGCTTTCAAATGAGAACTCTCCATTATTTTGTATTCCGGATTGAGTTATGATCTCTGGCGAATTGTCAAATGATTCTTCGGGGTCTTGGAACGGACTCGTCGGGCCCTGCACCATAATTCAATGACTATGTGAAATATTTCTTTGGGAAGATGGGAAAGAGACTAGGTCTAGCTTGATCTGAAAGGTGCCACTGTCTATATACAACCAAGTGAAGAATGCAAAATCAGCTTAAGCTTAAGTAGAATATGTTGTGTACCCAATGATTACTAAGATCTTTAGTATTTGTCTAGTATGTAAAACAAAAATGACACGGTACTAATTTTAGTCTAATTTGATGTGTTATGATATAGATAGCTAGCCACGTACGATCAATCGTTTAAGTACTTTACTTGGATTGATACGCTGGTTTGTATTTTGGAGTTATACACGATTTCCCCGATGGAAGGAGATCACACTCTAACTTGGCTAAAAATGGATTTGCAACAGATTAACGGCTGGCCGGGAAATACGTCAAAATAATCTATGGGCGAAAATACCAAGCCAAATATACCGATGCTACCAATGCGACAATAGTCCTGAGTAACAGTAACCGGAATAATGATTTGTCCCAAAAGTAAATAAATTTTACGAAATTTAATTTAAGACACTGTTACTATACATAGAAATCCACGCATTTTTTTGAAAATTTCTGATCTCGGAACTAACTTTAAGGAGTTAGCCGAGACGCTTAAAATTCTCTCAAGTAGCGATGGCAGCATGGTTTGACGGGGTCATGCTTTGGCAAATTGCTTTACCGTTACATATAGTGTAGTCTATGGTGAGTATTGTGAGTTATCGCCGTATTCCGTTTCCACATCATCCCGGTGCTTACAAATAAAGGTTCTTCTCTACAAGACCTAGCTCTACGATGTTGAGATATTATGTGACGAATGCCGTCTACTGCTGGTTTCTGTGCTATTCCGGCTTGTGATGCGCCAGTTGACCTACTCGACTGCGTGTTGACGCGCTTTCCGCTACGCACCAGTGTCAGGGTCTACTCTACTCCTGTCACGGAAACATAAAGACCGTGTTTTGCAATTTACGACGACCGTACAGTAATTTAGTCATCTTTGTAGACAAAGAACTCAGCCTTGATGTGATCGATTACTCGATTGGATTCATTTCATAACAGAGCCTATAGCCTGTTTGGCTGCAACAGTACAGCCCTCTTTCATAGACAGCTTATTGTGGAGAACAATATCCCGGCCGTTGAACAAACGTATCATTGCACGTCATACTAATTCAACGGTTTTCTCCAGTCTAGCAGCTGCATATTGCCTCCAGGAAGATATGTCGCTTTTGTAGTTGGGATGTAATTCTGAGTACTCGATGTTTAACTCGATAACTCGTCATCTTCCGTTCTTTATCGCAAGCGTAGTATAGTTGTGATTTTTCATGCTGTACCAGGAAATAAAGTTACGTGGCTTGGCAGGTGATTGTTCAACTTTGTCATCCAATCACCCTATTAGCGTTCTAGCATAGTGGCGAAGTTTCAACTAATTGATGTTGCCAAAAAAAAACCAAATGTATGGCTTTGTTTAATAAGCCTCCTAATAACGTTTATTAGACAATCATAAGAATCGGGATGTACTATTAAAGACATTACATGTGGTTAAAATTCAGCTGTGCCTACTACGATACAGAATTGTTCCACAAGTGTTTGGGACAATTGCTCTTGTGTTTACACATCGTTTTCACACTAAACTGTAATCTAAAATCAATCAACTCTGGTAGTGATGCATAATTTCCTGTATATGTTGTGTCCGTTTCGACTCCGACACGGGTGGTCCCCTAATGCAGGCATTTTTGCAACCTGAGTATCAAGGAACATTCTGGTGTTAATGAGCCACTTCTTGCGGGACGAACCGGCGGTACTCTACTTAGAATTTTTTGACTGTTGTGTAACCATGTTCTTAATTAATTTTGTATTATTGCCTGAATTAGTCTTTTGAAATTTAAACTGAGACAGTTTCCTTAGACTTTTTGAAAAATTTCAAAAAATTTATTGAAACTGAGGTTTCAGAACAATCACAGGAACTACATCAACTTTTCGTAAGTTTTACTCTAGAGAAAGTTAGTACTGTAACTGGATGATTTCCAACTACTATTCTCAAAGTAGCTTAATTACTTGCATATCACAATATGCACACCAGTATTATACAGTACCAATATCGTTTCTCTGAAATACACACAGGGTTCGGAACCTCCAAAACTTCAAGAATTTCTAATTAACCTCCCACAAACCTGCAAAAAGCAGAATAATAAATATAGGAGCATGAATAATGTCAAGTACAACTGTGGTGTCTTTGAGGGACGAAACATCCCAACGAGAAAATAATCTTGGTTAATTAATGCGTTCGACTACATAATTTCAACTGGATGACAGCGTAAAACTAACCTTTTCGTAAAACGGCTAATATATTCGATAACATCGTACATTCGTGAGGAAAAATAAGTTGAACAAGGAACGTTTAATCATCCATGAGTGCACGTTAATGCTTTCTCTACACCTAGACAGCTGTTTCCATGTAAAATAGTAATCATGGACATTTGCCAGCAACCATGTAAGTTTCGATTAGGATCCTTCAAGCCAGGGCAAGTGATCCAAGTGGGATAGATAACTGAACCACGTATCTGTTGCCTAATTGAGACTGTTACGAACATTTTGACAATCAAAATTCGTATACGCATACTCCCCCACTTAATTTACGTTAGTAGCATAGTGGGGTAGCACGTCACTAATCGTAAATAATTTTGTAAGTGGAGTTTCCGTTGGTTACAGGGCAGTTTTCTGTCACCCATTTCTTTTGCATCATTCACCCGATTTCCGCATACAACGTTATGTTCGTCCTTCAAAATAAATTTGAAAGTCAGCCAGATTTCACTCCAGTTTCAGTTTCTGCTGCACTCAAATGGTAGTTGCTAGGTAATGCTTGAGTACCCCGAAGTAGAAAACGATGCCCACCCAGGTCTGTTCGATTGAGAAATCCACCAAACTTCAATTCCGTCTCTACACTGATTTCTTCACTTTTTGCCAACATTTCGTGTTTCATTCTACTTACTACTATACAATTTCTCTAATAAACGAGTTACCAATTATTCAATGGAATGAATCGCACTCACGTATCTCTTAGAAAACCCCAATTTCGAGGAAAAGGTTCTCTACACAATGGAACCATAGAAACAAACTTCCAATGGCACAATGTCTAGCTGGAAGAGTCAACTTGGGCATACTTTTGTGTCCATTCTTGTGCTACTTGAATGGCCTTTTTCTCGTCTTTCTTCCAGTCCTCAGCAACATCATTGGCTAACGGATCATCAGGATTGGGGGCACCTAAAAGTGCCTGGATCGACAACAAAATCGTCCTGATCTGAAGTGCTGGACTCCAATTGTCCTTCAACACGTCCAAACAAATTCTTCCCAACTTGTCAATGTTGGGGTGGTAAATTTTCGTCAAAAACCTCACCTTTGGCGCACACATGGGGTAATCCTCAGGCAAATACAATTCTAGACTAAACACCCCGTTTGCATATGGCGACGAACTTGGCCCGTCAATTGTAACATGGAAATACCGCAAGTTATCCTCTTGGGGATAGGCATTAATACCCGGAACGGGGTCGCTTACTAGCCTCTCGGTCTCTTTAATAATTCTCTTAGGTAAAGCTGCCATGTCGATCTACAAATCTGCTAGCGTTGGCCTGCTGTGTACTCTTCTACGGTGGTCGTTGCCGTCGGTTTGTCTGGTGGGTTTCTCCTTAATCGTCGATAAGTCACGTGATCGAAAATTTCTGGCACTAATGGAAATCAAGAAGACTTTGAACGAGCAAGCTGTAGTAGTGAGTCAGCGAGAGCAAGATGACGATAAAACCTTCAGGAACGCCTACTCCACCGTTGATAAACCGGATCATTGTAGGAACAATCGCAGTTATTGCCGGGTTGTACGTTATCAAGGATGCTGGGAAGGACTTTGAGTTTATCAAGTTTGAACCTCATTCACCAGAGGAGGTGGAGAGACGGAAAAGAGAGCATGTAAAGTTTTCGATGAAGACGTTGGAAACTAGAACGTTAGACTATACACCAGAAGCCAAAGAGCGGTTGAGAAAGTTGGTTGAGTTGCAGAATGCTGAGAAGGCAGACGACGGTGAAAAAACTGAGTCGAAGAGTGGTGAAACAAAATGATTGTCGAGGGAGCCATTTTGAGGCCAAAATGACTCGGGTTGTTGATTCTTGTAGATGCGTTATTAAATTCACTGCGGTGCATTTTGTGTCATTGAGGCTACTGGAGCCATTCTATACGATGCTACTGTATATGAGGTTTGATTGGAAGGCGATTGATCTACTGTAGACAGTGGGAAGGAGTCGGGAAACAAAGTGACGATGGAGGTGCCATAGAGACTTCTATACTGTGTAACTTGGGCATTGTAAACTTCAATAGTCTGTGATTGGATAATGGTGCGAAGATAAATAGCATAGTAAACATATCTAGTTCATGTAAATATTCTACGAGGGCATCAAAATAAAAGCATTTATACGACAATAATATATGAAGCTTGACGTAGTCTTTATGTTTATACCATAGCATGAAACCTAGGTTACACAAGGTGGTGTTTGTGTTTTACTTGAACTAGGCTGATCTACAGAGCACAGTGCGGACATAACTAATAAATTATTTAGTGTCGGGGAATTGTGGCTATTTTTGAGAGAAGATTTTAAAATGATGCCGTCACCAAAAATATTCCTCTACAGAAGGAAAATATTGCAGAAAATATAGATGTTATTGACCAGTGTAACATTCTGTCTAAACGCTGCTACCAAGTGGCACTACATACAGGACATAAAATCTGGCAACGACGGATGCCTCATCACTTGAGGTGGACATCGCATAATATTAACATTCTGCCTTTGCATCAACAGAAATCTCGACGAAAAATTTACACAACGCCTGCAGTTGAAAGAAAGTGCAATTTCGTAATCAATTAGCACTTCTACACGCCGCTTGATATTGAACTATTCTGTCTTTTGGTTTCGAGCGAGAATTTCATTTATGTTCAGTAGAGCGAGAGTAATGAGGTCATTTACTCAACGGGGCGTCTCATCTACTCACCGGTTTATGATGACGCGTCTATATATAAGGTTTGCCTCATAAACCTTAATGTAAGTAATTTGTTCGTTTTTGTATAATGCGGCTATGCATAGAACAATCCCAAGGAATTTGACTCTTTTGGGAAAAACAAATACACTTAAAGACTATATTTTGAATCGAATTTTGCCAGACGCACATTCAAGGCTTACTCTGAATTTCATAGGTTCTAACGACAATGGTTCAAGTACGTCACATACATTCTTTCATCCCTGTAGAAATTTGTTGGAAGTTGGAATCATTCAGTACGGACTTTCAGCATAATTGCCGCGATCAATGTATCATGTAGGTTTCGCTATTGGCGAGCAGTAATTGTAAAAACCATTTCTCTAGATCAATTTTTGATTTGGTCCATCGAAAGCATTCTCTCAATACCTAAAATAAGGGAGAGCCATTCGCATACGAGTTTTTACCATCTATATCCAGTCCATAAATTCTTATAAGAAAAGATGATTATGTTTGCTAACCAATTGTCTAATCTTTCAACGTTTGGCCATGCAATGGTTACCCTTCAAGCTTTGACGCGTAGACGTATAAATGACATCATTGTCGAACGTCAACCCAACAAATGTAGTGAAGTTTAACGTGACAGGAGTTGCTATGGAAAGCAGATGTGTTGAATAGACGTACGTTTCCTTGACTACAATTCGAACATAAATGAACGAATGACGTTATGTAGGCGTCAGCATGTATTCCAAGCCGTTTGGTGCGAATGAGGAGAACATGGTTTAAGTTATCATACATGATATGCCACCAATGAGGATCAGGTTTCCATTTTTTTTGATCAATCACCCTTGCTCCTCGATGCAAAATTCTGAATATTTGACCTAATTAAGCTATGCAATGCGGAAGCACGGAGTTTAACACATGAAGCTACATACAGCGACCCAATTAGTCTAGATCGGCCTAATTAGTCTATAGATGTTACATACACATACGCATGACATAAAAAATAGTTTTATAAATAGAAAATTAATTTGCCGTGCATAGAGGGGAATATAGGAATTTGGGAGGAGCACGATCAATCGAATATTATTGTAAACGTGAATTGAACTTTCTCGTCTGTTACAACAAGACAATTCAAACCTGATACACTAGACTACCCCAACGATCTTTGAAAAATAATACACATTAACTAAAAATTTTACCACATTCTGATTTTTAATAACTGTTTAGGAAACCTACTCAGTATATGTAGTTGTAATAAAGCGTAGCTCCTTAGAAGCATACCCGGTTAAATAAAACAGAATGCAAGTTTACGGAAATTAGCTGCAATCCTTTCTGAAAGCTGTACAATCTTTTGAACCCTTCTGTGTCTGCCGTAAAACTACAAACAGTAGTGAATGGATAGCAAGAGATCTAGAAGTAACTCATGAGTAGAAGATAGACGAATGAAGATTCACTAAGTACAAATTTATAACCACTGAACACTAAAAAAAAAAATCAGAAATTCAAAAACTTAGCTTGGCTCGGAATAAACTGGATACGAGTATGGACAATTCTAGCCTTTCAACACAACTTACAAAATAGGATTGAAATTTCCCTTTTGAACACCATCGAACACCACAAAACAATATCGATGTGACTATTGTAAGAGACTTCTGCTTTGGTTGAGCTTTTGTTTAATGTTAACTTCGTTCCAGACTTTTTCTGGTGAACACAAACGAAACAGGACCGCGTCAGCGACCTTTCAAAGAATTATATTACAGTCTGGACTTTTGCTGGACTCATCTAGTCCTTTTGTGCTACAAAATCTATACCGCTAAAGTCTACATTTGTTTAATTCGATTTAAGTTTACAAGTTGATTTTTGAGCCTTGTTAAACATTTTGGTTTACAAGAAGATTATGATTTATGCCAATTCGAAAACTAAGAGTAGTAGATGGTGCGTATCCTAGTCTATGACCTTCAAAGTCTTGGACGGGAAGTTTTAAAGTTGACGGATTCTTAGGCATAAAAGTAATAGTGTTTGATATACAACGGTGCTGAAACAGTTACAATTGTGAAGCAGAATCTTTTTGAGTGCAATTATGGTGTATCTAATCGACCTGACTGATGCACATGAGAAATACGGAGTTAGAAACTAGCAACTATCTGAATGAACAGTTGATATGTGCTTGCCTAAACAATGATATCTAAATGAGGTATCCACTGCACAGCACCAATTAAATGCAACAGCAGAAATTGAGCATCGCAACATAACAACAAGGATTACCCAGTTACAGCAAATAGCACTATACCTTCTCAACTGGATATAAGACATGAAGCACATAGTGCGTAGCTCATTGCAACCAAGACGATTAAAAAATACAACAACCCTTGTTACCAAGAACTGAACAGAATTCAGGTTCTTTTTGGACGGTTAGACAATTAACATACTAGTTTCTATTTTGGTTCTTGTCTGGATCACTATTGACACTAATTTGTTTAATTTGCGTAGCTTGTGTAATTCACCAAGATTATTAGATCATTTTTATCAGAACAACACTAATGTAGAGCAGTTCCAGGCAATTCAGTTGTTTGCAATCCAGATAGTTAAAAAGAACGTTAATCAATTTCGAAAGCTTTATAAGAAATATAGAGACAATCAACACACAGTAAGCAATACGAGGGAAAACCAAAAGCTATTCCAATTGTGAAACAAAAAAGGATATATTTAACGTTGTGTTTCTATTGGAAATTTTCCATACCTACTACTTAACTAGATGGTAGTACTGATGGACCAATTGAGTTGATGATAAGATAATTGAGCGATATCAGCTAATCATCAAAATTAGACAAACTGCTAAAAAATTGTGGTTCAGGGCGACCGGTTGTATTGAGGCAAGACGTGTACATACAAGTGAGATAATTGATAAGAAAACGGTTGAATGGGGCATTGTAAGGAGGGTGAGGGGTACTATCAGTTTAATTAACATCAGACGTAACAATAGGCTAAGGACCAATGATATAATGATTTACAATCATACAATATCCAAGTAAAGATTACGAACTCTAACAACTTGAACCTAGTTCCTCGTAGAAAATATTTTAACCGATCAATTCATATGTAAACATTTTTTGACTAAACGGGAAACGGGGAGGGGTTTCTAAACAACAACGTCCGAAAGGTACAGAATACGGGGAACCTAATAATAGTTAGTACCGGTTATCTACAGGTAATGCCGACGAAATGGGAAAATGACACAGCAATAATCTGGGGAAAAAAACTGGACGCGGACAAGGCGTCAGTCAAGGTGTTTTACAGTTGTAACATCATCTAGATAGATTACCATTGAACAGAGCTATCAAGCTTCGGGTTGTTTGCTTATACTAGACCTCGGTAAATGATGCGTTCACATGATAAAATATCTCAAGACTCGATCTACTATAGTGGGGCAAACGTTTTCATGGTACAATCCAGGAACACTTTTCCAGGACTCCCCTTCAGCAAAAGAAACGGAGTTATTATCAATGTAGTATTCGGTGTATAGGCTAAAATAAGCTTCAAATATTATGTACCCCACATCGATAAGATACAACTAACTAGGATGATGAGACATTTGTGATGTAATCAGAGGACTGTGACTACAATAGACTGTGGGGATTGACGCAGTTCGTGGTACTGGCGCACTAGAACAACACAAGTGTATCGATTAGTAGCTTTGAGAACATTTAACAATAGTCCTATTTCACCGGATTGGTATTAGCATTGGCGGGGACACCCTTAATCGACTATTGAACCATTGAACTATACTAGCAATTGGGGTACTGACTTTTACTAAACCTTCTCCTGGCTTAGTAACCCTCGGGATCTCGGGTTCAACTGTAATATTTTTTCTATTCTTCAAATATTATGTCCTTTCTCCCGCTAATCAAATGGATGAAAATACTACTGTAAAATAGTTCGTGGGGTAGTACATTCCAGTACTAATTAGGCCGAAGGTTCCATATTGGTTCACGCATATAGCGGCGATATGTTAAAATAATCCATAAATTATTGAGCACTCTCATATATCCTGGATGGTATATAGCAAGGATCAAATTTAAAAATAATCTGAAATATGTTTTCCTAAATAGGCAAAAGAGGAGGTACCCCATAGAAAACAAAGATGATTGCCTATAAGTAAATTTCCTAAATAGGTTAGAAAATGTTTGCCGGCTAGTGGCCCGAACCTAAGTAGACAAAAGTTGCTTTTTAGTAACGGTGAAATGGGGGTACCCTAATTTCATTGTTGCATTGATGATCATTCAATAGGCAACCACCCCAAATGGCTACAGTCATTCCCAGTTTGTAATCGTTCAAGTTGTTGAATAAATTGCCTTACCACGGTGATGCGGCACCTTCATTTGCATTTACACGTTGATTAAGGATAGTCTCTATAGTGACCAATCGTTTTTAATTATTATGCCTACAGTCCTAATTCGTGTAATTGATTGCAGGAAATCAATGCTTAAGAAAATTTCCTAATTAGTCTAGCATTTAAATAATTGTATTATTTTCCATTTAAGTTTGCAGTATTTTTCGGTGTTATATATGCAAGTATATTACGTACATGAATTGTTCGATGAGAAAAATATCTTTGAATATTTATCAATTTCTTCAATTGACTATTTGGAAGTATGTGCTTCACCACTGTAACAAGGTTAAAAAATAATTGCCGGTGGATTAATTACTTACATTAATTGATTTATTATGTGCTTAATTAGTTTCCCCTCGAAGTCATCCCTTCGGCTCGTCGTTTGTGAAGAAATATAAATATAGACATGTTTGCCCACTATCCTAGTCTCAACTTCTTCAGTATTTCCTAATACCCATATAATACCCATATAATACCCATATAATACCCATGAATACTTTGTATGTACTACCACCACCATCACTGGTCAAATTTTATCAGCTTCGGTCGTCGACATTGTTGTCGTCGTTGTTGATATCAGCAGCAGCACAAATGCCACTTGTGTCAAACAATACTAACTTTTTAGAACTACGATTTTACCGCCACCTAATGGTAGAAAGTTGTGGAGAGTTAAAAAGTCTCCATCATCTCCAACTGAACACACTAACGAATGTTTCAATAACTCGATGAGAATAGCTGCTGCTGGCTCCAAGTTCTCTGCCAGAAGACCTCCATTGAGAAGACCAAAAAATAGACCAGGCAAACCAAAGGATTTCGTGTTTGTTGACTTGTCTCCAGTCAAATCACCACAACAAGAATCTATTGATGCAAAATCAACTGTCAGCGCTACCAGTGAGAACTCGTCGCCAAAAGAAATTCAAACTCAAATTCCATCACAAGTTCCATCACAATTACCATCCCCAGCATTATCCACAGAAGTGGAATCCAAAGTATTTGAATTGCCACAATTGAACGATTCGTTCTCCTCCATCTCTGATGATGACTCTATTTTCTCACAATTGGAAGACTCCAAATTATTGGATTCAGCAATCTCAGACTACATGCAGGTGAACGACCAATGTTCCGCTCCTGCACCACATCAGGCACAAGAGATCGGATTAGGAATCATGAACATGGAAATTAACTGGAATGAACCCCAATCGATTCACGGCTATTCCGACGAAACTGAACAAAAGTTGTACAACGCTGAACAAGCATTGTTTGAACAAACTTGTCAAATTGAATTGTTGCAAGAACAATTGAAACAAGCTACTGTATACCAAATGCAGTCCTCTCCATCACCACAACCACAAGCACAAGCACAACCACAATTGCAGTCTATGCCATTACCAAAACCATCACAAATGCCTCAAGCCGCTAAACAAAACACCAAAAAGCGCTCCAAATCTACTTCCGACGTGTCTTCTAAAAGAAAAAATGCTGGTCAAATTCAATTTAGAACTTACACTGGTCCTAAAAAGAAGGCTCCTAGACACAGACATAGTTGCTCTGATAGCTTTATCAAGCCAACTATTCCTGAAATTAACTTTGTTGCCAACTCCACCTTGAACTCATCCGTATCATCTGCTGGTTTTGATGATCTCATGATGTTCAACGACCAAATGTTACCATGTCAAAACGCTGGTAGTTTTACTCCGGTAACTGATTATTCTGATGAAGAAGACTTCGCCAAATCTAAGGATTTCGATTCCAACTTGTTAGGTTGCGGTTTAGAACAATACTTACAAAAGACTGAAACCTTCGACTTTAACAGTTTTATCTAACTTTCTAAACGTTTATTTATCCCCATTTTCGGTTGTACATTAGTCCCAGATACCCTTAATTTATTTTCCAGATGCACTTTTTATTACGACGCTTGCAAAACTTTACATTTCGATCACAGATTTTAACTTTCGGTTTCATTTGTTTCACTTTCCATAATTTCGGTTACAAACTTAATCACTTTCAATTTCGGTTCCAAAATTCCATCAATTTCGGTTTAACTATCTTAAAAACAATTTCGGTTACGCAAACTTTTTTTTTTCCTAATTTTTTTCCTTGCATTAATATTCGGTTTTATCACAGTTTCGATTACAAAAACAACAATTTCGGTTTCCAGCTATATTTTCGGTTAAAACACTTTTTCGGTTTTAATTTTCTTTCGTCATAAATTTTAGAGTTTAGTTCTTAGATATATACACCAAAGTGCTCAAGTGATTCGCTTAATAAAAGACATCTACATTATACTATCTTATTGTAGTAATAAATTCTCATTTAGCTCACCTTCCTAATTTGGCAATTGTGTAAAATTTGTGTTAACTAAAACAAAGATGCTGTGGCCAGGAAGCGACATGACACACATACCTAATTAAGTAAACAGTACCCCAGGTATTCTTGCATGACATTGAAACTAATCGGTACATTTGTTTGATCAAATTGGGTAGTTGCCTGATGCAAAGAAGTTTTCCAAGCTTATACCAATTCAGGAAATTTTTATTCCACCGCCTCCAAGTTCCTTTTCTGGGAATACCGAAGGCCGTTGTGGCTCAATCGTCTTACTAAGATGATTATTACAACGGTTATTATCAAATTTTACAATGTTTACAATGAGTTCATACTCCAAATTCAAAAACAAAAATTTTTAACCCAAGTTAAAGTGACAAGCAGTCGATGTAAATAAAGCTAGTTTCATTAATAAGACCAACAAAATTCTTGCCATCCCCATTATTAATTTCTCCTTAATAAATAGGTAGATATAATTGAATTCACTAGACTTCTTGTATACATATAAGCTCCAAAATTAAACATATATTACAAATAGTACATAATTACTGAGGTAGCCGTGGCTTCAGTACCCTAGTTAATAGACTCTTTCAAAGAGAGTAGTGATTTTTCGATGGCAGATCCTGCTTCGGACTTGTAATCATTTTCCAGAATAATTATATGGTCCAAAACGCTATTCATAATCTCCTTATTCAATTGATTTTGCTTAGTTTGTAAATCGTTATTAAATTGAAGTAGCTTTTCCGTATAGCTTTGTTGCCTTTTGATCAACTTTTCTGTTTCATCCAAGATTTTGAAATTTTCCAAACTTATAGATGACTGAAACTCAATAGATTGATTCAACAATGTCTGTAGCGAGTCGATCAACTTGAGAGATTTTTCATAATGTGACGATGGAGTTGACGACAATTGTTGGTTGATTTCTTGTTTGACTTGAAGTATTTTTTCAATGATTAACTTGGTGTTTGAGCTAGTATTGATGATAGAAGACACGTTAATCGACAGGGTAAGCTGCGGATCTTGATTACTATTCAAATTTTGTGCTGAACTCGAATTTGAGTTTCGAAATTCTGTCGATATTATTGGCGAGTTGTACTGGAAATCTACTCCATTACGATAATTCATTGACGAAGTCACCTTAGAATTTTTCAATTTTTCCGATACATCATTCAATTCCAACAACGATAGCTCCAAATCCTCCAATGAGCTATCAATAGTGATTGTAGACAAGAATTTCTCAGGATTGGAGTCTATGATGCCGTTTTTTATATTCTGATTTCGCTTAATAGTAGCTTTTTTTATAGCTGCTGCAAGCTGACGCTGCAACGTCCGAACAGTTGGGATAATAAGATCAGAACTGTTGTTTGACTTCTTGATATTTGCAAATTCCTTCTGTATTAACTCCCATTTCTTAGTTTGACTTAAGTTGTTATCACCAACATACTTGAAAGGTTTTATTCGGTTTATCAAGAACAAAATCAACTTGATGTCGTCAGTGGATAACTTGGTTCTGTGGGAGCGTAACAATGCTGACGACGTGGTATTTCCTTGCTTTTCATTGAACAACCTCGGACTTTCGTTAAACCCATCGGAAACAAACGAATGCTTATCAGCCACAAATTCTGGAGAGACTTCCTGATTATCACTGGTATCTTCTTGGTCGATCACACCCACGTCTTTTACCTTCATCGCATCTACGAGGTATGCTTTGTTAGACTCCATAAATGGTAGGTTGTAGTTTTGAGAAAAATGGGTTGGGGTCAAATCTTGGCGATCCCAATCGTTTCAATGATATCAAATGATAAATCCAGCCTGATGCCTGGCTAAAAGTGCTGGTATGTGTGCGTGTTTTGAAAGGAGAGAATGTCTACCCAACCTTGTTTATAGGAAATATTAATTTTTTCCTCACCATGAAAAACCTGAAACTTTCAATTTATTGTTTTTTAATGTAACTTGCAAACCATTCACGAAATGGCGACTTTGAAAGTAAATTCCGGCTTCTATACATAAATGCCACCAACCAGCAAAATTTGGTCACCAGAAGTCCATTTTTCGATACTTTTATTGCGACGTTTACTTATTCTGCTGGTCATGGGCGTACCGTGGTATGCGGTTGTGCTGATACCACCACTTCAGTACTACCGCACCGCCACTCTCGTGGTAAGTCTAGAACGATACCTCAATATGCTTCCATTTCTAATTACAAACCGTTAACCTATATCAACATATACACGTAGTGTGATCAGAATATTAAGAGTACGCTGCAATATACTGCAGCTTTCGTCCATGAGCCTTGTCTATTAACCACTACTCTCGACCCAGAACATTCTGGTTTGTCCTAGAGCGTAAATTCATAACACTAGATGTATTCCACGGCCACGTTAACTGCATAAAAGTACATTTATATCGACCTGGCATTATGCTGGGACTGTTTGTGTTGTACAAGTACAATATTTTTGAAAAGCTTTTGATTTTTTTGTTATGTTAATCAAAGATTAAGTCCAGCTGCAAAGGAACTGGTGACTGATTTGATATCATCAGGGATTATTGGTGTCGAACTGTAGCGAGAGTCTTCATCCATCTTGTTCAATTTACTTAAAAAGTTGGAGTTTAATGGATTACTTCCATCATAAACATCGGAATTGTGTTTACCCAATTGTGGCCATTGTTCTTCTTGATTGAACGACCTATTTTTATTCATTGAAGAAACAGCATACGAAATTACCGATGCGGAATCAAATTCATTTCTACTAGAGAAATTTGACCCAGCAACAAATGGATTGGCTGCATTTCCCATTCTTCTATCAGATTTCACACCATGTTTCAATTGCACCATTGATAATTGCAAGTTATCAAGTGGACCATCCACCAAACACCCTTTTTCTCTGAAGTGAACTAACAAGTGGTTCCAAAGAGTATTTCTACACAATGCTCTTGGATTACCAAGAATCACCAACCCGTATTTAGCTCTGGTCAATGCAACATTTAATCTTCTAGGATCACTTAAAAACCCAATGATTTGTGCATCGTTTGCTCTGACACACGAAAGAATAATGAAATCCTTCTCCCGTCCTTGGAAAGCATCAACAGATGTTACTTCAACTTGCAAATATTGCTCCTTTTTGTCAATCAAAGTATTGTTCATCGACATATACTGAACAATATAAGCTCTTTGACCCTCATAAGGTGTGATAACCCCAATCTGTTCAGGCTGAACTCCATCTTTGAATAATCTTGTAATCAACTTCTCTACATTCATGGCCTCAACTCTATTCAAAAACGAGTTTCCTGATCCTGAAATTTCTTCACGACCATAATTAGCCCAGAACATCATCGGATGATTAACAACGGGCCATGGGAATGTAGCATCCTCGATCAATCTCTCTTCTGATGTAACACCATTTTGTAAAGACCCCTCATAAAACATGTTTGATGGGAACTCAGAAAGACATGGGTTCATTCTATATTGCACTTCCAATCTAATTGGAACATGGCCCAATAAAACAAGTCTTTCAAACAAAGATTGTTTCAACCCTGCATCTCCAGCCTTTTTGTCCAAAATCACTGGACCCAATTGTTGATGGTCACCAACAAGAATAACTTGCTTGGCACCCTTCACAATTGGAATTAAACATTCTGGCTCAGATGCTTGTGTACTTTCATCAACTAAAACAGTTCTAAACTTGTACTGTGCTATACGTTTATCACCAGCACCAACACAAGTACAACAAACCACATCACATTTGTTCAACGTCTTCGTTTCCGCAGTTCTAATCAACTTGATTAACGACTTGGAATCCACTTCTGACAATTCTCCTAATTGGTCTCTCAACTTGATTAACTTTTTCAATTCACCTTTTGCTGACTTATTTACAATATTGTGCAATGCAAGATGGCTAACTGAACTTTCAACATCTTCCCGAGATTTGGCTGTAAGTCTAACGACCTTCAAACCCAACATATCCAATTTCGCAGCCAAATGGTCCACTGCAACGTTAGATGGTGCACAAACAAGAATCTTTTCCTTGTTCAATCTTGACAAATGGTAGACAATAGACGCAGATGTCACAGTCTTACCAGTACCTGGTGGTCCCTGAATCAAAGATAATGGTCTTTGTAACACCGATCTCACGGCATTAGTCTGAGAAACATTCAATTCTAGCAAATGTGGAACTGACAATTTCTTAGGCAACTTAATGTCAAATTCCACTGGAGCAACTTCATGTCCCAACAACTTGTGATAAATGTACCCAGAAACAGATTCTTCGTCGATAGCAAATGATTTCATTGCAAGTTGCATTCTGTCATAAGAAGTACCTTTCCACACAAACTCGGCGGTGAAGTCATTTGTCAAATGAGTTGGTGGGTGAATTTTAGCTGGATTCAACTCAAGAGTGAACTCATCATGATATGCATTAGGTAATCTGACAATAAAACCATGACCTTCCCAAGGTTCATGGTTTGCACCATTGTATCTCAAAATGATTTCATCACCTACGGCTACTTTCAAGTCATTAGATTCAAAAGTCGATAATGCGAATGATGCCAAATGTCTGTTGTTTAATCCTAGAGCCCATTTGACTGAAATATGCTCCAACGCCTGCGATTCCTTCAAGTTTTTATCGTACTCAGATTCCATGTTGATTAATGGAGCAAACGATCTCTGGTACTGGAAAGCATCGTTATATCTCATCAAAATCGGCAAAACTTCCTCATTTTCCACTGGGGTATTTTCAATATCTTCTATGGTGGCCTCACGATTCAATCTCCATTGTGACTCTAACTTGATGATTTGTTGATGAGTAATCAACTTTGCACCCATCAATTCTTCTTCTGTAGGAACGGTTGCAACCCACGGCAAAAATTGCCTATTTTCAATCAAAGCTTGCCAATGAGAAGTGTCCCAGTTAATGTCCTTCGACTGAGCACATGGTAATCTACACAAAATCACCACTACAGATTCATGTTTAGCAGACACAAACCCCAAGATAAACACGTTTTTGTTCCCACAATTGTAACATTCTAACGTCGTATCACCCAAATCAGAATCCTCGTGCAAACTAACCTGGTTGTGTCTCGACATCACCAAATGGGTGACAATATGAGACCCACTGGCATTGGACTTGGAGTTACAGAACCACTTGTTGCACGCATTACACTTGACAACAGAATGGGTAGAATGAATCCCACAGTACGCACACGCATGTGGTGGCAAGTTTGGAGTTTCAGAACTTTCTAACTCGTTATTGTCATCTACGAGATCTTGCAATTCCTGGAGATCTAAAGTGGTATCGGTATCGTCATGGTTGGACCGGTTGGAAATATTGGAAACTTCTTCTAGCGGGATAGAAGGATCAACATCTGCATCGAAATTTTGGAATACTATATTACTCATGTGATGTCCTTTCAATATTTCCCATACATTCACCTGGGGCCCGAGACAACTTGGGTAAAAATTTCATGGTAGAGAAAAACTTTTACGACACAAGTCACGTGGTATAGTCGAAAAAATACGACATATTTCGCGACAACAATCGTGATCACGTGAACAAAAGTCACCTGACTCATGATGTCGCAAAAAGTTGAAGAGTGCCAGGTTTACGACATGTGGCGCGACATGCCTCACATTACGATATACACTTTCTACCCGGCATCCGATCAGTCGCACTCCTTAACCCGATGGTGGTGCCTCGCATGGTACATGTGTCAAAAGGCGCGACACCGCAGCATTTAGAGCTGGTAGGAACAGGATGGTTTTGGCGATGTCGTCCAATACTGACACACTCAGCATGTTTATGACGCGTACAGACCAACTCTTTCCATCGTCGAGCTCTAGTCAATGGCCGGAGCAGCAGCAGCTTATCAAGAAGCGGGGCAAGCCAAACCCTGGCTGCCGAGGTTAATGCCAATTAAGGAAAAAACGTTTACAACAAAGACCCGAACGGACGTGGCAGTTTTTCACTGGAATGTAAATAACGCAATTGGCCGTTTAAGGACAAAGTGCGAGCATTTTTGATGGGCGTTGCACGGCTGGATGTTGCATACTGGAATGAGAGGTAAAGTATTAGTGGGGCCACCATAGAAACAACACACCACCGATGGTGTTGCCAACAACACCGTCACCACTCAGCACAACTCAGCACAACTCAGCACAACTCACCTCGGACACCACCGTCTTCACGTCAATCGCACGTCAATCGCACCCTGCACGCCATAGAGGTACCGTGGCAACAATTGACGTTCATTGTCACCATTGTGTTATTTGGACGTTTTGTACGTGGTGCAGCACTCAATAGCTATTTCCATGACAATGTAGTCCCGTGGGCGTTGCGGTACGGGAAAGACATTCACGTAGTAGGCAGAAGTACGAAGCACACACCAGGGGAAGTTGGAGTAGTCCTGGCTCGATAGACGTGTTTCGACCCGTTGTAGAAAATTAGCTGGCAGTGTGCATGCGCGTAAACAGTTAAATGTGAAATAAACATAAATCCATTTTGTATCTTCTTGTTGTAATCGTACAAGCCATGAAGTACAAGTCGGCATTCCACAAGATTATCAACCTCGACAAGGGGACGTTTACCGGGACGGACTTTCAGATATCGCATGACTCAGTCAATTGGATCTACTCCCACAAGTTGACCATTACCAGCGATGGAGAATTGTATCTGATAGACGAAGGCGACGGAGAGTTCTTATTGTTACAGCTGTTACAATCGTGCTATGTTCAGATATATCCCAATTTTGGTCCATCACAGGCTCAGGCCACCAAATCGCTCAAGACAAAGCGGTCTCTGTCCACGTTGAACGATCGTAGGCTATCGAATCTAGCTCAATCTGGCACCTCGACCCCGGAATTGCCACCAGCTATATTCATACGGACTTGCAATAACGAGAAATTGTATATCCAGATCTCATCAAAACAAAATTTCGGTAACTTGATCAGTTGTCTTATAGTCTGGCAAAGCCTAAAGCCACCAGGGTTGGCGAAAAAGTGGTACTGCGAAAACAAAGTAAAGAACTCCCTCGTGGCAAACGAACCACACGAACTTCTAGTGTGTCGGTTTAAGATCTACGGTCCACTACCCAGTAAACTCAAAAATCTACATGTGGTTCCGGGCCCTAAAGCACCAGTGTATGTACCTAAAGACACGAAACCGCAGTCCAATGTCGATGCTTCGCAGACATTGGCTACTTCTGAGATAAATGAAGGGTGGTTTTACACTATGGGTGTATTGAAATCGAACGGGATTTTGAACTTCATTTCGGAATTGGATGGAACATTGATATACTCTGTAGATGTGAAATCATTGCTTTCCAGCGAAATCAGAGAAATACATCACAGTGTATTTGATTCATCCAATGTGTTAATGATAGGATTTTTAAAAGAGTTGCGGTTTAACAACGTGATAAAAACTACGTCAAATCTAACTTTGGACGACTACGTTTGCCCAAACTTTTTAGTACGTGAAAATAAACCTATTCCAAACAACCAACGGTTGTTGATTGAGTTTCCTTTACATATCGATTTGGAAGATTGGTTTGTGGGACTAAACTACTTTGCCAAACGGGAATACATTGGAGCATTTTCTCCAAATTCCAAAATACTTGAACAACAGCAAGCAACAAACAGCGGAATAAAAAACACCACAACGCAAAATAGCATGTTGAGTCGTACAAATAGTAGTGATACGTCAACAAATGAGAAATTACCAAAACTTGAAGACTTCTGTAAGGACAGTTTCAGGGTTTCCAAAAAGTTGACCATAGATATAATTGAAGCAAAGTTTGACAATTACCAACAGCCAATGAACGGTAAAATATATGCTGAAGTGAGAATGTGGGGTTTACCTTGGTCCAGAACTGCGATTGTGGATCTCACCAGCAATCCCTTCTGGAAAGAAGAATTTAAAACTGATTTGCCAATATCAACTCAAATGATCCATATTTTGATCAAAAAGTGTCTGTTCAGTGACTCAAATTACTCAGCAGGAGACAAGGTGATTGGAACAGTATACGTCACACCAGACATACTAACAAAGGAACTTAATTCATCATCAACTATTATGTCAGGATATGGGGGTGGAAATAACATTCATTATAACACCTTGGATATAAATGAAAATCAAAATGCTACCAACCTTGGTACACCTAGAATTCCAGCAAGCAACTCAGGCTTAATCAAATTCAATAACGACATCGTTAGATTATCGATTTATGATTCTGGTAATATTCAAATCGGTAAACTTTTGCTTAATGTGCGGTTAGAAGAATACCATATCCTAGCACCTCGGTACTTCAAGCCACTAGAACGAATGTTAGTTAATGCACCAATGAAAGATTTGGTTAACCATTGTAATGAAACAGTTCCCTCATCAGAATTTGAGAATGTATCGATAATTATGTTAGATATTTTCCAGTCATTAGGAGTTGAAGAAAAATGGTTTAAAGCTTTACTGGAAAGAGAGCTTCTTAATGTTGATAAACTAACTAGAAAAAACTATGTGTCGAACAGACTCAGTTCTGATAATATTGCTGGTGCTGCCCAAGGTTCAAATACTGGTTCAGGTAGTTCATCAAATAATGTGTTCAACACCCTTTTCAGAGGTTCCTCAATGTTTTCGAAATCATTAGAACAATATAATCTCAGAGTGGGTCAAGAGTATCTTGAAAAGGTGTTTGGAAATTTCTTTACCAAAATTGCAACGGAAAAGAAAAATTGTGAAGTTGATCCAAGATACGTGAGACTACAGGAGAAAGCCGAACGAAAGGGAAAGACAGTAGAAGAGGTGCTTGATGATACAGACTCTGATTCTGATACGTCAGATTTTGAGTTGGACCAACGTGAATACAAAATTAAACGGAAAGTTCTCGAGAATTTTGATAATTTGAATAACTATGCCGAAGAAGTTTGGAAGAAAATTTACGAAACTTCGAACGATTTACCAGAGCAAA
This sequence comes from Suzukiozyma palmioleophila, assembly GCA_030560805.1. NCBI lineage: Eukaryota > Fungi > Ascomycota > Pichiomycetes > Serinales > Debaryomycetaceae > Suzukiozyma > Suzukiozyma palmioleophila. The sequence continues at coordinate 515,960 of JAKTVY010000008.1, forward strand.
TCAAAACTCAATTGAAGAATTTCAGAACCAAAGTAGAGTTAGCATGCGACCCTGACGACAAGACGACATCATTGAATTGTTTGAGTGCATTCATATTTTTGCGGTTTTTCTGTCCAGCAATCTTGAATCCGAAATTGTTTTACCTTACAAAAGAACATCAAACCGGAAACACTCAAAGAACATTAACATTGATTGCGAAAATCTTGTTAAATCTCGGTAATCGACAGCAATTTAGTCCACATAAAGAACCACATCTTGTCAAAATGAATAAATTCTTAGAAAAGCATCAACCAGAGGTTTATGAATATTTCGATAGAATAACGGGACGTAAAAATGATTTTAATGAAAAGGTGTTAAACTTGAGTCATGAAGTTAAACGATTAGACCTTGGATTGAGTAGCGATCTGACGTCTAATGAATTACCTACGACCCCATATCTTATTGATAAGTATTTGCGTTTGACTGAATTGATTCATTTACTCAATCCCTCCAAAGAAAATGGCCTCACTGGAATAACGACCGGATCTCCCAGCAAATATACATCACCTTCCCCAAACAAATCACCAGGAAATCTTACATCTACTAGTTCGATGAACACAATAAATGATGGCAGAAATAGCCACCAGGAGCTTTCACGAGTGAGTACTGAAAATGGCCAAATGAACAGGTCAAAGAACGTTTATCAAATTGGATCACTAGAATTTGAAAAATCAGAGTTTCTTGACCTAGCCGGAGATATTGAAACAGAAGGATTCATTAAGAGCCTTTGCAGTAATGAAAACATATTTTCCTTTATTGCGTCGAACATTACGTTTAAAGATTTACAAGAGCAAGCAAGCGTATTGATGAACAAGATCACTGATTTAGAGATCTTTTTGGAAAATCCAGAGGTACCAGCAAACTATTTGGGACAGACGCCGTCGAATAGTGCATACGCAAACAAGCAAAACGACACATCGGGTCAATTGTGGAACTCGTTTACCAATGATATCTTGAGTAAATGCTGTGTCGACCTAGACCGTAATTGCTTAGTATACACAGACGACAACACCAATACCAATTGCCGCAAGTTGGTTGAACAGAATGCCCTCAATTTGTTGAAGTTGAAATTTACACCACCAAGTAATACTATAAACGGAAAAACTCAATACTCAAACTCTTCGATTTCGTCATCATTTTCCAGTGGAAGCTTACAGAGTATTATTAAGTCAGGAAGTAAGAACCCATTAAAGAAATGGTTCAGGAAGCCATCCTAATATTCCAATTATTGACTGGAAAGTGGGGCGATGAAATTTTATGGTGTTCAAATGACGTGATAACTGCCTACAAATGCAACTCACCAAGAGCGATAACTCGATGTTTTCCGAACCAAGACGACTAGAAATTTATATACGATATACCGAAAAGTGTGTAGCGCGCAACTGTACTGTGAATAGATGTGAATAATAATGTAAAGCAAACATTTTGACGTAAACAGTTTTTAGTTGAACAATTCAAAAACCCTGTGCAACACCAACAAAAGATCTCAGAATTCATCGCTCGTGCTTTACGACAATGCTTCAAATATTATACCTTGCAGCTGACAATGGAAACGTCATTATGTAGTATTCCGTCGATAACAGACGAAATGTCCCAGAAAACAACATAATTGACAGGTATTTACGAAACACCTCAACAAAGTTCCCAAATAGGGGAATATTTATTTACCTTGAGGTGAAATAAGCTTTCTTTTTCCGTGCGCACGTTGCGCACAATGAGCATACAGATTTCCACGCATTTTTTTGGGCAGATCTGTGTAGTATCGGAACATTACTAGAAAGGTAGTTAGTCTGTGTTGAAAAAAAAAACAACCATGTATATTGTGAAATTTAATTGCTAATAGAGATTTTTTTTGCTTCATTCCACGGTAAATTTATATAGCAACTATGACTCGTGTTAGTGAAGAAGAACTACTTAGTTCGTACCCGCAAGTCACAGCTCCTTCCGACAAGCTGGGCTACACATCTAACTTGACCGATCAGCAAAAAGCAACATTGGCACAATTCCGCACAGAGTTGGAACAGTTGGGGTACACCAAACGTCTTGACGATGCCACGTTGTTGAGATTTTTGAGAGCAAGAAAGTTTGATTTGAAGAAGTCCAAGGATATGTTTGTTGCTTGTGAAGAATGGAGAAAGTCGTACGGAACTGATACTATCTTGGACGATTTCCACTACACAGAAAAGAGCCAAGTTGCTGTCATGTACCCTTGCTACTACCACAAGACCGATAAGGATGGAAGGCCTGTCTATTACGAGGAATTAGGGAAAGTTGAATTAAATAAAATGTTGAAAATCACCACCGAAGAGAGAATGTTGAAAAATTTGGTTTGGGAATACGAAGCGTTCGTCAATTACAGATTACCAGCATGTTCCAGAAAACAAGGGTGTCTTGTTGAGACTTCGTGTACCATTCTTGACTTGAAAGGGATTTCTATTTCCACGGCATATTCAGTGATAAACTATGTCAAGGAGGCTTCAAAAATCGGACAAAATTATTATCCTGAAAGAATGGGGAAATTTTACTGTATCAATGCACCATTTGGGTTTTCAACCGTTTTCAAGGCGTTGAAACCATTTTTGGATCCTGTGACTGTTTCTAAAATTTTTATCTTGGGTAGTGGTTACAAAAAAGAGTTATTGAAACAAATCCCACCGGAGAACTTACCAAAGAAATTTGGTGGTGAATCAACATCTTCCAATGATGATTTGTACTTGAAAGACATAGGACCATGGAGAGATCTACAGTTCATTGGGCCTGAAGGAGAAGCACCTCATGCGAAATAATGGAACTAAACTTATAGATTATAGAAGATTACATTTGGTGATAGATTGACCATCTACCACAATTTTCCTGTAGAATATACTAGATGAAACACAGCTGTCAAATGGGAAAGTTGCGACATATCGGCGCAGGATGCTGAATCCCGGCGAGTGTGGTTCAGGGCAAAAATTGGCAGCTAGGACGTATTTGGAAGAAGCCATCACAAACCAGGATAAGGGATGCGGAGGAGGACAGGAATGAAGCAACTCGTAAATTACGAACCATCAAGGAAGGAAACCGCAGCAATACTCCCCTACAAGATTTTTTCCTGAAACCATTCACTACAGATTATCTGACTGTTGAACGGTATATCGAGGATTGAGCCAGCTGTGGACCATAGCATTTGAACACAGTTGGGAACCATACCATACGGTTCCAAGCAATCCACAGAATTGTGTGGCTTTTTATTTGATCACCGCTATCTCGTCCCATTTAGGCAATAAAGTGTTAAATTAGGATGCTTAAGATAAGATACTGTACGGAACTCTGACTTCAAGTATAACGTCAAAAGCAAGAAACCCCTAAATTCTTCAAGTATTGGTAATTGAGCGGAGACTACCCAACATTGATATTGCTAGTCAAATGTTCTAGACCGTCATTAAGTAGACATCTTTTTTTGCGTTTCTTTTTGAATAAATTTCATCTCTTATCCATCGCCTATTGTTTCGTCTTATCCTTAGGCTGGAGTATAAATACGGCCACAATTCAGGGATTTTAGAGATAATCCTGAAATTTGTTTCTATTACAATCGTTTTACTCTTTCTATAATGCAATTCAAATCTGTCATTTTAGTGTCTTTAGTTGCTGCCGTCAACGCAGCAAATGTTTCCAATGTTTCAAACATAACCACCTCGTTCATTGCCGGGGCAAATATTGATACCGTTAACTACGGTGTTGTTGCCGGTATTGCTGCCGCTGGTGCAGCCTTATTAATATAGATTGGCTTTGACATCACTCCTTGAACTAGGAATCTATCGTTAATAGCTTGTATTACCACGAGTCCGTAATTTGAATATACGTATATAACATCTTGTCACAGTAAATGCACTCAGTGCATCTATATAGCAATTTCAGCGTTAGACAGACCCGTATCGTTGTTTACTAATGCTAAGAAATCAACAAAGTATCTTGCTCCATTTTCAAATATTTTGCAGCAAATAGCACGTCAAAATGAACAAAACGAATGCTTCACCAAACCTTGCAGTACATGAACCATCACAGTAGTATATCCCCCGATGCCACATAGAAGGAACGATTGACTGTGATCCTTGTTAAATTCTTGCCATTCTTTCCGTTTCTTGCTGAGTCCTAAATCCTGTGCGGTAAATGGTTGCAAAATCTATAAATCTTAAAATTAATAACTGAACTCCTTTCAGTAAATCACTTTTTTTCCAGTTTATAGCACTGCAAAAAGTCCAGTGGACTTGAAGCGACAACAATAGCAAGTACTACCAACTTCTGAAGCCTTTGAACTCCAGAATCTCGAAGGTGGCCAGCCATGTACTACAATGGTTTTGGATGAATAGACCATAGAAACATACACACACTACAGCCTATATTTCACCCATCCCTTCATTCCAAGTATACAAGCAGCCACCCCAATTGCTACAGAATATCGCCGACTTTTGTAATTTGATGAACAAATTTCATCTCCGGTCAAGGGACGGTTAGGGGATAAAGGGTGGAAAAACGTCGCTACAGTCTCGGAAAACAAATATCCGTACACAGTTAAGCCGTGTAATTACTCCGATCGCAGAATACAGTAAGAGTTACTAACAAAAACCACACGAATTTTTGGTGGAAATAGTTTGTTTTGGTTTGATTTTTTTAGGATATTTTTTTTGGTTTTGTATGGTGGCCAAAACATCTGAGCCTTGAGGAAATATTAAGTTCGGAAAATTATACTCATTCTGATCTATTGACATCAAGAATACACCATGGCTGCTACTGAACAAGAAATTCTTGATTCTTACCCACAGGTTTCTTCACCAACCGAACCATCCGGCCACACCTCCAATTTGACCGATGAACAACGGGAACAAGTTAAAGAGTTGAGAGCCAAGTTGACAGCACTTGGACACAAAGAACGTCTTGATGATGCTTCGTTGTTGAGATTTTTGAGAGCCAGAAAGTTCGACGTCGAAAAAGCCCAGGAAATGTTCGTCAAATGTGAAGCTTGGAGAAAAGAGTTTGGTACCAATACCATTTTGCAAGACTTCAAATATACCGAAAAACCATTGGTTGCAACCATGTACCCACAATACTACCACAAAACCGACAAAGAAGGAAGACCTGTCTACTACGAAGAATTGGGAAAAGTCGACTTGACGAAAATGTTGCAGTTCACCACCCAAGAAAGAATGTTGAAAAACTTGGTTTGGGAGTACGAAGCGTTCACCCAGTACAGATTACCACCATGTTCCAGAGAAGCAGGATACCTTGTTGAGACTTCATGTACTATTCTTGATTTGTCTGGTATTTCCATCTCTACTGCCTACAACGTTATGGGTTACGTCAGAGAAGCATCGTACATTGGTCAAAACTACTACCCAGAAAGAATGGGGAAATTCTACATCATTAACGCACCATTTGGGTTCTCGACTGTTTTCAACTTATTCAAGCCATTTTTGGACCCAGTTACTGTTTCTAAGATCTTTGTCTTGGGTTACAACTACCAATCCGAATTGTTGAAACAAATCCCACCACAAAACTTGCCTAAGAAGTTTGGTGGTATTTCCGAAGGTTCTGACCAGGAATTGTACTTAAACGACGTTGGTCCATGGAGAGACGAAAAGTACGCCGGTCCAGAAGGAGTCGCTCCAAAATCGTTTGAATTATAAACTTATAAACCTATAAATGTATCATAGAACAAACGAGAACGATGAATGAAATTCTACTATAACAATCTAAGTGCCAATATCAGTGTATTAAACTCAAAAAATGAAAATTCAAAACTCACTTGTCCTATCGATACCACTATGTCCTCGGACTTTTCATATTGTGCTTGCATTTTCTGTTACTAATTGTTCTAGAATACCCTTTGCTCCATCCTTATAAATTAATCACAAATGCTTGTACAAAACCACCGTAAACTGAAAGTAAGTAAGACCTCTTTCACCACCCCAAAAAGATCAAACTAACAACCTGAAATATAACCCTCTAGCATCAATACTCACATGATCTGCATCGCCAGCTTCGATTTCTAGAAGTTTGCTTCTTTCTCAAAATCTCCATATTAGACTTTATACACTACAGATCAGGTTAGAAAATTTCCATATCCAAGACATCGTGACTTTTTACCTATCATTAACCTCCACCACAGATGCATCTTGGAGCGGTATTTGCGCTCGCATGGCTTATAACAGCAGCAGCTGCTAAAGTCCACACGTTTCACTTCAATGTTACTTATGTTGAAGCCAATCCTGATGGGTTACATCCAAGAAGAATGATTGGGATAAACGGACAATGGCCTATTCCAACAATCAGGGTGAAGAAAGACGACACAGTAAGGATCTACGTTGATAACCAATTAGGGGATAGAAACACTTCTTTGCATTTCCATGGTTTGTTTCAACAAGGAACCAATGCCATGGACGGCCCTGAAATGGTAACCCAATGTCCTATTCCTCCTGGACATACCTTCTTGTACGACTTTAAGGTCCAGAATCAAACAGGTACGTACTGGTACCATTCACATAGTGGCTCTCAGTACTCTGACGGGCTCCGAGGGTTGTTTATTATTGAGGATGACGATCTACAAAGAAGGTTGAAATACGACGAAGAAGTCGACTTATCAGTCACAGACTACTACCACGACGAGGCGCCAGTCATTATGGAATCGTTCATGAGTCGGTATAATCCAACCGGGGCCGAACCAATCCCCCAGAACTCGTTGTTCAACGAGTCTAGAAATGTGTCTTGGGAAGTCAAACCAGACACCACGTATTTCTTGAGGATTGTTAACATGGGGATGTTCACATCGCAGTATCTCTACATTGAAGATCACAAGTTTACGGTTGTGGAGATTGACGGTGTAGAAGTGGAGCCTCAGGAAACAGATTCGTTGTACATCACTGTAGCACAAAGATACGGAGTTTTGGTGCACACAAAGAAGTCCATCGACAAAAACTACCGGTTTGTGAATATTATCGACAAAGAAATGTTGGACATTGTTCCAGACGATTTGGAATTGGTTTCGACAAACTGGATGGTTTACAACGAACATGAGCCATTACCCAAAAAATTGAATTTCCGTAAATTTGAAAAAACAATTGAGCAAATCAATCCAATTGACGATTTCACCTTGACACCGGTTGCAAAGTATCCCCTCTTGCCTGATCCAGATTACCAAATCAAATTGAACTTTGTCATGGACAATTTGGGAGACGGAGTCAACTATGCACTTTTCAACAACAAGACGTATGTTCCACCAAAAGTGCCTACGTTGATGACAGTTATGAGCAGTGGAGAGTATGCTGGAATGCCCCAGATCTACGGATCAAACACAAATTCCTACGTTCTACAAAAGGACGAAGTTGTTGAGATTGTTCTCAACAATATGGATCCAGGCAAACATCCGTTCCATTTACACGGACACAATTTCCAAGTAATCTCACGGTCCGAAGAAGGAGAAGAAGACGATCCAATTGTTTACGACCCCAAAAATCCCGACCACAACAAGTTCCCCGAATACCCCATGATACGGGATACTGCACAGGTCAATGCTAACGGATTTATTGTGTTACGGTTCAAAGCTGACAATCCTGGTGTGTGGTTTTTCCATTGCCACGTAGACTGGCACTTGGAGCAAGGGTTGGCCATCACTTTGGTCGAGGCTCCATTTGACGTCCAAACAACGCAACAGATTATCCCCAACCATTTTGATGCATGCACCTTAGGCAATATGTCGTACTACGGAAATGCTGCTGGGAACCATGGAGACTCCAAACAAGAGTGGCTTGATTTATCGGGGGAAAACCTCCAACCGGAACCGTTGCCGGAGGGATTTACCACCATGGGGTACATTGCCATGGCCATGTGTACCATGGTTGCGATCTTTGGGATTTCATCGATCTACAAATATGGAATACAAGATATCCATACTGAGGACACAGAGATTATGATCAAGAAATTGTACGACATCATTCAACAGTACGAAAATTAGTCAGGAAATGGGTATCTCATGAGGAATAATTCCGCGGAGTCAACATGCGGACAGCATCAAAATATCCCCGACATCGCCTATCTGAAACCACAGATTGGAATAGCCCGCGATACCAGCTCGCACGGAGCACACCCATCGCCTGCTTCAACCCTACGGCAAACCCTACCGCCAGCGGCGGAATTTTGGTGCAGATTGCCGAGCCCCCGGACTTCAGATCGCACGGTGAAAAATTTCTATATATACCCCATATTTATATGACGATTTTATAGGACAAATAATACGAAATATTATCAGTAGTGTCACCGGACAAAATGACCAAATACGTCGTGGTAGGGTATGTTAATGGGGTAGTATAATTTGGAGCTAGGGGCAACGAAACTAACAATTGTGTTTAGTGCTGGAATCATTGGTTTTTATACCACCTATAATTTGCTTGAGTCTGGAGTCCCAGGTTCGGACATCACCATTTTGGCACAATACTTGCCAGGGGACGAGTCGATCAACTACACGTCGCCATATGCTGGAGGTAATTTCTCATGTATCACCGATGATAACCCCAAAACATTGATGTACGATGAGTTTACTTATAGAAACCTTGCCAAGTTGCAAGCGCAAATGGGTGGGGCCAAATGTGGGTTAGACCGGTACATTTCGCGGGAACATTGGGATATTGAGCCATCCGATGCTAAGAAACAATCTTTGGCATCTTATTTGCAAGAATATCGGGTTATTCCCAAATCACAATTACCAAACGGAACCCAGTACGGAATTGAATTCCGCTCCTGGAACTTCAACTGCCCTAAATTTTTGAAAAACTTCAAGATCTACCTCGAGAACCAAGGTGTAACCATTGTAAGAAAGACTTTGACCCATATTTCTCAAGCATATTTAACTGGAACTACCAAGACCGTGTTCAATTGTACTGGTATTGGGGCTCACAAGTTAGGGGGAGTAAACGACACCAAAGTTTACCCAACCAGGGGCCAAGTTGTAGTAATTAGAGCTCCTCATATCAAGGAGAACGTCATGAGATGGGGGGACGACTACTGTACATATATCATCAAACGTCCATACTCCGACGATCAATTGATTTTGGGTGGTTTCATGCAACTGGACAATTGGACTGGTGACACTTTTGCATTGGAAACCGAGGATATCTTGAAAAGAACCACCGAATTGTTTCCAAAGATTCTTTCTGAAAACCCATACGGAAACAAGATTGAAGATTTGCAAATTTTAAGGGTAGTTGCAGGATTAAGACCAAGCAGACATGGTGGAGTTAGAATTGAAAAAGAACTCGTTGGCCACGACAAGGTTGTAGTCCACAATTACGGAGCAAGTGGTTACGGATATCAAGCCGGATTAGGCATGAGTAACGAGGCCGTAAAATTAGCATTGCAAAGGAACAACAAATTGTGAGGCAATTCAAGACTAATGAAGTATTTGGCTTATAGCCTTCAAATGCAAACGTAGTATTACTGGAACGAAATAATTGGTCCTGTAGATGTAAGTACTATTTGAGCAAGGAAGGAGTGGACGAAGTCGTCATCAAATTGTGGAACCTCTTAGGAGTGAAAATAGATTGAACCGGAATAGTCTATGTAAACAAGTTGGCTGTAAAATAGCCGACTTGCAATAAACAACTCAAAAGCAGATTAATAAACAAGGTAGATATCATCAGTAAAAACGAGACACAATACAGAAGTAAAAGAATAGCAGGGCTACATCCTCAAGGTTTCGCCTAAGCTGCCCATTTTATGCAATAGATTATTTGCAGCCAAATGATTATTAGCCTCATCTAAAACAAGATATATAGCGATATTCAAAGTCGACTGAGAACATCAATACCCAGACAATATGTATAGCTTGGTGCACTAGCGCTATAATGTCTCTTTTGAACCTTTGCCGCCCTTTATTGAATTTCTCCACTGGCCAGTAACTTAAGTCTCCCCCGTACCGCCTGCTGCCATGGGCACAGGTCGTGCTACGTTTGCACCACAGCACGGCAGTGGTGGGACATTTTCCGCAGAGCGGCTTTTTGTCAGTCCGATCCCACCCGTCTATATGCCTGAGCCCGACTACTGGAAAATGTCACTGATAACTACTAGAACACTTGTGTAGCGTTTTTTATAGTGCTGTTACGCTATAGCAATCATGGCATCGTTGTTCGAGTGGGCGTTTGGTAAGAAATTGACTCCTCAGGAGCGGTTACGGAAAAACCAGCGGGCGTTAGAGAAAACCCAACGAGAATTAACTAGAGAAGTAGGGAAGTTACAACAACAGGAGAAGAAACTTATAAGTGAAATTAAAAAGTCGGCCAAAGCAGGCCAGACAGCCAGTGCGAGAATTCAGGCCAAAGACTTGGTGAGAACAAAGGGGTACATCACCAAGTTCAACGCCATGAAAACCCAGTTACAAGCTATAAGTTTACGTATTCAATCTGTAAGATCAAACCAGCAGATGGCAATGTCCATGGCTGATGCCACGAGATTATTAAGCGGAATGAATCGGTCGATGAATTTGCCGCAATTATCTAGAATCGCGCAGGAATTCGCAAAGGAAAACGACATGATGGACCAGAAACAGGAGTTCATGGACGATGCTATTGACGACGCAATGGCCATGGACGAAGACGAGTTGGGTGAGGACGAACAAGTGGACGAAATTTTAAGTAGAGTGTTGGACGAAATTGGTATCGACATGAATACCAACTTGAAGGACACGCCCAACACCATTGTCCACAACGACGTGGTACCAAATGGCCGTGTAGCCGAGGCCATTGGTGGGTCCAATGATGAAGACGACCTACAGGCAAGATTAGATAGTTTGAAGAAATGATTCAGATAATAATTAAATAGCAGAGAGAATGATTAAGATAACGGAAGCTTAGATAGCTGCCCAATGATGGCGATAATACGTCTAATGAATAATACGGAATTCGACCCTTGTATCTGTCTATAAATGTATATTCACAGGAAATTCTAAAATGTCTATATGTAGTTTTTGGAAACCAAATATTCGATGATTTCATTGGCAGAATCTTCAGCTGATTTACCCTCGTAATTTTTCAAGTGGATTTCTGGGGCTTCTGGAGCTTCATAAGGAGCAGAAATACCGGTAAATTCCTTAATAATACCTTCTCTGGCCTTCTTGTACAACCCTTTAGGGTCTCTTTGTTCAGCTACTTCTATAGGAACGTCGACATATACTTCTACAAATGGCAAGTTGTCTTTTTCGTGCAACTCTCTGGCCGAGTCTCTATCCTGCTTGTACGGACTGATGAAACTGGTCAATGTAATACAGCATGAATCGGTGAACAACTTGGCTACCTCAGAAATTCTTCTAATGTTCTCGTTTCTGTCGGCCTCACTGAACCCCAAGTCCTTGTTCAACCCAAATCTTACGTTGTCTCCGTCCAACCTGTAGGCATTGACACCTTTTTGCAAGAGGTATTGCTCCAAAACGCAGGCAATGGTGGACTTTCCTGATGCACTTAAACCAGTTAACCACACAGTCACACCTTTTTGCTTTCTCAAGTCGGCTCTTTCGTTGTGAGTCAAGTTGTCGTGCCACGTAATATTGGTAGCCATTGTCGTCTTACGTATATCGGAAATTTCATTCGGTAACTCACCGGTTGCTAACTTAAATAGTTGCAAAATTCTAATTTATCATACCACGTGACACGTCCTAATCTATGTCGCAAAAGTGTTGTCGACCGGAGAAGTTGCGACACTCTAATGGGTTGCGACAAGGCCGCATGATGTGCGGCTGGATTATGTGTACGACAGAGTTAAATTTTTCATCTACAAGTAATACCAAACACCAGGGTTGAATAGAGCCGGTGCCATGTACTACGAACTATTTGCTATTGCCCGTATCTCGGACCCAGTGAAGACGTCGAAAGAGGCAATGAAGATTGTCTCGACTATTGGGAAGTTGATTTTGAATAACAGAGGTGTCATTAGAGACATCACCAGTTTGGGTGCCAAACCACTTCCAAAGATCATTTCCAAGGAGCAAGAAAGACATTTCCAGGGGTACCACTTTTTGATGGGATTCGATGTTTCCGCAAACGTTCAGTCACAGTTGTTGAGGACGTTAAGAAACGATCCTAGAATCTTGAGAGCCAACATCGTCAAACGAGACATGAGTGGGAAATTGAACGTCGGGTCGTCGATCCAACAGGCATTGAATGCCATCCCAAAGTAGAAAGCACTTTTGCAAAACATTTACGTAATTCAGCTGTCTAACGCATTAGACAAATAGTCATCTAATTCCAGCATGTACAATGCCAATGTATATAGAGTAACATACAACGATACAAGAAACCCGTCTGTAGAACGAGAATAGGGCGTGGGAACACGACAAATGTGTGCCGAGGAAGAAGAAAGAAACACATTTCGGTGTAAGGAGTGTCTAGGAACCGTGAGAAGAAGCCAGAAGTTGTCGCTGGAACAATAACTCAAGACGCCTGAATTGTGGCTGGAGCACCTCCATCAGAACAGGAGCCTGTGATTTGCTTGGAACAAAAATCAGTGCTAGAGTAAGCTCCAGGAACTGTGGTAGCCATATAGATGGGAAGTACAGGAAGAGAAAGGTAACAAGACAGAGTGGAAATAGATCCAGGATCTCCAACACGACGAGTGCACCGTAGTCTCCGTAGTAGACCCGTAGCAGCATTCCACCAGTATTATCAATCTACAGTATTATCAATCTACAGCATAATAGCTATATAAATCTTGTACAAGTACAGAAAAACACCAATCAAAACCACTCGAACCAGCTGTCAAAAACGTGCATCGAACCCAGAGATTAGACATTAGATACTGGAGTTGCAAACATACGGTACAACCTGTAGAACCCAATTGACCCGAGCTCACGCACCGCCGTCAAAACGCTCGTGCTAAATATTCTCCTAAACTTTGTGCTGTTTGCTTATTTCTTACCGTGACATATTTCTCAAGGTGCACAAATAAAATTTATTCTTTTCTACCAACCACAAAACCACTCCCCAAACTAGCACTGATCCGCTCCATCAAGCCAGTTGGAGTGCCTTACTGTATACCGTCACATAACGCCACTGCCAACGGTGATTTTTTGTGTAACTGTTGAGTGCAAATGGAATTTGTCCACGCCACCTAATTGGGTAAAACCAAAACAGATCTTCATTTTCACAACAATCGGATCTAGTTATAAAATTTTTACATACATTGTCATTGGACTCTTTATCGGCCATTCTCCACTGAGTCCAGCTTTCTGACTGTTTACAACAGGAACCCAGGGAGTTTTTTTTACATCACCATCGTACCCACTTTTCATTCATTCATTTTGTTTATTTATTACTGTCATATTTTCCACCTATACCGGCGATAATTTCCTGCCCAATTGACGTTTGTTTACAGCAGGTCGACACTAGATTCCATCCATTAACTTTTGAACCGGACCAGTTGTCACTATACCCTACTTAATTGACACTTTTTGCCTATCATCTTGACATATTGTCGCAACTGTTGATTGCTTGTAGACGATTGCTTGACCCCACGTTGTTTTCGTGCTGTTTCCATCCCCATTTTCCATTGTTGTTCCCATTGAGCTGTACCAAATTGATTACCGGTTTGGAATAATTCCTGGTTCCATACTATGAACGATAATGACATTACATTACTAACTTCGTCCATCTGTACTACTCCTCAACGGCTTCCCCCCTTGAAATCACAACGCTCGATGAATTCGTTGAACAGCCCCCTGCAGAAACTGCTATCCGACTCCCCGGTGAGGTCGGTGTCGAAAACACCATCCAAAACTCCCGCTAAATCACGACCAGAGTCGTCTCCTTCAAAGCATTCCCATTCCACCCCGGACTCTTCCCCATCAAAATCGTCATTTGCCCGACTTGAACGTCAATATACCGATTTAATCATAAAATATAACAATCTAGCCAGTGATTATGCCCAATTGGAGTTGGATTTATCGTCAAAATTGAGCTTGATTGAAGAGTCTAAGGCCAAAAATAAGAAATTGGAGGCATACATTAAAATGATTCAGGATGAATATAACGAAAACAAGGCATTGTTGACCCAAGAAATAAAATCCTACGAAGAGTCAATTGTTGAATTGCAATTGAAAATCAAAAAATTGACTCAAGAATTGACGGCGAAAGAAGACAATGACTTGACAAACTATGTAGACCAAGCTGAACATGAGAAACTAGCCCACGATTTCAAAATCCTTCAGACCAATTTTGAATTGGAGCAATCTTCCAAGCTAATTTTGATGGACCAAATCGAATTGTTATCGAAAGAAAACGAACAATTAAAATCCGACTCTTATCCTCAACCACACTTGCATTCTCATATAATTGAAAAGTCACAAATGGATGATTCTGACGATTCAGTGTTACATTATGTTCATAATTCTTCAATAGAACACACAATGAACCGTCTAACAGATGACGACGACGAAGACATAAACCAAAGTCACTTCTCATCAAATATATCATTACAAGAAAACATACTATCAAATCTGGATTCATTTGAAGCAGTGAGCAATTTCCAATTCCCACCATCGCCAGATCCCGAAACCAAACTGAAGCGTCAATCATTACCCGCACAATTAAAGGAAGAGTTTATTCTTAGTCCTTTGAAATTGGCGTGCCATACCAACCTGTACTTTGAAGGTGCCGCTGATTCTCCAAGAGTTACCAAACGATATATAAAAGGACACTCGCGGTATAACAGTCACGATATCGTTCCTATAAAAGTTGAGTTTGAGCCAGTAGAAACAAGAAGTACTTCGGTACCTGAACATCAATTGCATAAAACATTCATTGAAGAAGAATGTGAATCTGACACCATACCAGAGAAGGTGGAATTAGACGAGAGATCGCATGCCTATAAGGCCTTGATTGGTGAATTATCTTCAGCACCAACCAGCTCGTCCACAGCAGTAAGAAATTCTATATTTGGAGATGTAACATCGAGAAATTCATTAATGTCATCATCGTCAAAACGGTCAAGTATGATTGAAGAGCCTGCAATGACAAAGCAAGAAATCATGAAATTGAAATTTGAATTGCGGTCATTAAGGTTGCATAATGAAAAATTGTTAAGTTATATTGGATTTGAACTACAAAAACAAAAGGTCAATCTTGAACAACTTACAAAGGGCATAGAGTATTCTGATTCGAAATTGATCGAAAAGTCAAGAGAAGAATTAATTCACAAGAA
Organism: Suzukiozyma palmioleophila; assembly: GCA_030560805.1. NCBI lineage: Eukaryota > Fungi > Ascomycota > Pichiomycetes > Serinales > Debaryomycetaceae > Suzukiozyma > Suzukiozyma palmioleophila. The sequence goes on from JAKTVY010000008.1 coordinate 531,212, forward strand.
GCGAGTCTTGAGAAGTGTCAGTATCAACTCAATCTTGAGCAAAAAATACAGCAATCACGACAATGCTACTATGCTCGGTAAAGGAATCTTGTCCAATTATGTTTTCGAAAACGAAGACGATTACGGATTTTTGAATCACAATGATCAATTTTCCAAGAGAATTTTCAGTCGAGGATTACAACAATATTTCCACGATGATGAAGTCGATGAAGAAGTGGCATGCAAAACACTTAAGAATCACAAGTCGTTGAAAAACTTGCATTTTCAATACAATGAGATTGATGACGAAGAGTACGATGAGATGGATGAAACTGTCGAAAGTATTTATGACCAAGTTAGTTCGGATGAAGAGATTGGAATTATTAACCAGTTCAAGCATATGATCTTAGGTGGATCGAAGAAGAAGAAGTACATGAAAAATAAAGAGGAGTTGGTCGATGACCGTTTGAAGTACAAGTTCATGGCCATCACCCTAGGAATCATGATTATTGGTTTGAAATTTTCCCATCCTACGATTCAACAGCCATAACATATGAATGACAATAGACATTACATTTATGACATTTAATACTAATGGACAACCTATAAGTATGTAAATTGACTGGTCAATTACGACAGAATATAGTCAATGCCATTTTAATCTATGAAAATAACATTAGACAAGCCGTAGGATGTATGTAGAAACTAGTGGAAGTCAGTACCTTACTTTGCTGTCCTGTACAAAATTTGCATGTCCAATCTAGTAACAGAGTGAACAAAATGAACTTAATATAGTTTATGGTCCTCTGAAACTTGAGTTAAAAATGTCAATATACAAATGGCTCAATGATTTACCACACGATCTTTTGAGAGGGGAGGTTATTGTGATAACGTTAGTAGTTTTCTTTATATTATTACTGATATATGTACTAGTAATGTTTTTACTGATATGAACCAATTGAAACATGACACGGTCAGGTGCCCACAGGAACTACGCTTTAAATTGTGTGTTCCAAACACAACAGTTATACAATTATGAGAAACCTAACTACCCAAGGCACACGTAGAAGCATTGCAGGTACGACTTGATCTAGACAACGACAATTTAACAGGACATTGAATTCCAGTAGATACAGCCGTGACAGATTTCCCACTATGCTGATAATACGATTGGTATAGCAATGATTCAGTTTTCAGAGGAGAAACAGTACACATCAATATACATATATTACTTAGCACCATACAGATATTGAAGTGGCTTTGCAAACTGCGACCACAACCAGTAGACAGTCCGGCAGTGCAGTAGTACCACACATACCACGCCCTGTTCCACGAACACACCGCCCCGCGCACCGCGCGTACCATCTATAACCGATTCGGAAATGGTGCCGCAAAGTTTGTGGCTAATTTCTGTCAAACTATAATATCCGATATATACATGATGGATGCAAAAGTGGCACCACTATAAAAACAGGTGATTCTCAAAGTTTATCATATATAAGCACAATTGTCTGTCAAACTTTCTTGAACCCTGTATACAATTGGGACAGTAACTATATTGGCCTGGCGTCGATTTGATAATAGTAAAGTTCCATTGGTTGGTAAACTACATTAGACATGGCATTGAGAAATTATTTATACGCAAAGCATCTGGAACCTCTAATTACAAGCAAAGGTCAACCGGAAAGTGCAAACTCAGAACGGAAGATTTACAAGAGACCAAAACCGGAATCTTGTGGAAAATGTGCCGATTGTGATAAAAACCGCAAACAAGAAGATATTGAAAACTTGCATGCCCAGTTAAATCGGTTACATGTTGACACAGAAGTAGATTTTACAGAAAAATTGTAAAGTCATGATCAGTTCGAAATTAGTGCAGTTGAGTGCACAGTTATAATTGACAAATTATAAATTGAACTGTATCGTAGCCACAGCGTGGCAAGTCTTATTTGAATATCTCAGAGTAGTTGTACTCGGAAGTGCATAATTGCAGAGCATTGTATGACGGACAAGGACCCTTCAACATACAGTTGTTTTGTTGGAGATTTCCTCGGGATCACTAGGGTTTTTGGCCGCAGTTTATTCAGTTCTACGGTTCTATTATACGGTATAGGTTGGTAATTGTGTAATTTAGTTAGATGGTGATTAAGCTTTAAAAATAAAAAGATTTATATGCATGGTAAGTTTAGCGTAGCTCGAAACCTTATTTGAGTGATAATCTGTATTGCACCAATTCCAACAAGTGGTACAAAAATGTGAGTTTTTCGACTTTTGCTGGGTCTCCATTCAAATCTTTGTAGATCGCAAGCACATTACCCAAGATGATTTCCAACTCAATTGGACGTCCGTTTCTGGAGTCAACCAACATTGATGGCTGATAGTTAGTAGGAGCATCGTACTGTCTGGTCATCTCTTCCATCCAAGTAACGTGCTCATCGGTGATGAGATCTGGGGAGTTGTGCTGTTTCAAGTCCAAATTTGCTGCAAATTTTATTTCGTTCATTAACGGCAAAATGACGTTTGCAATTGATTGCTTCGAGTCATCCAACTGGTATAATCTCCCAATATCCAAATCGGTCAAACAGCATACAGTGTTGTAGGAGGCATTATATAACAATTTTCTCCATCTAGAAAGGCGAACGTTCGTATCAATTGTGGCAGAATTGTATTCATTGGAGTACAACTCGACAAATTTGGTCAAGGTATCGTCAACAGGGATAGTTTCATCAAAGTAACCAAATTGAACTTTGTCGGTTCCATACTGAGTGACATGTCCTTTATTATTAGTGGAACTGATGTATGAAACCCCGGAAATGATCTTGATACCCGAAATACCCTTCCAGTATTTCTCAATTCCTATCCCGTTTTGGATTAATACAAGTGCAGAACCTTTGTGAAACAATTTCGAGGCAAACTTTTCAACGGTGTTCCATATGTTTCCTGACGAGCCCGGAATCACCTTCGTCGACACAATTACATAATCGAATGGTTCATCTGGCAATTCATCGATTGTCTTGAAAATCTTGTTTGGTTGGTATGTAATGCTACCCAAATCTTTCTTGTAATCAATGGAGTCAATAATGTATCCACGACTGGTGACAATATCGTAGTCCGATCTTATAATTGCTGTGATCTCAACATTGTCGTTTCTCAGTAAACTATAACTTGCTATTACACCAAGGCCGCCTAATCCAATACAAAGTACTCTTGTCATTTTATTTCAGGTTGCAACTACAAACAACTAGTTCGAAAATTCCCGTAGGTGGGACACTTCGCATTTTATAGTCTGTGTCTTATCGGGTAACTTACTCCGCAATTGACTTCCCGCTCGCTTTGACTTCCCGTCGCTTACTTGTCCGTTTTAGGCTAATCGCGTTTGCTTATATAATAATTCCCCTAAGTTTACATAATACATGATTCTGAATTATACCAAATTTGCACCCATTCTTTTTGCCTGCTCTTTTGTTACTTAACAGCACACCTGCTGGCTATTCTATCGCATTGCAAAAACCTGTAAATAGCTATCATTGAGGACTATGTTGTGATACAACAATCATTTACTGATTGACGTACTACTTCACTGCTATGACCGACCTTTCCACCTGGTGTTCTGAATTGGGTTCGACAACTTGGTCGAATCCTGTCGTGTTTGACGAAGCTTGTTCATTGCCTCTAAACTAGTCGTTTTCCCGCCATTAGAATATTGCCGTTGAATTACACCGTTCATGGTGTCGGGATTATTTACAACGTTCAAGAAGTAGTCGTCTATGCTCGACATAGGTTGAATAACTCCTGATTGTAAGAGTTGCTGCTGTTGAATTTGCTGTGCCTGTTGTGCCTGTTGTGCCTGTTGTGCCTGTTGTACCTGTTGTACTTGTTGTACTTGTTGTGCCTGTTGAACCTGTTGCGCTTGTTGTGCTTGCTGAGCCTGTTGAGCCTGTTGTACCTGTTGTGCTTGATGTGCCTGTACTTGCTGTACTTGCTGGATTTGTTGTGCATGTCTTGCTTGGGTCTGCTGAACTGGTTGTACCTGTTGTGGTTGGTGAACTTGATGGCTGGTTTGGACTTGTTGTGTTGGTACATGTGGTTGTTTCAGCACCTGCTGTTGCTGTTGTTGTTGCTGCTGTTGCTGCTGTTGCTGTTGCTGAGATCTTTCAAAAATTAGTCGCTCGTTCAAAAATGAGGTTTTAAACTCTTGAAAGATTTTGACGGTTTGTGGGTATTCATAGCGGTGCTGGTGGAAAAATCCATCAGCATACATATAGATAAACCTTTCTATATCGAGTAAACTGATTCCTTCCGCAGGATCTGTGTTAGCTGTGATTATTTCTACCGGCTGAAATGAACTATTGTTGCTATTAGCCACTATTGGTGGTGTATTTATCTCGCTTCTAGTACTGCTGGTGGTAGTTGCTCTCCTTTGTTGCTCCATTTGCAATTTCTGTTTTTCATACAGTGATCGGATTTGATAATGATAATCATTAGGCTGTGGTGGAAGTTGTTGAGATTGAGATAATGGTTGCTGTGATTGTTGGACCTGAATATTCTGTTGAGTTTGAGAAACTTTTTGTGCCTGAGAGACATTCAAATTCTGGCCCTGTTGTGATTGTGACGCATGTGCTTGCGATTGGACTTGAATTTGTGACCCAATTTGAGATTGTTGTTGAGGTCGGGGTTGTTTCCTCTGCGTACTTGCTTTGGCATTATACATGCTGAAGTTAGAGAAATTCATATTGGGGTTATCATTAAAGTTGAGCCCTTGTTGCGGCCTAAACTGGTTCCCCATGATACTAGTATTGGTGGTAGAGTTGGACGAATTGGAGGTATTATTTGGAGGGTTCATCAACTCATACGAATCGTTTGATGTGTTTGAGGTTGATGATGAGTTAGTAGATGTGTTGGAGTTGGTTGTGTAATCCGACGTTTGCGTATCGTTAGAATCTCCATTTTCAGAATTAGATTTATTGATACCGGATCCATAGCTGGTGCTGTACACGTCGTCACGACTATAATTCTGCTTATCGCCGAGACTATGAGAATCAGGCAATGTAGAATTATTTCGATTGGTGTCAATAGGGTTGGTTAAAGTGGGCAAGTCAAACTTTTTACTGGAAGCAGTGGGCGACTTTGACGATATGGAATTGGTGACAGAGTTGTCACCACCGGTTTCACCGCTCATTCTCTTTTTGTTTAAACCATTTCTCTTCTTGAACTGAGATAACCACCCATGACTAAACCCCACCAATCTCTTAGGGTCATCGACACCGTACTGGTGAGCATAAATCGACCAATATTCCCGTAATATCGGCTCGGTGATGGGCTCATTCTTCTCCAATCTCTGCTTGACCAACATGTCCATGGCCTGGTTAATTTTTTCGTATTTGAACTTGGTCTTTCTTCGAGAATTTTTGGTAAATGTCGAGCTCGCTTGTGCCAACCGCTCACGTAGCTCCTGTTCATGCTTCAACCACTCGCTAAACGACGATGTCGATATGGAAATTTCATTTTTGTACCTATCAACTGTTTCAGATTGCGGGCGATTAGACGAGTGATAGAAATCAAGGATGCGGATTTTCTGCTCCAACGTCGCTCTCGGCAACTTAGTAGACATTGTTGGCTACAAAGTTACGGCTACTCCGATATTTGATGCAAAGATATCCGATTGTCTTGGACTATTATGACGATAATTCGACCAAATTTCACAGACAATTGCCAACCAGTATGACAATTCCACTTCACTATTAGTGAGATTATCAACAGACAACTGGAATTCTAACACTATTACCACCACCAGTGAAGAAAAGCAAGAAAATCCTCGTTATTAAACACTATCGTGATGTTCAAAATTTGAAAACTGTCTTAACAGAAATCTTCTCCCGATTTAACAGTTTTATGAAATTCCTATACATTACGACATTCTCATTTGGATCGGGCCACCGCGGGATCGGGGCGCGGAGATGGTGAGATGCCTACCGAAAATGCGACGTAACCGCACCACCATCTGGACCGAGCATTATGGTAAATGTCCCCCTGCTGTGTTGATACGACAAAACGGGCTTTAGGTAATGACGGTGGAACGATGGTTACGGCAGAGCTTCAGCCACACAATCTCGCAATTCGGCACGGCTGTTCATCTGGCACGAATGCGGACTTTGCTACGGTTTGTTTCCTGGTTGGTGTGCATGGTTCACAGCCTCCATTTAACAGTGGTAAGAAGCTTCTTGAGTACATTCATTGTATACTTGGAACTACATAGAAATCGGCCTCACCTAATGGTTACCAGCACCTCTACTAACTTTTTCTAAAACAGATTCGTAGGCAACTTCCGAAAAGTCGGTACCTTGAATGTCGGCATGGACCCCGTTAAGAGCTCTTCTTAATGCATCCTTGGAGGATGCGTAGATCATTTTAGATCTGACGGGAGCACTGTCTGGAGTCCAGGCGTAGAAGACAATCTTGGATCTCTTACCTTCGTTGTTTGGCAATTCGTATTCGAAAAGGTAAACGGCATACTTACATTCGTTTTCTGGTAATTTTTCCAAAAACGCATCGTAATCATCAGATGTCGAGGTTTCTTGAACGACAATATCGGTTTTTTCGTCGTTGACTTTGTAAATAATGAACTTGTGCTTGTTTCCCAATTTCAAGTCATTGAAGGCTTGGAGTGATTCATCTGCAACAGCAACACTGTATGTTAGTATGAGTCCAAAATGCAATCTGGCGCAACTGATGCCCAAATTGGTACAAAAATTGGTCTTTGAGGGACATATTGCCAGCATTTTATCAACATGTTTCTCAGATACGTGGCTCGGAGATAGTCGGTACGGCTCGTTTCATCTGGTGAGTGATTTTGTCGTCTTTTTTCAATCAGGTCGTCCCAATTGTCCCACAAAATGAATCTCGTTGTGTACTCGTACTGGATTGCCTCGCAAAAATTCACCAATACACCACTATCTTCATCATGCCACCGAGGCAACCCTTGTCACAAACCATCGAGTATCATGAAACACGCCAAAATTCAAACATACCCGGATCTAGACTGCAAAAGTTAGTATAATTGACATTCAAACCATCAAATTTATACGAAAATCATACCATTGTTGTATATTTGTTAGAGTAATAAATAATTAAATGTTGACGTTGTCGAGCACTTTCCTTGAAAAAAGTATCTGGAAGTGGTCATGTGGTTCAGATCATGTGACATAAAATTATATGCCACACGACAACTTAGGCGGTAGAAAACTGGATAATGGTTTGTTTAACATTTAACAGGACAGAGCTGTTGCTGTAGTCGTGTCGAAGGTTTATGTCACTGTTTTTGCTTTGGAGCTGATACTGTAAAATCTTGGTGGTACAGATGTGCATGACGAAAAGGCAATCGGCTATTGTTCCACGCACGTAAGACTGATTAGGTTGGGGTGCTTGATAGTTGAGGTACATATTAGGAAAAGGAATTCTGTATGAATTGAACCGCCAAAGCTTCTGCGAATGTAGTGTACATGCACGTAAAATCCTCCAGGAAATATGAAACAAGACCTGGACAACTAGTAAGGTGTATGAATCACACTCCGCGATCAAAACTGCAAAAGTTATGAAACGGGCTGAATTCGAAATGTTTATAGTTTAACACTAGTGTGGTTTGGTCGCATTGGAAGAGTTTAGGGTGCACCACTGAAGTTCAGGGAATAATTTCGCTACTTTGTTTTGAATTTTCTAGGTACACACGAAGGTACAAAAACGCAGAACTGCAAATACTAAATAATTTGGAACAAGCAGAAGTAGTTTTCATTAAATACAGAACACTTTTTTAATATAATTGAAGGCTTACAACTCCTTGGACCAAACTAACATGAAGACAAACAATGAGTTTAACATCTAAAAGAGCGTGAGGGTTAAAACTGAAACAATAATGGATACGATTACAAACTTGGGTTTTTCTTTGTGTGAGCCATTTTCAGAGGTGACAGGAGAACTACTGGATGCACCAATAATTGGGGTACTAGTCTGTGTTGGAACCGGAGCTGCAGTTGCATGATTGTTCGTGAGAATATCCGTAATACCTGCCGGCATGGCTGTGGAGTAGGTAATACCAGCACTATTTGTTGCAACCACCACTCGCGCACTTTTAACAAGTTCAGAATTGGTTGAAGTCAAAATGTATGTGGTTGTGTAGCTTGATATTTGACCCTCGATGACTTTTGGCGGGAAGCACTCGTTATTTGCAAGAGTGGAACTTGTGGTATATGTCCCACCATTTATATTAGTGGTAACAGCCACGCCTATGGTTTTGGTTGTGACTTTTCCCTTCATTGTTGTTGTGATGCTGGTAAGGTACTTGATGCATACTTCGCATCCAGTAACTGTTATGGTCGAAGTAGTTCCTATCGTAGTAGTGGTTGTTGAATTATTCGATAAAGGACCAATATTTGATGACTTTGGGTAATTGATACCTGATAAACCCACAATTGTAGACTTTAAAAGGCTGGATGATATTGGACTAGAAATCACTGAGGTGCTTGGTAATAGTTTCGAAATGAATGATACTGAGCTAGCTATTAAGGATTTTGAAGATGGAGTATTGGAGGAATTATAAACACATGATGTTCCTAAAAGGCTAGAAACTCCAGATAATGATGACAAACTTTTTGATTCAGTTTGGGAAATGGAGGAACTATGACCATTTGATGAACTTTCAAGGGACGAACTTTGAAAGCTCAAAGTGGTAGCAACACTGAAAGATGCAAGTACACTCAGTAAAGAAGAGGAAGTCTTTGAAGAAGACAGAACTTGAGAACTTGATTCGTGATGCACGCTTGATGATGTTTCAGGGCTCAGAGAAGTAATGGAAATGACAAAACTTGAGCTTATTTGTGTGACAGTAGTAGATGAAGTGGTTGAGGTAGCAGTAGCTGTATTTGACGAAGAAAGAATACTAGGCGACTGCACTGACGAGGAATTTTCAAATGTAGAAGAGAATACAACACCGGATGAGATCCCAAAATTTGACGATAATGCACGGCTTGACAGCAAGGTAATACCTGATGAAATTGCTGTACTAGACAACAACACAGCACTAGACGAGTTCTCGGAATTGGACGACGATGGAATACTTGAAGAAACCGGAACACTTGACAAAATCTCAACACTAGACGAGGTTAAAACGCTTGATGAAATCGTGCTAGTTGACAAGGTTAGAATACTTGGTGAAATTGACTTGCTGGACGACAATGCAATACTTGACGATAATGTAATATTTGATGACGCTGCAATACTTGATGACCCTGAACTACTCGAGGAACTTGTGGTACTTGAAGATGAGAAACTTCTTGATGATGTTAGAATACTTGACGAGATTGCAGCACTAGACGAAAGTATAGTATTAGATACTGGTGTACTAGACGATGCTGCTGACGAATAAGCAGATAATTTTGGTGCAACTGGAACAGCCGGGGCTGGTCTACAATTAGGAGGTAGAACTGAGTTTGGTACTGTATCAATGTAAGTAATTCCACTTGACGATATCTGAAAGCTTGATTCACTGTAACCAGTTCCAATATCTAAATTGTGTGGTAAGGTGTAATTGAGAGTCGACGTATTGTAACCAGCATATATTGTTAAAATCCCTGATAACCCATCATAATCATAATGTACCACTCCAATATTATCTTCAGAAGCATCAATAAAGCTGATACGATTACCACCTCCAAATCCACTAACAGCAAAAATTTGAGAACTAGGGACAGTGGCTATGTATAACAATGCAGTAGGATCTTCCATAAAGAGCGTATTCTCAACAGCAGCCGCTGGATATTTTATGAAAACAGTAGAACCAGTTTGAATATGAATGCAACCATTCCCTTTAATATAAGTTGACTGGTTATAATTCTGGTTATAGAGGTACACATCCCCATCGTTCTTGATACTGGAAACCCCAAGAGTAGTTACCCCTGCTGGGGCGGAATCTTTATAAAATGTGATTTTGCCTCCATTATACCAGCCATTCAACTTGATGGAACTAAACATAGGGCCATCTGACTCTTCATTCACAAGAAATATTGCACCATTTTGACGATTAATGAAAGAACTCCCAAAAAGTTTAAATGTGGAAGATGTTTTTATATTACTAGAGACAAATGAAAAAACACCATAATTATCAAGGGCATAATATGTGCTATCAATCGATACTTCAAAGGATAAGGCGTCATCTGTTGTGATGTAAAAACCACCAGAACTCTGTATCGCTCCACTTGTTGAACTTAATGTATTGTTCCAGACTGACAAATAACCAGACCTAATGTATATGTCCCCAGGTGGAAACGTATATGGACCTTCTATCACAATATCCAGTTGAATGAGTAAACCTTGTATTCCCTTAATTACCAATGTAGTAACAACCAATACAGTGGAACATAACATTACTCAACGTTTCAAATTTTCTTCCTCAAGTTGACGGCTTCCTCAACTTGGCAGAATTTTAAGGATGAACGAAAGACAAAGTTTGTTGACGGCATTTCCCCTTTTCGTATGACGGGATAGGACTTGTACCAATCAAGAAGTCATATTCCCTTGAATTAAATCTTTGATAGTTGTTATTTTCAAAGACAAAAAAATATTCGTATAATAATCAAGCATTCAAGGTATCAATGTTAGAGATGGACTTGAGATTTTAATGCTTACAAATTTCTGCTATATATCACTCGTTGATGTATTGGGCAATAACATTTTCACGATTTTTTGGAAAGAGACACCAAAATTTGAATATCATTGCAACTAAATTTTTTAATTGAAGAAACCACGCGAGGATATAAAAATATTCATTTTGGACCAGCACATTAAATGAAATCAGAACCATTACTTCTGACGTATAGACAGTTTGCATGAACCACCACGGACTGTATAACAAGGATATATGACGTTGCTGGCTTACATGAACTGGTAAACATCTCATAACTCATTTGCACTATTTCTTCAAGTTGTACAACTTGAGAAGCTCATCAATTTCTAAAAATTGGACTTTATATATACCAGTATTTCAGTTGTCTACCTCATACTACTAGCCAAAACAGTCTTCTTGTTGAGATAATGATTCGAATTTTTAGACTGGGGTCATGAATGTGTTCGTATCTCGAATAAAATATTTTTTTTGCATGTCATGTTGATATATTTTTTTGCATAGTAGATGAATAAAAAATACGGGCTAGATCCAAATTACGGATGCACAACACGGGTATCTCGTTATCTAACTATTCCTTGTTCCCTGTGAAGAGCAAATTTTGATTTTCCTAGAATGTTAGTTTCCTGTTAGGATAATTAGCCAATGCATTGTGGACCTTAAAAACTTAAAAAATGACTTTTCTTCAGGATTTATGATTCTTGGACAATATTCTCGTTAGAACTTTACCATTTGTCCTCCAAACAAAATGAATTTAATGTGTTGTCTATTTACAATACAACTATCTATACATTCATTTTACTTGGAAAGAAAAGTAAAAAAAAAAAAAAAACAACCATTTTATGTGTATATATATAGCCTAAAAGAATTCAATTCAATAAGATCCGTAAGTTATAAGGTGTCGTACCAAATTGGAATTAGTTTTGCATTGTAGCGTCTTTTCTTGTGTTTATATAGATGTTGACATCATCGACAAATGCTGTATACTTGACACTGATGCCTGTTGTAAACGGGATTGAAATTTTAATGCCCGTAGGACGCCTCGGTAAATTGAGCAGAACATGTTCAAGTGTTTGAATAAAGAGGCTAGGAGAGGGCTATTGCCTTGAGGAGTGCTCGACTGTAGTTTAAGTTTGCTACCGAAGGCTCTGTTGATATAGAGCAGAGATTAATTATGGTATCAATGATTCTGATAAAGGGAAGTCCTATGCTTATCTTGGACAACACTCACTTTAGAAAAGTGTGTGAAACTCTGTCGAACGTCATAGAGTGTTCCAATAAGATAATATTAGCTTCGTTGATAATCTGCTGGGGTATCCGAGTCGACTGCTAATTGTTTTGTATTATCGAAGTGAGATGGTTGGATTCTGCAATGTTTTCGTCCATTTGGCGATGAATTAAGAAACCATGTTTGTAGGATAGAATCAATGAATCGATTATTTGCAAGAGCCTATGAGTACCTATGGAACCAATTAATCGAACATTACTGTCGATGAACACTTGCTAAGAATGGTTTTCTTCGAATTCAGGATGATGCCTCATTTTTATGTGGTTAGCGGTTTCGAGAATCATGGGACCCGTAAAGTGAGATGAAGCTTTCAAGAAACGGATGAGGTGGGTCGACTGATTTACCCGTGTACCAGCCCGCTGGTATATCTACCCTAGTTTTAACATCTAGTGTAAGGGTTCGGGAACCAGTTCCACTGATTCTGTTTTTAGTAGTTTTAGCTTCAGTTACTTTACTGTAGTAATCTGTCGGTGTGATATCAACTATGATGGTACAAACTTCAGTTTAACTCTTCTGTAGATAAAATAATTTGCGACGTGCCCTAGACTGAAAACCATTTCTGAGCTTTTAGTATACGTGCCATTGACAACGCTTGTCATGGTATCCCATCTACAGCAGTCATGGAGTTAGTGTCGTATGTATAGACCCAGTTGAACACCTCGTCCCAATAAGCTACTAAGACACAATTTTCCAGCACTTTGATGGCGCCATCGCTGTAGCACCTGTTGTACCCATCACGCTTACTCAATAATGCATCGCGTTTCTGCTTGTCTCCTGGAATTATATAGGTGGTATTACTCCAAAACATATGATCTATCCACGTATGGTTGCCGTCTTTCATTGGTATCCTTACTTCATATATGGCACATAATCCAATATTTGTACTGTCCCGTTCTGCAACAGGTTCATGCTGATACGCATGTCAATACTACTCTGACCCAACCAGCTTCTCATTTACGTTTCTATAGACTTCCTTTTCCATCTGATCAGTTATGTGATGTATTATTGCCCACACAGTGCCGAATGTCAGTGCTAGTACTGATGAAGCAAAGTTAGCCCATGTAGAATTGCCTGTATATGCTCTATAATAGTACCAGACCGTTGTCAAAAGACTTAAACTACCAAGTACCCATCCTACCCATTGTTCCTGATACCACTGGTTGTCTTCTACTATCATAGAACCCGCAAACATACCATGTAAACACCATGCCAGTTGAATAAGATCACATACCAGTTTCAATATACTAATCAGTATACTAGAATGCCTGTCACCTTCATTGGGTGATCTTGGAATTTTATCACAGAGATAAAAAAGGAACCCTGAATATATAAAGCTGATGATAAAGATTATGTAGAAATATTTATTTTGATGTTTGAGATGAGATGTGGCCATTATGTCAATACCCTCTATACTTCTCCAATAAAACTTTTCTCCTTCGTGTAAGGATCTGGAATTAATTTATGTAATTCTGTTCTAAGTGCTTTTCAAATACTTCTATGTACATTATTGTATACAGTCCCGCTACTCTGGCACTTGGACCCTTGCACCTACTCCAAATTGCTTGGCATTCCGGCCCTCTAGCATGAAGTCTTTCAAACGATCTCCAAGAAGATCTACAGGTAAATCCATCGATTCGCGTTATTGCGCTAGTGGTAGTCCTATACCTACGTTCAGGGAAATATAAAAAAAGATTCCATTGTGGTAAGATGTTTTCAGCGTCTGAATGTGTAAAATCAGGACAAACCAGCAGATCAGGTAATTCTGATGACAGAACATAATATGATGTATTTTTCTGTTGTGGGAATTAAATGATGAAAGGGACATGCATAGTGAAAAGGTGTAACAAATCCTTAGATATATTCTGAAAGAATACAACTACCCCATAATAGACCAAGGTAGCGAACCCAGATACTAAGCGATCAAAAGTTAACCACGATGATAAGTTCCTACATTGGGTCGATTACAGGCTTGTCAAATGTTGTAGCCATTGAATACTATTCATATTAATATTATCGGTCAGGTATATCTAAATTATGAGGTTTTCCAGTAAGCCAGTGACGTGACCAACCAGCAAACTCATGTAACACAAAAAGGTGATTAGGATCAAGTCCTGTCAGTTTGTGCTTAAAATTCTTTGAGTTAATGCATGCATGACTTACCAAATCGAATCGAGCACTATCATCTGCGTGATTTGTCTCTTCAAGTGCAGAGCAAAATGTCAGATATTGTTTTGTTAGATCACTTTCAGGCATTATAGAGAATTTGCGAAAGCCATCGGATTCTTCACCACTACTATAATAATCTGGATCTAATCCGGGATCAACTTTATGGTTTGATCCCATGCTTATACACCTAATAATTCCATTGATTCTCATTAAACTCATAACACACTCACGGATTTCATTATCGAGTCCGTATAGATCCAAATCTCGTAATTCTAAAGGTTCTATGTCAATATATCCATTAGTTGCAGTAATATTGTATGTTGAATAGAGATCTCCATGAAAACATTTTTCTAATACCGACAATGCTAGGGACGAATTGTAAGCCGCGACTAGAGCACATAAAGTAATAATATTTAGCAATTTTAACAACATCTTCATAATATGTAACACATATTTCTTCCAAAACCATATCCCATAAAAGGGTTTTTAAATTCATCTGTAATATTTTTAGGGGGCTGCAACAATGAGTCATTATGTATGTGACTGCCAACGTTCAATTACCACAACAATAAACACTGCATGTGGTCTACCAATACACTAATTGAGCTTAGTCATTTAGATTGCTTTCAAGGGAATATAGGTAGACTCGTACATATTAGATCTTTAGATAAATTTCAAAAAGTGTACTCTGTACGATGACCAATTTACATGTGCCCAGCAGATTTTGTCAAAATGGGCAGAAACCACACACAGTTCTTTATTCTCATAAGCGCTAATGTATATCTTGCTAACATGTATTTTTGCAGGGATTGTTTCTTTCTTATTCCCTTTTGTAATTGTTTGAATAAATATCGCATCAAAATATACTTAATGCTTTATCTAATTAAAGTATATGGTCATTTAGTTATGACGGAGGAGTTAACGAACACACTCCTTATTTGTTCTATTTACGTATAATTTTCTAATTTTTTTCTAAAAGCAACTCAGAAAACTTCAACAACTTAGAAAACGTCGTACTAAGTTCCCAATATTTTCGTCAGGATAATCAACTGATTTATCGTCGTAGTCTGCAAATTTGGTATCAACAATGGAGGTACTGATTCATTTTTAAATAAAGGATATGACTATCGTAATGTTCCAAACGAAGTTGGTCCCATATCTTTTGAGTAATGTTATAGTGTCCAATTAAATGATCTATGAAGTCATTTTTTTGGATTACTTTCTCGAAGTTTTTGTGTGGCAATATTTCTTTTCTTCTTATACTTCGAGCAAAGGCTGTTAATTCCCCCTTTCTTTGAAAAACTAAAATGTATTTTTTTTTAACCAAAATGCATTTATTGCGTTATGTACTTAAAGTAATTAAGTAACTATATACTCATTTAGCTTGGGAGGGAAAATAAATTAAAAACCCACCATATTGTTTTATATTCGTAATTTTAATTTTGATTTTTTTTAAAGATTTTTTTTTTTTTTTAACTAAAATGCATTTACTGCTTTATGTACTTAGAGTATATAACTATCTATATACTCATTTAGTTTGGAAGGGAAAATAAATTAAAAACCCACCATAATGTTTTGTATTCGTAATAAATTTTTATTTTTTAAAGATCAACTCAAATACCTCCGTAAGTTGTAAAATAGCGAACCCAATTCGACACCGTTTCATCAGACAAATCAATTGACTCGTCTGATTGCGCTAGTCGTAGGCGGTATATTCTGTAACAACAGTGGAGGTATTGGTTCATTTTTAAATGGCGTATATCGGTTTGGTTAAGTTGATTGTCATAATATTCCAAATCGAGTTGGTCCCATATTTTTTCTGTAATTCTGCAGACCCCAACTAAGTGAT